>WAAD01006091.1:688744-712086 GCA_013389945.1 Fregata magnificens
AGTGGGGCCGGGGGGCCCGTTGGCTTCCAAGGGCGGGGAAGCCTTCTGCCGCGCCGAGGGGCCTCGGAGGAGCCGCGGCCCCGCTGGCCGCCCCCGCGGCCCCCGTCTCCATGTACTGAAATGGGGACACCGGGATGAGAAACCTCCGCAGGTTCGGGGCGACGCCGCCCGAACAAATCCGTAATCGAGACAACGCCGCCTCGGCGTGATTGGGAGGGTCGTCCTTCTCCCAAGCGTATCAAACCTGCCTGCTCTTCAGATCGTATTTCCCATTTCTTTATCATTCCCTGCAAGTTCTTTCCAACACGGCGTTGGTGTGGTGGTCAAACCCAGACCCCGTCGCTGCTTTAACCTGGGCTGTGTTAGAAACCCTGGTTTGAAGAAAATTCTGCAGCTGGGCTCAAGAGAGTATTGACCCATTTGGTGACTGTGCTGTATTGCACTGACATCTGTTTTATTCTCCAGTCCAAGACCTAATTCCCTTCCTGTCACCCCCGCCTATCCATATCCCTCTGTCTTATATTAACATTCGATTATCCTTCCAGGGAAGAACGATTTTCACTCAGCTTTCACCTTCACGACGACACACCTACTGCTGTTTCTCCTCCTGGCCATCGCCGCCTTCGGTCCATCCTTCCTTTGGCATCCCGGTGCAGGGGTGTGCACGTGCACCGCTTTGGTGCTCAGCATTGTGCCAGCCTCACCATTACGGATAAAATTACAAACATCATTCAAGGCTTTCAGTGATTATCTGTGAAGTTCTGCCTTTTGCTGCCAGCTAGTTCAGGATATTCAGTAAATCTCATGAATCAAGCTACATGATGATTTACTAACCCTGTTACCTGGCAGCCGGCAGTAAACGTACCGGCATGCTCTGCAACGGGATTTGGCCAGATCCGTAACTTTCTATGGGGATATGGTAGCATTGCTGGCTTTGCCCGGTAGGAGATGGTAACTATCCACATGGAGATTAATTTGGGGGGAAAAAGGCAAGAAGATAAGCATCATTGTTTAGAAAATGACCATTTCTTAATTTACGTTATCTAGGATGACAGTCGGGCTAGAGGCACAGCTTACGAAGCTGCCACAAAAGCAATGCGTTGGGAGTCACGTGCTGCAACACACGCAGTCCTGCAGTCGAAACCCAGGGAAGCGACAGTAAGCTTTTCTCTGTGTGTGCTCTAAACCCACTACTAATTAAATGTGCTCATTCTAATTAAAAAAAAAAAAAAAGACGTAATACGTTCACGATTGGGACAGCGAGCGACACACCCTGTCCTGGCTTACACCCCACCAGGGCACCTTGCCCACAGAGCGTCAGCCAGTGCAGGACTTGGCCCGGGACCCCGAGTGATGCTGAAGGTGTGGATTCCTGCTCTGCGGGCACCAGGGAGGGTGTTACCCCACGGACAGGTCAGAATTTCGTACAACAGCTGCTTTGTTAAAAGCCTAAAATTCTTGCAATATCCTTAATAAACAAAGTTTTTAAACCCTAGACAGTTCTTGGGAGTTAATAACAATGTTGTCGTCGATAGTGAAGGAAATAGTAATAGATACTTTGTCTGATGTCTTTTACCTAAGACTATCACAATTCTTTGAAAGATTAATTAGTTAATTAAGCTTCACAAGACTGCTGTGAGATAAGGGAGCATTAGAATATCACAGATAACAGATACGAGGCGCTCAGGTCAGGGTACGAGGCGCTGAAGACAGTCTCTGGCCAAGGATCCTTCACTCTCCCAGCAGTGGATTGCCAGTTGCGCTGGGCACTCGCCACTCCCCGGGCTCGCGTTGCGGAGCGGGACCTCACCGACACCCCAAAGGGGTCCCCGGTGCCTGAAGCTGAGCACTGCGAATCAGAAATCACCCACTGTTACCCCTCAGCTCCCTTCCAAACCCAGCAGAAAACAGGGTGCTCAGGTATCCCAGACACAGCAGTTGTGTGGTGTAGGGAAGCGTTACTGGCCTTATATTGCATACGGGAAAGTGAAAGGCACGACACAGCTTTACAAATACACCCGAGTGTCGCTGTTAATTACCTACGATGACAAACTTACTCCAACACGAGGAGTCCCAGCATTTTCCCAGTCAATAACTCCCACCGTGGAAGCACTCAGGAGCCTTAGTTTTCTAAATCAAGAGGAGATCATCTCGGCATTTTGAAGTCCCTCTGGATGAAGGGAGACGTTCGGGGACTGGGAGCCGCTGCTAGCCACACATACCTGGGAAAGGTTAGGATAATTGCAGGGCAAACTGGATTCTTTGGCTTACATTTAGGCAAGAAGCCAAAGGCTATAAGGCATATTCAGTTCAAAACCAGACTTGCAAAATTTTTAATGAAACTAACCATCCATACAGACAGCAACTGTTTAACATCAATGCAGTAGTGCAAAGGAGAGGAAATCTTTTAAGAGAACAAGATGATTTTTGAGCAATTTGTTGTAGTCTGTAACCGGGATGACGACATTTGCAAATGTCAAAATTAGTGTGGCAGCATTGCTAAATAAAAAAGCTACTTAGCTTTTTTGTGTCACGCTTAAGCTAAAGAAATTATTCTGCGATAAAAATTAATAAACAAGACCGTAGCTTTTACATTTATTTATTTAAAATAAATAACCAGCTACACAATGCGTAATTTACAGAGCTCATCCCAGGCACCCGGGCGATTCACGCTGGGTGATGCCACCAGGAAAGTCATTGTCTGCACCGGGGTTCATGGCCGTACCAGCTCTGCAAGGGCTCCGTGCCACAAGCACGTGTGGTATTTCGCTGGAGAATGAGACAAATACTTCTCAGCCTTTACTGAAGCTAACTGGTACCTCTGTCTGTCACCAAAATCTCCACGTTAAAACAAAGCTGGAAGTTTGGGGCCAAGTCTTTCTTAAATTCCCCTGAACCAGTGTCTACTTCTCTATCTATGGAAGAAACTCTGAAGGGGAAAAAGAAGATGGTTTTATGAACCCTCACTTTTCCCCAATGCTCAGCATTTCCAGAGAGATCCTGAGCTGACATTTCAGTGGAGTTCCAGGTGATCTGATTTAATGGGCTTGAAGCCGGAGGGTCCGCGTCAGGCTTTAATAAATAGCTAGGTCCTAGCTCAGCAGTGGCAAAGGTAGTATTCGTTCATAATAAAGATGTAGTGCCACCATAAACTCCATTGCGAGAGCTGAGCGGTGTACACTTAAGAAGAGATTATTGATTGCAGCACATGAACAGCTGACCTTGCCTAGAAGACTACAGAGGTCTTTTTCTGTAATAAATGCAAAACCAAAAAAAAAATAGGCTGCTTTCTGAGAACAGTCTTCTCAAGGAAAATCAGCTTCTGCAGGGATTTCCTGATGATGGGAAATAAATATTTGATAGTCTTTATCCTCATGCACATCCACGGTTAAAGAAGAGGCGGTTTCACCTTGGTTCATCATGTTTTACCTAGTACAACATATCTGCTATCTACTTCAGCGCCTATTAGTCTTTTATTTATAGCAATTTCCTACAAGCACCAGAAACCTGCCTTATCTAGCCTCGACAGACTGTAGAAATAAGTTGCAAAATAATGGTCAGGCCTGTTAGCCTTAGTGTTATTGTAGGTTATCTTAGAAGAGCATGTATTTTGTTTGAGAATTAATTAAATACAAATCTAAAGCCCCCCCTGGAACCAGAAAAGTTCGCAGTGATTCTGAAGGACCTTACCAATTGCCCTATCGACATCTTTTCTAAAACCACCTGTACGTCAGCACATAAAGCCTCGTCGGCTTTGATCCTACCTTCTGCCACGTAGGTGGGCACGTCTGCCTGACTTCTACTCTCTCTTTTCATGCCTGTGTCCACATCCTCATTGCGCAATTGCTGTTTCTGCATCTTGTGCGGAGATCTGAGCTTGTGATAACAGATGGAAATGCTCAGTCCCAGTACACCGAGTTATTAGGTTCATATCTTATTGGCCCTCTGATTTTTCTCTGTCTGCTAGAAATTAAATTATTAACTTTGAATCTGATTTACTTGCAGCAGCTATGCTCTGGTTTAACTGTGCTGACGTCCTTGGCCTTACTTCCAACACTCGTTTGTGTAGATCAGATGCAGCTTCATCAAAGCAAACTGTGATGTCAACAGTGACGAGATCAGCCCCCAGTTTCTGCTCAGGACCACTCCTCTACCAGCAGCAAGGGCTAAATATCACACACAAATCTCCTATGGGAGGGTGCATGGAGATACGCCTGCCTAATCCAAGACCAATCAACCCTTTCAGTCTCGCTGCTTCTTTCTGACGCGTGGGGACACCTCCCAGCCCGTGGTACTGGACTGACGAGCCTGAAGTCAGGCTGTGTGCGAGCCCAGCACCGAGCATGTGATGACACACAGCAACACGCAAGAGGGTTAAGTGCAACCCTGACAGTACCTCCGTGATATAGCTTTTTCTCACCTTTGAGGAGAAGTAGCATGTGGAAATATTTAGCACAATGATTTTGCATCTTTCTTCTGACTTTTGATTTGTTCCTTAAAAATATGTAGGCTTAATCGGTAAGCGAGGGCCGTGCGTGCAAAGGCAGCGTGGCACCAGGAGAGCAGGTCGGGGCTCAGCAGTAAGAGCTCTCGCTAGACCAGAGGGTGTGATTTTCAGAGGAAGCCTGAGCAGATGCGTTTAGCAGAAAAGCTGCAGTAATGGCAAACAGCCCTGTTTCTGCCACTGCCGGTTTACTGACCTGGATTTCTGAGAGGTGAAGTAAGGCTCCCAAACTCATTTGCCATTTCTCCGTGGGGCCCATGCCTGGTTTTCTGCCCGCTAACTAGGCTGAAGGCAGAGATGCGGAGTCAGCCCGTCCCACCTGGCTGACTCAAGGGCAGGGCTTGGACCACAGGCGTTATCTGGTTGCTTCAGGCAGGGACCCAGAGCCCGATGCTGTCCTTAAACACATGCCCGGTCCTGGTCCGTGCTGCTGCCATCTGTTAAAACCAGCAGGGAGGCTGCTGGGCAGCCCATGGCAGAGTGGTCTTTTTTTTTTTTTCCTCCTCCTTTTTCCTTCTTTTTCCCCTATGCAAGAGAAGGGGTGAGCGGTCTGTGGCACAGCCTGCCCCCTTTCCCTCTCCTGCAAAGGGAAGCCTGGTAGGAAGAGCGGGTGCAGGATCACAAGACCACAATGGAGCTCTTCTGATTTTTGCAGCAGCTTTTTCATCAGTCCTGCCTGGACTCTGTCTCACAGCACCTTCCACCTTCACAAACACCCTGTGGCTGCAGAGGTTGAGAGCTGCATTTGAGGGAACACTCTCTTGCCTGCAGACCCAGGTGGCCCTCGGTGGCACTGCATGTTTGGGGTGGACCTTGGGGAAGGATGCGCACGGGACCCCACCTTCCCCTGTCTATAGCCTGGCACAGACCAGCAGCACTCCAGCCCCAGATCGGCGCTGGAATGGCTCCTGGGCCCCCACACCGATCAGCACAACTGCCCATGGAAAACACCTCCAGCAAGCCCAGCTCCCTCTGCCTCCGAGCAATCGGCAGAGGAGGGGTGCCGCAGACCACCCTGTTCCAGGCCACCCCACTCCAGGCCACCCCACTCCACCCTGCCGGATCACTACCCCGGGATCTTGGCAGGCAGGGGCAGTGCGGGATCCTGTTAATTTTTAAAGGTGAGTCCACGCTGTTTCAGCAAAACTGGGATCATTCTCCTCGGTCGATTGCAAATCTGCCTGGCACCATGGGCTGCTGAAGACCCAGTCCAATTTATTTTTAGCAAAGCTCAGATTATCATTCTTCTCAGGACAGCTAGCCTGAATGATTTGCTACAGTTTGGAGAAAAAATCAGTTTCAGAAAACAGCACGAGCATTTGTTCTGTGGGATGGAGTACAGAGAGTGTCTGCTTTTAAAACGTGTTCCCGAGAGAGGCACTTACAAACACAGGGTGCTCGCTCATCTGTTACACTTCTTCAAGAAATTAATGCAATTTAAGGCTAATATTTTCCGTGCACTGAAAACGAGAGGGTACAGATTTGTGATCCTCACTCAACCTGTATCTGTGCGCGCCAAAGAAGCTCCCAGGGCCAGGCACGGTAGGTTTGCAGCTGGGCTGGGCTGCCCGATGGAGGAGGTGAGCTATTGAGCAGGGTCTGGACACTGGCGGGTGCCTCAGAGCCTGCAAACTCACTCAAATTAAAGCAAATGGCAAGCCAACAAAGCTGAGCTAAGGCGACGTGGGGGATCTCCCCAGCACGAGGACCCCAGCCGGCACACGACTTACACGCCCTGCCTTCTCCATCCCCCTCCCTCCCACCTCCTCCCAGCACTTTGCAAATAACGTGAGCGTTGCACTTTAAAACAAGGTGCAAAGGCTGGGGCAGAGAATCCCCCAGAAGAGCACCAGACCATGAAGACGTGCACCTGGGGCTGGAGGGCACCGACGCACCCCGCGTGCCCCAGAGCCCTTGCCAGCGTCGGGAGCCTCCAGCCCGCAGGCAGTGCTCACCGGAGGAGCCCCCAGCACGTCCCCTTCCAGACCAGGGTGGTAAGAAGACCCCTGACAGTGATGCTCCCGAGCAAGATGCGGGATCTCCGTGTTCAGCCTCAGGCTATCATCTCACTCGCGAGCAAACGTAACACAAGTGTTATTTTCTGGTATGATGCACCCTGGCCGGGAGCTCATTCATGATTTATTGGCAGGAAGGCAAGCAGACAAAACACAACTTCTGAATTCCCAGAAAGGCAAAGAATTGTAAATGCTAATGAAACTGAGATAATGGAGCAGAAAATAATGGTAGGGAATGAGTCAATATTTAATAAAGCTTATATCTGAGTGTGAAGCAGCACTTCCTGAACTCAGACGGAGACAGAGGCTAGACTGGATGTGTATCTGTGTGCCTATCTGTCAGCTTTACACTGGCTGTAAAAACCACAGCTAGGACAGAAGCATCAGAATAATTTTTTAAGACGGGGACGTTTTCTAACCTTTGTGGACTGTTGTTATTAATTGCCAAAAGATTTTTCTCTCTTTTTTTTTTTTTCCTCCCTGGAAGAGTTATCGGTGTGTGGAATGGAGGGGCTGTAGTTCAGTCGGCTCCCCAGCCCTCAGCTGGCTCGTCGCTCCAAATGACAGCCGTGGGACAATGCCGGCCATTGTACCCGCGGCAGGAGAAAAGCTCGGTGTGCTTCCACGCAGGCTTCGGAGAGAAATGCCGCACAAGTTTCCATTGTTTTTCCACCAAAGGCTCTTGACAAAGAACCCCCAAGGACGTAGGGATGCAAGACGAATAAAATTAATATAATTTTTTCAGCTGATAGAAGCTATTTAGAGGCCTTAAATGGGTTTCAGAACTCATGAGAAAAATATGGATTTCAATTTGCAGGACTGATTAATAACATTTGTCTCCCAGCAAGGCAGGGGGAGGGGGAGGATTTGCAAGAGCGGGAGTTGTGCAGTTGCTGGAAACACCTTTTCCAGACCTTGTGTTTTAAAGCACGTTTTCTAATCTCACCAGCTTTCTCTTTATCGACGTATCACTGTGGTCGAAGCTCCCAGCAGTGCTGAGCTCCCCTCACCGGGGCTACACCGGGCATGGCCCCCGCTTCAGCGCCCTCCTTCCCCCGGTGCCCCCGGAGCGCTCTGCAGACGCAAGGGTAAGGCGGCACCGCAGCCCTCTTTTTGCTTTTGCTTTAAATTTAGGGACTCTTCTGCATTTCCCGAGAGAAAGAGTTGCCTACACCCATGTCTGCATCCCTGACAGCTGGAGAAGTGTGGGGGGTGAGCTCTGCCGATCATGCTTTCCATTGCTCACTAAACAGATGATCACGTAAAGACGGGGTATGGGGTCTCTGCGCGTAGCTGTAGCCTGTGAGGTCCTCCCTGGTCCCACGCTGTGTGTAGGGTCATTAGGAGGATAAGTGGTGTCACAGGTCTGATTTTCACCAAACCGGTGTGACTGTCTTCGCCTCTAAGGGCCTATGTGTAGTGCATACTGGGCTGAGATTAATCAGCCTCAGCTGATAGCTTTTCAGGGGAGCAAAGAGCACTGCCCTGCAAGCTCAGGTGCATGAATCTGGAGTTCCTCAGCTGCCCAGGGAGCTTGCTGGGAACTGGACATTTGGACAAGTCATTGCTTTGCTCCTGACCCAGGGCCGGCAGGCAGGCAGGGGCACGGCAGACCAGGACGTGGACGGGTCCGTTTCCCTCCAAGTCTCAGTGCAACATTTTGTTCCGATGCGAAATTAAATGAAAGGTCAACAATGCAGGTTTTCCCATAAAACAAAAATTTCCCCTTTCCAACCAACTCTTAAACATCTCCGCTTCTGTTACAAGACAAGGATAGCAGAAGTTCACGCTGAATTATTTACTGCCTCAGTGAAACAGGGGACTGAAGGCAGACTGGCTGGCTTTGGCTGAACCCAGGCAAGAGTGAAATGATGTTAGACGCAGGGAGCGTGAAGAGGACTTGCTGCATCTTTAATAGCTGTTTTAAGAAGCCAGCTGTGAGGGTTTGGAGATACTAGCTGATACAAATTCCAAAGTCCCCGTCGCTTTCTGGCCCACTGTACACCCATGTCTGATGGTTACGGTTGTGCTTGTGTGACAACACCGCCGTGGGTACCAGCCTAGCCTTGGAAAGGCGCATCCCAAACCATCCGGCATCTGGGGGGATGCCCATGATGTTGGTTGGCCGAGGTTCATGGACAGCCTTGAGGCATTTCCTACCTTAGGGCACTTCTCTGTGCGTGCAGCCAGCACCAAGACACCTGCTTCGGTGAGCTTTGAAAAGCGTGGTGATGGAGTGGTCCTGTACCAGCTCACACCTGATTCGTTTCTGACTAAAGCAAGGAACAAACGCTAAAGCGCTGCTTTGGAGCCCATTGCATGCTCTCCTCTGCTTACCAGCAGCTGTTGCACAGCCAGAAGGATTGCACCTCGTCCTTGACTGTCTGCACTTTCGGCTGACAAGGCGGGAGAGCTCGCAGCGCCGCCTACGCGGGCATAAAGCCATACGACAGAGGGCACAGGTTTCGGAGTTGTTAGTAACATAATTAAAGCACATTTCCCAGAAAACAGGATGGGGTGACAAATTGAGCCTCTTCTTTGCATGACACAAAACTCAGGCTAAACCAAGACGTGTGTATGTGCGTGCCTGTTGTAAATTTTTTAAGACGCGTGCCTGCATATGCATGCATGTTAGAACTACAACCTTTTTAATGTTTCAAAGGAAATGAAGCTGTTGCTAGAGAAAGTATTTACAGATGGATAGCAGTCGCTACATCCTTTTGGCTGGTGTTTCAATGCTTGCATTGCAAATCATATCATTCAGCCACAAAACCAGGCCAAGCTAGTAATTATTGTTCGGGATGCGAAACGGGAATTGAGTGTGACCAGTGGCCATGCAAAGTGCTAAGATGTGTGTCAGAGAAAATGCTTATTCAGAAGGATTTTAAACAGTGTCCTGAAATGGACTGCAACAACGTTATCTAAAAGCCATTTAACGGAGCACTTTTCCATACATGATTGCTATCCGATTCCTGCCGACTCAGCTCCTCTTTGTTTTGCTTCTCCTTACTAGCTAGAACAGAGATGCTGCAGTGCACGACTGGGTGGGTGACCTCAGCCTCAATGCCAAATGGATGACTAAAATGAACACAGAAAATACAATCCATTGTCTTTCCCCTGAAATGCCAGCTTTGTTCCACGTGGAGCTGCTGGCTTATCGGTATAACCCCTTCGATGCTGCACCGAGATTTAAACTCTGCAGTCCCTGCCCTATCATTAATTTAGATTTTTAAAAAATAGTGGTGTCTTATAAAGGCTTATTTTGCACCTGGCAAATGGCAGATCAAGTGGGGTGACAGGGTGGCGCAATGCCACTCACTGAAAGCAACTCATCCTCCGTGTGCAGAGTATTAGCAGCTTGGCACAAATCCACTCAGAATCGGGTGTTTCCATCTCTGGCTGTGGCTTAATATGTGCGGGTGGGCTAAAGAAATTTTTTTAACGTCTACAAAATTACGATCTTCACAATCTTGGCAATCGCTGGGCCTGGTCCCCTCCAGAAAGCAGCCAGAGGAGAAGCGTATTGGGTATTTTATTCAGTGTCTCGGCAGCAGATCACTTACTGCAGTGCACGAGACGCTCTCAGCTCTCTCCTTGGTGAGCTCAATTCCAGCAAAATATTCAGGGCTGTGAATCCCACACAGCGCTCAGTGCTCCGGATTTAGGCACTTAAACCCTGGAGAAGGGTTAAAGTCGAACTTTGCCTTCCTTCTTTTCTCTTGCCCAACCTGGGCTTCTGTTTGCTGGGCAAGCAGCTTTCCCGCATCCGTACTGGACACCTTCATCTCTCCGTGGGCTGCAGGGGGCCCTGGCTTGGCTCCATGTCGGGGAGGCCAGCACATGAGAGATGGAGGCAGAGGGACAGGAGGGATGGTGAAAGGCTAGGGGCAGAGAGACGTAAAAGATGGGACACCACCTGGGGACACAACGAAGAGGGTGTGTGATAGAAGTCTGTACGATCATGGGAGGTTGCTCACTAATTCTCAAAAATTATTAAATTGTGGGATTTAAAACTGGCTTAACTCATGGAAGAGAAGGGTTATTGAACGGAGCAGTGCAGGCGCAACCTCAGAGGGAGAAGGTCCCATCCCTGGACTGCAGGATGCTCGAGGTGGCAGATCACCAGGGGAAGAATATCTCTCTTTTTTATACATTTCCCAATATATCCTCTCCTGGCCATTCCCAGAGACAGAAAGCTAGCTGGACCTTTGGTTCTCCCATCTTTTAAATCTTAATCTCTTTTCCAGCTGAAATCCCCAGATCGTAAGTGTGGACAGAGAACGCAGCCCACGCTGCGAGGTCAGGCAGCGTCGAGCTCTGTCACCACGCGTGCCCTTCCTTGCCGTGGCTGCCGGGTGGGACCCTGCCGGTCCTTTTGGAGAGGCTGGACCCAAAAGTGGCCAGCCTAGGGAAAGACCTCAACTCACCATTTACCAGCAAACAAGCTCTATTGCTATTATTTGTAATTCAATGAAACTCAGAATTAGAAAGAGTGTGTCTATATCAGCCAGCTGCAGAACTGGTAAAGCACTTTAAAGCTTTTTTGGAGGGTGGGGCAGTAAACACTCCGTTCCTCCCCCAGCCAGCCCCCATCGTATCGCTCCCGCAGGTCTCTGCAGACAATGGAAGTGGCAGACCTGGACCCCTGCCCCACCAAAGCCAATGCAGGTTTGCTCTTGAGGGCAGAAAGGTAGGATTTGATCAAAAAATGCACGCGTGGGCTAGTTTTAGAAGGGGCAGGAGGTAGCACAGGTCACTGCCTGGTGTGTGTCGGGATGTGCAGTTCATACAGGAATGTCTTTGGCCAGAACCCAGGGCCAGCCACTCTATGTTTGCACGACAGGGAGGACCCTCATAGGTACATGTCCTTCTCGGTGTCCAATTAATTGTCAGACATCAAAAAAAGCTCTAGTTTTTGTTAAACATAGCAGGTGACATTGACGTCCTACGTGGGTTGCTGTGATCTCCCAGCTGGTTGGAAGCTCCTCCAGCTCCGTCACTCGGAGAAGCACAAGTGTACCTCCTGCAGTCAGATGACGCTCGTAGGAACGGAGCTGTGGTCCTCACTTGAATCACAAGAAATCCCCTTCTTGCTTATCTGCAAGCTTGGGAGCGTTATTATCAGTTTGCTGTTGAATTTTCCAAGTGCTTTAACACGCATCTAGCAAGATTGCTACGGGGTCCCAGGGAGAGCACATTTACAGCAGCCTTTTAAATGAGCATGGTGTGGGGGGCATGGGGGGGGGACTGAGCCCAGGGGTGACGATCTGCGTGTCCCTCTTGCGAAGGCTCGTGCAGCACTCAGTTACCAGATACGCCAGATAAAAGGTCTTTACGTTAGATAAGCCGTCGCTGTGTTGAAAAGGACAAGCACTGGTTTAAAAGCAAGGAAGCTACAAGCCTTAGGGGAGCAGCACAATAGGGCAGGGGAATCCTGCTCCCAGGGTGGGTTTCGCATGCGTCGTCCGTCAGTCCGCTCCTGCCATGTTCAGGATGGATGCCTTTGCACCCATCCTGCCCGCTGACCCCTTGCCCCTGCAGCTCAGTCCCTTACTTCTGGGGATTACCCACAAACAGGCTAAAAGCAGCAAAGCTTTTTGTGCACCCCGATCCCCAAGGGCCGGGCAGGGAGTCTGCCACTGCTCGCCCACCCGGCTGCTCCCGGCCAGAGACATCCCTGCCCCCTGGACGTGCCAACCCATTCAGGTCCTTGATTGGGAAAAATGAGTAAATAAACAACCAACCCACACCAGAATCCACCCTGGCCAACTCCTTACATCCTCCCTCTGTGAAAAGTGGGTTCAGAAGAGTCGATGGTTTTTCATGATGTGGGTGTGATTAATGAACTTAATCACAGGATACTTTGATCCATCTCTTGTTTTTAAAGGATAGTCAAAAACAAGAAGAACTGCTACCCTTTGTGCTTTTGTAATTTCGTTAACCGTGGAAACCAGTGAGACTTTTGCATAGTCAGCACTTGCATGCATTAGAAAATATATTTGCAAAACACAACAACACTTGCTTTTATATTCTGAAGCCAGCGAGCATATCCTAGTTGGCAGAAAGCTCAAAGGAAATTTATGAAGACCCAAAAATCTTGCAGGAATTTAATTAAACTTTAATCTCGGTAACACTCATACATATCTGCTTATATAGTGTCATCTGCAAGCAAAGCTGCTTCACTATTTATGTCTCCGGGTCTTCTCGATTCAGTTTGCTGGCCACTTGTCATCAAGCCTGCTCACATCTTCTCACACAGCTCAGCTAGAGATGATCCTGCCTGAGCAAGTCCCTCTGTCCCCCGGGTCCTGTACTCCCTTCCCGCATGCAAACAGAACGGGGAGAAACTGCGTTGTTGTGCACAGGGGTTCACAGGGCCGTGCTCGTGGTCCTGCACAAGGTGCTACCAAACAAGCGAAGTCTGCAGCTGGAAAAGAGCCGTTTATAGCTAATTTGCATTTTGTTGTTGGCGGAGCAGGGGCTGCGTGGGCTGGTCACGGAGAGGGCCACCTCTGCCACCTCTCGCGTGGAGCATGCCTTGCTCAGGAGCACCCACCGGTGCCACCGTCCCCACTGCCACCGGGGATGGGTGGCATGCAGTCTGCCGGTCCCTAACGTGGCCAAAATGCTGATCCATCACCGGGCCATGGCTTGTCCTTGGCCTCACCTCTGCCTCTTGACTGCAACGTTTAGAGAGCTTTAGCATCTTTCAAGACAATTACAATTCCAGCTACCCCTGCCCCGCTTCCGACAGCCCTCCAGCTCTGCGCACACCCAAGCCCCGAGTTTTGCTCCCTGCGGGGAGCCGGTCCCGCTGCGTGAGCCTGTGTGCTGAGAACAGGCAAGACATTTGGGTGAACCCCAGCGGAGGTTAGCAGGGATCCAGCAATGCCCCTAGAAAGCAGACAGAACATTTATGTAAAGGGAGGAAATTTAGACTGAATTAAAAAATTAAACTTTTTAATTAGTAAATGCTTTACTGAAGAACAATTTCCATTGGCGAGTACATGATTCCTCACTGCTTGAGGGATTTAAAACCAGACTGCTCTCTGCTCCAAAAAAGTGCTATAAGCAACAGTTCTTTGCTTATAATGAACTGGAAATACTGGCAAGTCTCCATCTCCTTCAAATATTTTCCCTTGTATCTTCAGAGGTTCAAATAAATTATTCTGAGATGTAACAGATGTAGAACTCAGCCAGTGACATTTCTCCAGCTTTTTTAACTGAGTTTTCTTTCCTCTATAATACGTAAGAAGCAGCGATGGTTAACGCCCGTTCGCTCTGACCGAGATGATCTTCAGAGCCAGGCGTCCCCTGTGATGGAGCAGTTCTTTCCGAAGCACGGCAGCGGTGCCCAGCAGCGGACCACAGCAGCGCCATCGTCGTGGACTTTGGGAGACGGCACTGGTGGGACCTGCCCGGGCACCGGAGCCAGAGCCCCATCCTGTCATGAATCCGTCAAGCCCCACACTGAAACAAGGTAAACTTTATTGCCTGAACTGTCAATGATACAAATCACTCCTGCACATTAGCACTAGTAGTAATGAAGCTACTAGAAAACCCCGCTGTAATAGTGGAGTCCTTCCAGCAACCTTCTGTGATACATTAACATCAATAATTGCAATAATAAGGACAAAAGTAATAATACTAACAACCCCGAGAAACCCACGGTTGTTCACACTCCTGTGCCAAGGCGTTGCAGTAAGCTTTGCTGAGCCCTTGCTTCTGAGTTAGAAGCAGGAGTGATGGAGCCATTCAAGCTGTTACAGCATTCTCTCGAGCTCAGTTGCTGCATACCGATGCGACCCACCGACGCAGTTTGGTGAGCGGACGGGGCCAGATCCTGCGTGGAGCGTGAGCCTGGAGTAGTTCGGCTGAAGTCCACAGTGGGACTTTGAAGTAGCAGGGGTGCAACCGAGAGAGGAGCTATAGTGCTTTAACCGCGGAGGTATTTTACGCGCAACCTTTCGCACAAGATGATGTTCATTTTTGGGTAGTTACTAAATGCACACTAGATCCCGTACAGCCCAGCAGGCACCACCAGCGCCTGCTCTCCTCCCCAGCCAAGCCAGCCAAACCTACTCTGTGTCCCACAGAAAACAACATGCAAGTCTATTTCTGGAGCAGCAATGAAATAACATCTTTTTAAACATTAAGAAAACTCGTGTGACACAGTATTTCAACTCATACACTCATTTACTCATGATACTCATTTTTCGAGATTCTGGCAAGGGAGAATCGTTTGGGTTTCAACACAAGCAAGACACAGGGAGATGTGAGAAAAGGTATTCAAATGACCCATCCAGCATTTGATGGGGAAATGCAGCGAGTTAGAAGTGGTTAAACAGGAATTATTCGACACTACCAACATGTCTAGATCAGGCATTTACACGTTCACATGCTTCTCTTGTAACGACAGTATGGGGAAACCTTCTTCCCCTCTCCCTGGCCTGGCTTCATCGCAGCTGCAGGACTGCAGCGGGCAAAACCCTTACCTGGCCGGACCTGGCAAAGCGGGGGTTATGCCAGCAGAAACGGTGCTTTTTCTGTTAATTAAATAACTCCTGATAAATCACCATCTCGTAGAAACTGGGCTGGCTATGTCACTGGGCTATTTCACACACATTTATTCTACATATATAATCCAGCTCGGACTTATTTAGAAGTAAAGGTAAAACACCAGATGGACTGCGTGAGTGCATTTTCTTGGAGTGCTCACTGGCTGGAGATTGGAACTGGGAGAATGTAGGGTAGCTCAGTGAACAGAAAATTAAGTCTATCGTAAGAAAAAATTTGTGCTTTATAGAATTATAACAGAGTCACCTTAGGGTTTAATGTTACAAAATACAGTAAAATGCTTTTAAAAATCAATTAATTAGTCCCAGTATCTGGAGGAGGTCTCAGACCTGGAGGATGTGCTTCGGTTACAGTCAGGACGGGTGACACTCACCCGTGGTTGGTGCTTTACTGGATTTCCAGTGACACTTCATAGACATAGGAGTAGCACATCAAATGTTTTGGGGAAGGGAAATGTTACGATTCTTGCCCTCTCCTTTTTCTATATTAAAAAAAAAAAAAAAATCAGCTAGTTCTGAGTTCAGCAGTCCTGGATCAAGAACAGGGGAGTGAGCAACCAGCCTGCTCGGATGCAGTCACCCCGGGAGAGTCTCCGCTCTGGAAAGGTGAGCAAACCAGCAACATTGCAGCTCGGCTGCATTTTTAAGTCAGCGCTGTGGTTGCCCACGAGCAAGTTCAAAGCTGTAACCTTTTCTGATGACATAAACAAAACGGGCAGCAGCCTTTCTATTATTCAAACAAGTCCTCAAATCCCTTGGCCCTCTTCCTTTTTCTTTTTTTTCCTTTTTAACATATGCCAGAAGCCTTTTCTGTAGAAAAATGAAAATCGCCGGTGGCCAAACCACCAGATTTGTGCTTTTGGTCCATGTCCTAATGGGGTGTTAGCATTGGCTGCTGCTTCGGAAGTGGCAGATGGCCGTCCACGCTGTTTATTTTGCATTTTCCCCCACTCAGCTGCAGCGTCTGTGTGTGCACAGCGTCCCTTGCCATGGGTGGCCAGTTTTGGCTTGCCAACTCATTGCTCCATAGCGAGCACCCAGCACCAACTGCAGTGCGACTATTGAGCAGGAAATATTACAATGGCTCTTATCAGGATTCATTAATTAGATTAAGCTGTAATTATGTTGCCTTCTATGAAAACAGTAAATAGTGCAACCTCCATTGCACGGAGAACAGTCTGTTTCCAGAAGGGAGCTCTGCTGCTGGTCATCCACCCGAGCGCCCAAGGAGCACCACAGCTTGCGTGGAGGCTCCCCATCCTCCGCCTTTGGCCCCGCTGAGGAGCGCCCGCAGACGGGTGCCTCCCCATGGGCACGTTGGACTCCCACTGATTGTGAAAGGTTTGCTGTACATGCTGGAAGGAGCCTCCGAAATGCTCTGCAGGAAAATGCTCTGCCTGGAGGTTTGCTCTACTCGGGGCTAGGGGGGAGCTTCTGCCTTTGTAGGAAGAAAAACTCAGAAAGCATCAGCCCAGGGAGGGGCCGTGCATCCTTGAAGGAATCGAGGGGGCTGAGGTCGAGCGCTTCCCAGGACAGGGAAGCCCAGGGTGGCCGGGCAAGCAGCTTGTGGCCACCGAGTCACATACGGGTCCAGCCCATTCACCCACTGCTGCCTCTGGTTAATTATTGATCAGACCACTCTGTTTGCAAAATGGCCCATGAATAACTCATAAACTTCCCCAACACATTCATCATTTGCTAAGTACGGTGCGTGGCTGGCAGGGGCTGGCTCTGCCCCGGGCAGCTCGCAGGCTGCCGGCCCGCCGATTTCGCCTTTCCGACTGCAAGACCGTAAGTGGGAGGAGGAGTGAAGACGTGGGATCCCAGCTCAGCTTGCACAATTGTTTGAATTAGCTGTTTCGGTGAATGGCCCCACAACAAACATGTTTGCCATAGTTTCTGTGACATAAAGGAACAAAGTCAAACTGAGCTGAATTGAGTCCCATATTTCAGTTAATATTTACAGGAAGCTTTGCTCTAACGCCTTGTGACTACAGCACAAATAGAGAAACAAAAGAAGGAGGTGGCTAGCTAAAAACAATCGAGTTTTCCATTTTTAAAACTTGGAAAATAAATTTAGAAAGGCTTTTCTCAATTTATGATAAAATGCTAGCTAGCTTTACAGCAATGGAGGGAATTCGGCATATTGAGCTCCCGGGATGGGTGATGGAAACACTCTTCCCAGGCCACTTGTGCGATCATGCCCTCCGTGGTGTCTCCTTGAATTTAAAATTATCTGTTTATGAGGTTAGAAACGGTTTCGCAACTTATTATTTTGTGCTCATAAATCCTTTCTCATCTGAGGATCTCAGAGTAGTTTATAAACATGAATGAAGCCACAAAACACCCATGCAGGGCCTACCCTATCATACTTGTCGAACAAGTGTGTAATCAGAAACAGAGCTTGCCCAGGTTTGCACGGGAGAGGACATTTCCTTGCAGTTTGGAGAATCTCCTTTAAGTCATACTGTGGTAGATTTGAAATACATACAAAAAAAGCGAGACAGGAAAACCGAAGGTAACATTTTCTTAAAGACACTGTTAAAACAGGAAATTCAGGCAATATCTTCTCCGATGCAGCGTCAATTGCAAACCATACCAATACAGCGTCACTGATGCTGAGGCAGGAGCATCCTGACATCACCTTTGGGTACCAGGGCAAACCTCTGCTCTTACACGTAGAAGTACAACAGGATCCTGCTGTGGGGGGGACAGACACCTTGGAGCAAAGGACATTTCTGCTCCCGATCGCTCCCAAATGCATGGTTAACCTCTTTGGAAGTTTACCCCGGAGGATGCCGAATTCTCTAGAAAACAGCCCAAAAGGCAAGTTGCTCGCAGCCAGAGGGGTCAGGGAACAAGAAGCTCCAGGGGCTCCTCTGGCATCCACCTGTGAGGCCGGCTGCTAGCCTGGTCCTAGCCAATACCCCTGGATGGGAAAAGGCAGGCACTCACCTTTCCTCTGTCACGCTTTTGCTGTCAGTCCCAGGAGCATCGCTTGTCTCTGAGTCTTCCTCTCTAGGTGTGCCTCTCGATCCCTCCAGCCCTGCACCCCAGCTGCAGATCTTCGGGTGCCTCCGCTTTTAAATATACCGTAGGTGCTGGGATTGGGGCGAGGACTGTGCAATCCTTTATTTAAGTATCTCCCACTTTAATCATCTTGTCATTGGAAAAAAAATGGTATTTGGTACCGTTTAGGAGCGGAAAAGAGTTGATGGGGCAACACTTGAAAATAGTACAGGAAGTCCCACGTTTCAGGTAAACTCTGAATTGCCAACAATATTACACACTGCTCTGCCAGGGAACAAAGCCCTTACCAAATGAAAAAGTGGGAACCGGTGCTGATGGTGTTACTGCCGCCCTCACCCTAGGTCCCAGCTGGGTGGACACACTATTTCACCCTCCCTGCACAGCCCTGCTCTAGCAGACTACGTCAAGGTCACGCTCAGGATCCTGCTGATGAGAGTTAGTCTGGACGTGTAAATCATATCTGAAGGGCATAATCCAATGCTTAATTTACTGATTTCTTTTACTTCCCACTCCATCCACTTTTTTGACACGTTTAATTTTAACCTGTGTTGCTAGTTACCCGCAGGGGTTAATTTTGTCGGGCTTGCTAATATGCCTCATGACCTCCTGAGTCTCTTTTTGACATGGTTCTGTTTTGATTTGTTCTGTTTTTCTGTTGAAGAACTGGAACAAGCCTGGCAGCACAAACCAGACACGTTTTGTAATTTGAAATCAGCTGATTGCTGAGCATACGTTGAATGCACACGATGGTGTAGGTGTCTCTGACACAATGACTGACTGTCTGGGGTGTAGCTGTGGTGCTCTGTCCTCTCCCCTACTTGAACATCCGCACAGGTGGTTGTATGTGTTCAGAACTAATTAAAAATGTACATTTGCATATGCTAGACTGTCTTGTTAATTACATGCTTCAAGGCACAGTATGTCTGGATACTTGCTCTCATGTTAGGATGAGTATCCCAAAATAACGTGCAGTCTCGTTACCCAGCACTGAGTTCTGACTATTTGCAGCCACAGCTCTGAAAAGCACAAGCTGGACTCATAAGGCATTCTTAAAAATGATATATTTTGGGATATGTCAATCGCGAAGGAGTATAAAGCTAGAGTTGTCCCAGTACAGTGAACGCAATCCCAGTGACGGAGACGCAGACAGATCCAAATCTGGTCCCCAGTCCTGCAGAAAGAATCGCTTACACGCTGTCTGGGTGCATGCTGTTACCGGATAACGAGATGCAAAGCAGCGTACCGGCATTTTTCATTCAGAGCATAAATGCTCGCAGTGAAAGGACATTGAACTTTGGAGCTCATGAGAGGAAGCATCTGATCCGAAATTTGGCTTGCACTGTGAAACAATTGGGATTGCCCGACAGCCGCATTCCTGCCTGGTGTACATTTATTCAGACAAGGGGACATGGCCAGGAGGCCATATGGTGCCAAAGGGAGGCAAATTTGTTGACAAAACCTGGGACTCTGGTTTAGTATCTACTGCCATACGGGATGGGCACAGAAACTCCTCACATGACCCACCACTGAACAAAACCACTTCTTTGAGGCAAATTTACTGGGTTACTGGAGCACTTATCCTACACGCCAAAACACTCATTTCCTCTCAACTGCTGCCTGGAGGGGACGGGTGCGTAGGAAAGATGGTCTCAGAACGAGCCTAGTCCACCTGCCTCTGATGTGCTGCCATGACAGAACAACGAATGGGCAGGAGCTGCTCCACCCCGGCGAGCCCCAGCACAGAGGAGCTGCTCCACTGCAGCAAGCCCCACCACAGAGGAGGAGGTGAAGCCCCAGCTCCACATGTTCTTGTCTGAGCTCCCCCCTCTCACAGACATTACAGGCGCTGTGCATTCACACACCACTGCAGTGCTGTAAGCATCCCCAGAAGCCTATGCCGCTGGACGAGCAGCTCCCAAAGACTCGTGGACCAAGGCCTTAGACAGCACTAGACATGTCTTTGTAGAGTTCCCTACTGGAAATAAGGAGTCAAGAGCTGGGGCTCAAGGAGCTGTAGCACTCCCATATAAAAAGCTATGCCAGGGCCAAGCAGCGTACAGGGAAATGCCCAAGGGTCAGGTCTTCTGGCTGCTCCAGGAGGAGCTACCCATCCTGCTGGCACAGCCCTGCCCTGGCTGAGGCTATTTTTTGGAGGGAGATGCTAAGACCCCAGAGCAACGTCCGTTAACCAGGTCCTTAGCCATTGAAATTGTCTGTCAGCGTTTGGGTGACTACTGGATTTAGACGCTGGGTGGGTGCTGTGCATGACAGAAGTGGGGGAAAGAGCAATGCAGCAGTTTTAGCTGCCTAACCTCTTTCTCCTCCATGGCAGCTAATGTAAGAAAGAGGAGTCCCACCGTGTAACAACAGGTACAAGGAAATAAAATCTACGATTAGAAAAATAAACGTATTCCAGTTAACATCAACTTGTTTCCAAGTGTGCTGCAATAGCCACGCATGAAAAAGTGTCTGAGACGCTTTTATGGGGAAACTTGAGTGCCTGAGCTGAATAACAAAAGCCAAAGAAAACTTAACAATAATGAATCAAAGTCTTTAAACAGCAAGGGTATGATCCATTTAAGTGGCATCAGACTGTGTGTACAGTAAAATTTGTTACTAAAAACGCTCAAGCTTTTCCATACTTGTTGAATGCAGTATCGTTTCTCATGCAAGGGCATGACAGATACAAAGTCTGTTCATCTGCTGAGCAGAGAGCCGCAAATGCGCAGAATATTAACACTTTAAAGAGTGTGCTGCTCGCCGACTTCCTTCGTCACGAGCATCACCCAACAGTAAAATCAGAAGAACTGGGGGGGGGGGAGAGGGTCCTCGCGTACATCTTGAAATGCTTTATACAGAATTATTTTCAGCATTTCTGTTTAATCAGTTTCTCTGTCTGCATGACTCCTCCACAGAGCACCAGAGGAGAGAGTCCACTATAAAAAGAGGAAAAAAATATTTCAGTAAACCACAAAGTAAACCAGAAGGCAGCTGGAGAAATACAGAGAATCCAGTCAGACAGAAAACAAAGCTAGAAGCTTTAGCAAGCTGCTTCTGTGCACTAGGAAAAAGCTTCCTGAGAGTTACCCAAGTTTCCTAAAAGCAAACACTTTGGGCAATATAAATTGTTCTTTAAAACATCTGTTACGAAAGTTAAAAGCTTGAGATTAAATATTATGACAACACATTGTTACAGAAGTAACGGGGAAAGCCCAGAGTTGGCCCCTCTGATGTGTGGCAGGGCGGTGAGGAGGGGGAAGCGTTGACTGCCTAAAAAGCCCAGCAGATCCATCAGTCTGGAAAAACAGACTTAGAAAGACCTTTTTTTTTAATAGCTGTTTTTCTGTCCTCCTCTCTGGTGCTTCCTAGGAGTTCTCCTTAATGAATAATTTGTTCCTGCAGGACTCGGGATAACTGGCAGTGCTCTACTGTTTTCTTTTCACTTCCCGGGTCTTATTATTACTGTGGATTTTATCATTTACTGTGGGATTTAGGTTTTTCCACTGGGAAATGTCCCGTGGCTTTGGTTGCAGCGTCTCCTCGAGCAGAAGTTCTGTGGATGCTTCTGGACTGTATGTTCCACATGACTGCTTGAACCTAGGGGGTTTGAACTCAGCACCGGCGGTCCCGTCCAGTCCTTCATCTCTAGGAGGTACGGCAGATCTCGGATGCATTGTCCCACCATGACCAGATCAAAAATGGAGCAAATGTACATGGAGATGCGTGACATTTGATTCAATACTAAGGTGGCAACAACGTTACAGGATTTGAAGAGCTGGAGTAGCTCTCCATTTCTTTGTGTGTGCAGCTGCTGTGGTTATTGCACCACATGTGATGCTGCAGAGGGGAAGGGAGCTGAAGTTAATAAAAGAGAAAACTCATTGTCTTGAATTATACAGAACTCATTACAATTTTCTATGTCAGCCAGACAACATGAGTGTTTATTGCATTTCTGTACAAATTGACTCATCCTTCCTTTTTAAAGCAATTAAACAAATTAGCGCCATTTTTATTCGGCCTGATTCATTAAGTGAAATTATAAGTTTCAACGTAATTAGTAAATTTAAGACTGAGGGAAGGGCGCTCCATTTTGCCTTAAAAATCTGACAGCGAGAGTTCATTTCCAGCAGTCAGTTCAGGATGGGCAACGATGGCCGGGAACGTGAGACAACGGTGCCACCTGCAGACTGCCTCAAACCCTGGAAAATGGGAACAAAATGGAAACCACCCGGGAGGCGAGACTGGCTACACAGCCCGGCAAGGGATCTGCTAATGCCATTCCATCATCAAACAAAAACACAGTACAATTGATAATACTGTGACATCGCAGCCCCCAGATGATTTAAAATAAATGCTTCTGATGTTCAAAACATTGAAGAAATATGAACTCTGCCATCATTTTTGGAGAAACATCAGTGTGTTCTTCAAATAAAATTCAATTTCTAATATATAATCTAAAATTCCTTACAAAAATAGGCTAAAAAGATTTTTCACACGTGTAAGTGAAACTTTTATATCTTTTATACTTGCATATCACAGCTGAGGAAGAGAAATGTGGCCCCATAAATTTGAGAGGAGTGGGCAGGAAAATATCACTGAATCATACAGAACTCCTTCAGGAATCTTGCTCTCAGTACTTTCAAAGCCCTACCCTTCTAACAGAAATACGGCCCCTGGAACGCTGCTGTGCCTCACTCTTCCATGAGTTCTCTTGTTGAAGAAGTCAAAAATAGGCTCTGACTAATGCGCTGACACTACCGTGATGATGACTAAGGCTCACGACTACGCCGAGACGTGGCTCTAAAACGTATGACTGTGCATATTCCAAAAAGCACATGGTGCTGGGTACGAAACCACCGACTCACAGCCCGACTGGCATGAGTTCATCTCAAGTCACATTACTCCTCAGAGAAAGGAGGTACATCGGGCAGCGGCTTGGAGCTCCCGGGTTCCTGCAAGCAGCTGTTGATGGCTGCCCACAGGGGGTACAGAGCCAGGAGGCCCCCAGGTGCGCCTAGAGAGGGGCTTTTTGGGGACCTTCCCCTCCCGCTTGCACAGGCCTGCCCATGGGGCTGCGGGGACAGCCGGCAGAAGGCTGCATGCCCTGCCCTCCCTCAAGATGGACTATATCCACCTCAGCCATACACCCCCAAGCCATACTCCCCACAAGCCGCACCCTCAGCAAGCCATACCCCTCCCCACACACCCCCCACCACC
>WAAD01006091.1:714409-729838 GCA_013389945.1 Fregata magnificens
CCCCCCCCCCGGGGGTTTGTGTTTTTTTGTTTTTTTTTTTTTTTTTTTTTTTTTTTTTGATTCACCATTGAGCTGATTCAACTCTTTTTGGCAGAAAACTAATTTTCCAGAAGAAAGTATTGGGCTTGTGAGTTGGATCATCTGTGAAGGTGATGAGTTTGGAGGTTTGGTGACTTGAATCTGCTCCGCACAGGCTGTGAAATGGCAGTGAAAAAGAGGAGCAGGACACCCCTGCAAAGGTTAATGGGAAGAACAGGACCCGGCTTTTGTTAGCAGCAAGCAATGAGGTTGATCCAGCTCTCTCTTCAGACCATACGTCTAGTACGTAGTTTTGGGGCACCTTTAGAAAATGTAGATAAACTCTTTTGCTTTGCCACAGCTGTTTTTCCTTTCTTGGTTCTAAAACCATATGTTTGCTTTTCAGCAGAGCTGTGCAGAGTCTTAATTCCTTGGCATCTGCTTTGGTTGCTTTGTATGTAGTTGCAGTGTCACAAGATTAACCTATGGAATAGTGTTTTAGAGGAGTGTGGTTTCTTTCATCTGTTTTTCTTATTGAGAGGATACCCCAAAACTTCAGTTCTTTAGAGTGTTAGAAGCTTTTTAATTTCCTGTCTAAATCTATTCCGAGTTAGTTCGTATGCACTTGCTGTTTTCCCAGCGTTGTCCTTCCTCTCAGATAACCTTCATCTGTTAAGTAGTTGCTCCTTCAATAGAGAACAAGCCTATTCCCTTTCATCTTTTGTTTAGTTAGCCTTCTTGCATAAGACTGTTGACGTGATCAAGGGAGTAGGAAGTATTTTACTGTGTAGTTTGACTGGCATCCAGAATTGTACACCATATCATGGATCGCTGAAAACTTGTATGATAGCATTTTATGTTTCCTTGTGCTTTGCTGAAATGTTTACCTGGCGTGTTTCATTCTAGGATTATATTTGCCTTTTTGTGGCTGCCTTACCTTGGTGGCCTGTCTCTTCTTGTGCTAGAACTTAGCACACTCGTCATCCTCCTCTTGTTTCCAACCGCCAAGCACTTTGTTTTTAGGAGAATCTTTTATTGACTCTGACTGAATTTGTGTTTTGTCCTACTGTTACCTTTTTCTACCTAATCCAGTCCTCGAGGGTTTACGTTTCCCATTACGTTATGTTTTAGCCTTTCCTTTTATTGATGATACCTTTCAACTTTCCTTTAGCTTCCCTGTAAGACTCTTACCCTTGCTGTCAGTGTAAGACAGGATATATTAATACTGATTTCAAGACTGATTTTTGAGGCATTTGGGGAGTAAACTCTCGCCACCCTCATTGGAGTGCTTTACGTTACTTGGAGAGTGATCCAAGAACTGTAGCTAGTAACTTGCCCGTGGCATCCTATGGAATGTTTCTCTGCAATCTGAGCAGACAATTGATGTTAGATTAACCTTTGATAAGATGTCCTTGCCTAGAGGAGTAGCTGTTTTCTGTTACAATTCACCATGTTTCCCCTTCATTTCTCAGTTTGTAACGATTCTTGTCTTCAGTGTTTGGTCTGAAGTCTTGCAAATGTTTGAGGACAAGCTAATTGGGGCTTTTTTTGGGTGTTTCTTTTTTTCTTGAAATGTAGGGATGATATTTTCCAGTCTTCAGTCCATGGCTTTACCTTGATTTGACTGATTAAAATGCCTAAATTCTGAGCCTGCAATTTTATGGCATTTCTTTCTCATTTTTGAGATTATTACTGGTCTGCTCCCCCACCCCTGCCTTGATGATTTTTATAATATATCATAGCCTCACTTTTTTTGTTTTTAATTATATTATGAGGGAAGTTTTGTTATATAATATGTGACTGTTGGTAACTGTCAATTTGGTGCTTCGCAGACTCTAGGGTACAAGTCTCTGTTAATCCCTCCCTAGTCTTTTGAATGTTTTTCTTGTAGTTTGCAGATTGTCTGACAAACAGAATTGTTTGCTTTTCAGGTTATTGGCCAATTGACTCAATGAAACAAAATGTCAGACTCGCTTTTTAAGCAAAAATTGTATCTTAAAAAGCCTCCTCAGTGAACTGGATTTACATTGCAAAAAGTTATTTTAATACTGCACTTTGATCCCATTTTTTTAGAATATAATATTCAGTGACATGAATAGGGACCTGGGATCATTACAAGTAGGGTTGCCTTTTCAGCAAGGGCCAAGTGGACTATGCAGTGTTACAGGAAATGCAAATCATATGACTATAGTGTCATCGTGTCTGTAGTCACTAATTAAATCAAAGCTAGAAATTTCTAATGTGGCTATACAAAGGCAAGGCAAACAAATGAAGGTGCATGGGATTAAATTTCTGGTTTTCATCCATGTGGTTCTGCTTTATCTTCTGAAAAACAGCAGTCTAGGGTAGTCCTCAATTTTTTTTTTGTCTTTCACTTTTTGTATATGAGTTTCATATATGAACTCTGGTTTTAGATACTTGGAATGGCTCTGTGCAAAAGTTTAAGTATTTATGTGCAGACAAGATTTTATTTTACGTAGCGTCGGGGGACAAATCTGTCTCCAGAAAATTTTTATTTTAGTGATCAGTCTTTAGCAAATGCCATATCAAATTGAAAGGTTCTTTGTGCTAAATCAGTGCTCGAGTGCTTGTTTTCTCTCTGTTTCTAGCGTAAAAATTGACACAGGTGGAAAAAATGTTGAGTTCTAGTATTTTATTTTTTTTTAAACTGACATGTTACTTGGATTGTTGGCAAGCTTGGCTCAAGGGAATTCACGATTGAAATAACAAAACATTTTGCAAGTTTGAAGGTCGTATGTGCTAGGCAGCATACAGGTAGAGCTGTCATCAGACCAGGATTGCTGATTTCACCGTGTCAGTGTCAAATGCTGATGCTGTATGTTAAATGGGGTATAGATTTCCAGCAGAAGTGGTCAGTGAGAGATTTGTGTTGTGTAACAGCGTGATATACTTTTGGTTGGAATCAGTGTCGCGATGGTTACCTTGGCAGAGATTTCCGCAGAACTTTTGGGGTGCCCATATCATGCTTGGGGAATTCTGGGGGCTGTGAGGTTCCTGCAATTCCCTTTCTTTTCTTCCTTTCCCTGCTCATATAGGTATTTTAAGATTCCCCCAGTTGCTCGTGCTGTTCTCCTTGCTTCTTGCCATTGTGAGTATAGATAGATCCTAGACATATCTGCAGAATTCTCAGTGTTGTGTTAGAAATGGGCTGTGTTCCTTTCGTATTTGCAAACCCGAGGGATACCGGTGCTGGGCGTGCATTGCTGAAAAGGCAGCAGGCCTCGAGAGAGGCTCTGTGTGAAAGCTGCAGGGTATGGAGGCTGCGAGTGCTGCATGGTGTTTCCAGGCCTGTAAGGGTGAACGTGCAGTAGCACACTTAGTTATGAATGCAGATCTTTGACAGTATGCCAGGATCCTTAGAGACTGAGGACTTGACGTTTGAAAAGATGTAAACAGGGGTGCTTTTGAGGATTGCCACGTGTTGCCCAGTTGCAGTCCTCGTAGTATTTTTTTTCCTGTCTTCTGGTGTTATTTCTGTGTATTACCCATCCCTTTCTTGTGACAAAGGGGAAAAGAACTAGTGCAGTTAGCTTGGCAAGGGTGTCGTTCAGCTTTCCTTTCAGACGCAGCAGTCCTTTTGGATGTTGTGTGGTAGAGGGAGGGTCCTGAAAAACTTGACTTCCACGTGCCATGGTGAAGCGTTACCTTCTTGGCTGGAAGAGCTGGTGACAGTGTTTTAAGGCAGTAGCTTGACAAGCATTTCTTCTTTTGGCAGTAATATCAGTAAACAGTTCCCATCCCCTTCCCAGCTGCTCATTTTAGTGCTATCTCCTCTCTTGTGTTGGCATAGTTTTTCGTGCAGCTGCATGGCAAATCAGATCAGGGAACTGATCCAGTTAAAAATGATTAATTGTGGTTTTTTTAATTCTTTGTGGGTTTTTAAAAATACACCAAGCAGCAATAAAAAGAAGCATATTTTGCTTTTATCGTTATTTCTATAAAAGTAAGCTCAAGTCTAGTGTTCCTTCATTAATTGGAGGACTACAGACTATAAGCCATAGCATTTTTTTTTTAAAGTTTATATTCTCTTAGCACTGAAAAAATCTTGGAAAATGCATCCTCCCACATCTGTTTCTTCTGATCAAAGTCTGCGTCTCAGCATCTGTGAAGTAATTCTTCTTCAAGATTATTCTTCAGCTGGAGCTCATGTTAAGCAAAAAACCAGATGCTGTTAAATTTGTCACGCTGGCAGGGAATAAAACCTCAAAAGGTGTAAGAGTTTGCTGTAGGGTAGCCTTCATGTTCTCACCGGGACCACATCTGCTCCTAGAACAGGCTGCGTATACAAGAGGAGGGAGTTTGCATTTGGTATGCCTCCATGTACGAACGTGCTGGCTGGGGGAGAGGAGGAAAAGCAGGGGAGCTGTGAGTAAGTAGTGCTAAGCGTTATGGTAGCTATGCTGTTCTTCAAGGTGTAGAAGGTGCGGGGCTGAAAACTTCAGTGAAGCCTGGTAAACATTAAGCCTTCCTCTTGACAGTGGAACAGTTGATCAGGATAGCTTGGGACATCTTCTGTCATGGCAGGCAAAGCTGAGCGTGATTTCTTGTAAGTGTTCGGGAAAACATCAATATATCCTCCAGCAAGCGCTTTTGAGTCTTTTGTAGAGGACAAAAGTGATACCTGCGTCTATGTAACAAGCACCGTCAAGGGAGGAGAGCTGTTGATGCATCCTGGCGGGCTGAAGCTGCTGGAGCCCCACAGAGCTTGGCCCCGCAGTCACCACTGCACTTGTTTTACCCTGTTCCTTATCTGGCACTCCTTGTGGGGATTTTTTTCTTGGATCTGCATGACAGCACATACAAAGCCAGGTGCTTGGTTTCGCAGTGTTCACACTGCAGGGTCAGTTTACAAGCTTGCATTTGGCTGGCTTGTAAACAATCAAAGTAGTTTTAAATTTCCTACATATTTTTGTCTGAGTAACTATTTCAGTTTGTTTCTTTGCTGTGATATTTTAGAAGAGAGTGCTTTTTACTAGCAAATCAGGTAGGTGTGTCCTCTCAAAGCATTTTATGTGTATTATGTGGATGCAGTTATTGTCTTTTACTTAACTTCTCCAAAAGTAACTTACCTGATTTGATTTGTTTCCCATTTTAAAAGGAGAGTAGTGGAGGGAAGGAGAAGGGAGTGTAGGAAGAGGAAGGTTTGGAGGTCTGGGGTTGGGATTTTGGAGTGTATGAAACAATAGACGAAGCTTACATGTATGACAGTACCTGTCTTGAGGCTTGCTTCACTAGTTGTGCCCACCCGTATTGAAGTCCTCCAGTGTCTCAGCTGAGCTTGCATCCTCCTGAGTCAGCGTGCATCGCTGAGACCTGGAAGAGCCCGAGTGCAGCGTTGGTCACCGCTGTTTCTGACAGCTTATGGTTCTGAAGACTCAGGTGTGAAACACAACCTCAATTTTTCTTGGCTTCCATGCCTTTTTGTTGACCTACTGCCATTTCTTACTGTTTACTGTTAGCTGCTCCCTCTCTGCTCTGGCAGAAGAGGGGGACTTGCAGAAAGAGGCATCTCTAAAATATTCCAGGAATTTCAGAGGGGAGACAGGTTTCAGATCAGGGTGACACCAGGCAGTGGGATTAGATAATGTGCCCAGTCTGTTTTATAGGCATTGGTGCTATTTGTCATTGGAGGGCTGGCTTTATACGCACAACTGATGGCTGCTGTCATTTGATGAGATGGATTAATTTGACTGACAAGTTTTGATAGGAGGATTCACACCACCGGGGGTGGAGATGTGCAAGGCGATGCTTTTAAAAAGCAGTTTTATCTGGCAGAACTTCATAGGAAACACCAGGCTGAAGTTGCGTGTACCAAACGTTGCGTTACGCTGTTCTTTTGTGATTGTTCAGTACTTAGGGTTCGCATATCCAGGAAACGTGCATATGAGGGTTGTTTTGGTTTGATTTTTTTTTTAATAAATTGAATGTTAAAGTGTTTAAAATTGCTGGCGCTCATTTATTTTCAACAACAAAGAATTTTGTGTTAGTATCCTAAAAATATTAATGTACTTAAAAGAAAATTTAATAATTACATCCTTTCTGGGTAAGTTTTTAAGAAGGTTTGTGCTGTAGGAACATGCTTTCAACACAATATTTGCTTCCTTTAAATAGTTAGTCTAAGCTTGCGAAGATAACCTGTGGCCAAAATTGCAAATTTCCATTCCTCCTTCTTGGTCTGCTTTTACATCTGTAACAAAAGGTTTTTTAGGGGCACTGTTGGCTGCTATGCTTGCGTTTTCTTTGTGTAAGCCATTCTGCTGAGTTAGCCCAAGTATTGTTGCGACTTTTAACTGCAAAACTAAGTAGTGAAGCTGATTATTAGAGAAGATGTTTAATTGCACACGTGAAATTGAGTTTATCCTGCGGTAGTATTGCTGTCAGCAAACCCTGTAATTTTGGAACAGCTGCTATCACAGAATACCATCACATTAACAGTGATGACCATTATGTTCTGCTTTAGTCTACTAAATAGTCTTTAAAATACCCATTCCCAAAGGGATTTAGTGGCTTCTCTTACCGAAGTAAAATTCTGTAAAAGTACCGATTATGATATTACCGTGATTATGAAGTGCATTCTGATGGGATTAATATATAACATAAAAATCTAAAAGCACTTATCTTTGAATTTAGTTAAAATATTAAATTGACAGGTTAAAATTAAATCCTAAGGCAGCAAATGCAATGTATGAAATACTTAATTTGCTGTTTATGAGCTATTTTAATAGAACTGTAATATTTACATGTGATTAAAATAACATGGCTCTAATAAAAACTTAAAAGGAAAGCACAAATAAATAACATTAAGCCTTGTCAGTTGATATATAGAACGATATGCTGCAAATATTAATTAGGGATACATTCTTTCAACGGAGCAGTCTGTTTTTTGTTGCCCCCCTCTGTGTTCTTTATTAATCCTTCCATGCCATTTATTTTTCTCAACACTTGCTGTGGTGTTTAGATTTCCTGAAAAATCTAGTAGAAAAAAATATTTTAATAAGCGTGCTGAATGAGAAGATGGCTTTCCTTTAAAGTCCTAAAGAGATTTCTGCCGCCCCCACCCCTTGGAACATCCATGTGAAGTATTTAATGGCATGCAAATGTTAGAAGACCTTGAGCAAACTCTAAACTAGGGCTATGACTTAAACCTGGAGTAAGTAAACAAACTGTACAGAAGCAGTTTCTTTTTCATCATTTACAACATTACACTTCAAGAGTTGTTTCTGGTTTTGGATCGTTTAAATACTTATCGCATCTGTTAGTCCAGTGCTGAAAACCGTATGTAACACTTTACAAGATAGCAAGAATTAACGCTAATCTGTGGAAGACACTGCCTCTCAGTATTTTGTATGTGGAGTCTTTTTTTCTGGTGTGACTGAGACAGTGTTTGTTGACTAGAATCTGGATTTAATAGGGTATTACACTTAATCGATCTTGTTTTTCTTTATAGAAAAGGCTACAAATGAACATAACACCAGTGAGAACTGGGGTCTTATTATGGATATATGTGACAAAGTTGGAAGTACTCCTAATGGGTAAGCTGTATCTCAGCATTACAATGTGTAATTTCATGTTCATGTGAAGAATACTGTTCCAGAGAGAACGCGTCTCAAAATGCTCAGTGTAGTCAGCTATGCAAAAAGTGCTACCAATCTGACACTTCTGCAAGCTCTACAAATATATGTAGTTGGCTTTAAAATTCTTTGAAAGAAACGTTCCGACAGGATTTCTAGTAGAGCAATTTGTATATGCTGAGTGCATTCCAATTTTTGTGGAGTTTAGCTCAGTAGACCAAGTTATTCATATTTAATGATCTTGCATAAATTTCGAGAAGCAACTGTGCCAGTAGGAAAAAGTGAACTAGTTTCTTTGCAGAAAATTGTCTAGCTAGGACAGTTAGCTATTTATGATGAGAAATTTGTCTGTGTTTATTCATTAGGAAGAATGGCACAGATGGAAGAGAAAAGGGGAAAAAATGGGGATCAAAACACAGATCAATTTGAATCAGTTTAGCCTGAGTGGTAATACTGAAACATAAGTGGTAGTTCAGTGATCCTATAATGGCCAGAAGTATTTGCTGCATTTTAAGGTAATCTTTTTTGAGTGATACGACATTTTAAATTTTGAAGTAAACCTGAATTAGTGCATAGGCTGAATTCTTAAGTGATCTTAGAATGTTTATCAGTTATATGTAACGTTTAAGATTACTACACTGAGAAAGTCCTTTTTGTATTAATTACCTCCCACAGGGAATAATAGCAAATCTATTCAATCTCGGAATCTTTAGTCCTTAAGAAAAAAAGTGTAGAATGTCCTTTGAGTCCTTTCTTAAAAATCTGGGGGTTTTTTAGTGCCAAAATAGTTTTGTAGAGGGGGCTGTTTTAAATTGACTTGTTTTGGGGGAGGGGAGATTGTAAAAAAATTTAGGGTGGTTTTTTCTGTAATTACACATGCAAAATATATAACTATATAAAATATGTAATTAAATCTTAATATATATTTTTGTATATACAATAAAATCCTAAATTCTGAATTTTAAATGCCACTACTCCTAGCGTATTTTACTTCAATTTTGTGTAGTTTTCTTCCCTCCTGCCCTTCACTAAGAGCCATCTTCTGAATATAATCAATATTGTTGCCTACCCTTAAATATAGCTTAACAACAAGTATGTTGACTCTGTTGGATTGTTTGTGTATTAACTATGACCAAACGTACTCAATATTAGGACTAAAACCAAACTTCTCTGGCTACTTGTGCATCACCAAGTAACTCAGCACGATAGGGCTGGAGTAGTAGACCAGAGTGGGTGGTACTGAAGCCACTGCATCCATCCAATTTGCAGATCAGGGTGTTTGGGGGTTTTTTCCCACCTTCAGAAAAGGTTTAATCTTTTCTCCTAAACTTAATATCCACAGCAGCATTGGTGCAAATTTGTCTGCAGATCCTGTCACTGGCTCTGACTCTAATGGCTCCTTGAGAGGTTGGAACACATTTGGTGTGCAGAGAGGAGCTTCTGGCATAGTTTCTTCCAAAACTAAATTAATTTGCATGCGCAAAACTCCACTGTGAACCAAATGTGCAACATGTGGGAATGATCAGAAAATTTGTTTGAAAACCAGACTACTGCTCTAAACCAAAATGTGCATATAGATGCAGTTTGTTATCTTGTTTAATGTAGTGGCTTAAAATCTTTCTCACTACTGTACACACAATACATTGAAACAGACATCTTTTGAAACAAAGCAAAACCTTGAAACAAACGTCTCTCTTAATGTTAACAGTGAAAGAGTTTTGGTTTCATTTCTGCACAGGCTTTTTTTTAAGCTTTGCTTAAGGTTGCAATTCCATGACGACTTTAAATTGACAGGAGAGAGAATTTGCGTTGAAGAGGGTTGTCAAATATTTCCTCTAGCTCCTTGTGCGATCGATTCCTGGTGAATCTGATCTTGGCAGTGATCTGGCTGAAAACTAACGTGCTCAGCCAGGTTGGTTCCTTGATCCAGGCACTTTATGACTGCTAAAGCCTCAGTGAGGAAGGGAAGGGGACTGCATTGCCGTACGAAGGGACAGTAGGCATTTGGTTCACTGCTTTCATCAGTGGCTTTCACCTGTGCCTGCCTAAAGTGACCAGGGAACCAGAGCCTCAGTGGGGAAGAGCACAGGTGGTTCGAGCTGAGATTGCTAGGCGACATGGAGAAACGCAGCCCTGCAGAGACATTTCTGTGCTTTGATAATATAGCAGCTCAAGTATACTGCAAGTGGTATTAGTTGTAAAGATACTGCATCAGCTCTTTATGTAGAGATTTCATGGTTTTCGGGGTTTCAAAATAATAGTGTTAATGAAGCCTTACATATGGCTCAGCCCATTTAGCTGCTGTGTGCATTTAATGCTCATTTTAAGTGCGAAACTCCTTAGTAGAGTAACATTTAGAGTGCTAATCATTATTGTATACTTATCTTAGATTTTGCTGAAACAAATTGTAAAATCTTTATGTATCTTTAGTGTCTTGAAAATGGGATTCAAGAGCTGACAACCTGTGAGCACGATTTTTAAATTAAATCCGTAGAGACCCTTTACAGTAGCCAGTAAAATAACCGTGTATTTAATCGTCACTGCTCCTCATTCGTTTTTTATATGTAGACATTTCTTTCATTGTCTATTTCAAATCCATTTCCTCAGCTTAATGGCAATTGTTCCCTTTATGGCCTGTCAGCAGTTCTATGGAAATTAATACAAAATGCCAGTGTAAAAATGGAGTCTTTTCCAATCCAATACACATGTAAGAACAAACAAGTTGTTAAATATTTTTTTTTCTAGACTAGCTCTGGGAAAAGCTTAGGTTAGGTTACATTTTTTTCAATAGACCCAATTTTGTTCACTAACCCAACCTGAGTGTCTGGTATCATTCATTCTGCAGATCGTGTCAGTCACGTTTATCACTAATAGTTTCTTTGTTCCTTTTTCAGAGCAAAGGATTGCCTTAAAGCCATCATGAAGAGAGTAAATCATAAAGTTCCCCATGTGGCTTTGCAAGCACTTACAGTGAGTAGACTATCACTATTTTCAAAACCCTTTTTATTCTTTTAGGTAATGCAGCTATTAAATGTGTACTGATCAATTAATACCTTTACATATTTTCAGTAGAAGTCAGTCAGAGTGTGCATGCTGAACAGATGGTTAAATTTAACTCTTTTTATGTATGCTTTTATTTTGGATTATTTTCATTGTTGTCGTACGTTTTCACAATTATATTTCTGTTGTCAGCTTTTAGGAGCCTGTGTATCAAACTGTGGAAAAATATTTCACTTAGAAGTATGTTCTCGTGATTTTGCTAGTGAAGCTCGATGTATAATAAATAAGGTAACTTTTTATAACCTTAAATACTGGGGGAGAATTATTTTGGTAACTTCTTTGCTTTGTCTCAGCATAGCAAAGAATTGGCAAAACTAATGTTGTAGTTAATATGCATTTTCTAGTTTTGGTGCAATTGCAGATACTGCTGGCTGTTTGTCTTATCACTGAAATTCATGTACTTCAATTTTTACTATGAAAATATAATGTATTAAAGAAGTGACAGGCTGATAATAGCTACTCCAAATTTTTACAAAATTACATGAGCAATTTTAATTAAAATCTGTGAGTCTTCCTAAGCTCGATTATGTGAAGGTGAAGGCAGCTTTTCTTGAAGAGAGTTTTTATTTGGCTTGAATGAAATTCCTGGGCTGAAGTGCAAAGGGGAAACTGTGAGAAAGTTAAACTATGTTTTCACAAGGAAAAGGATAAAGTCTTCAGACAACTTAGTTTCCAGAGATTCTCAGAATTCTGAATGAGGAGGTAGCCAAGAACGGAAGACCTAAATGGTTAGGGTCAAGCAGCTGATGGGATCTAAATCTGGATGTAATGAATTGAATAAGCAGAAACAGCTCTCCCCTAATTACTGCTCCAGTTGAAGACAAAAAATGGCTAATGGGTTAAAAAGAAGTTAGTCTTCAAATATATGGGAGACCTGGAATCATCAGAGGTGGAGCAAAGCAATTAAGGAAACTAATAAAATTGCTGGGAAGCAAAATGAGTTCACAGCTCTTCTGTTTCTGGCTTTGTATGGAAAAATAGGTCTTAAAGTCCTCCCCTTTGTTCTCATTAGCCATGGTCCATTCTGAAATAGAACATTGACCTTCATGGTCTGACAGCACTTGTGGACGTAAAAACAAACCTTTAATCCCACTGAAGAATGGTCTACTGGAGCATAATTTATTTTGTTGTTGGGAATTACTTAGGTTTCACCCACGTCCCTGGCCCACTTGGAGGAATAATCTTCAGAGGGCAGATAAAATTGTACTTTCTCCCTTTTCTCCAAAAGAAAATGAGTTCAAACAAGTGTAACAAATGTCTTTGTGCTGATGCTGAGCCTATCAAGCTACACCTCTTCTTTCAATTAAATGCATGCTTGAGCCCAAACTTAACAATGTTCTTGCTGTTCAGCATATGTTTACATGTGAGGCACAGGCTTACAATGTGATCTGAACTGCACTGGAATGAGGAGTCTTGGCCACACACTGCATTTGTGCAGTCCCAGGCTCTTATCCAGACAAGCCAAGTGAAACAGATGTAGGTGAGTGCAGCAGGCCCCAGAACCCTTATTCACCAGCAAGTATCCCAAGGTTAGTTTGGATGCTTTGGGTTCAAACTATAGTCTTTTCATCAACTGTCAGCAAAACCAGAAAGTGCATGGAGTCTGAAGGGCTTTGGTCCATGTTTTACCCTTGTGGTGTTGGCATGACCTTCACATACATTAGATGCTCTATTGAAGAGTTATTTTTGCTCCAATAAATTTTTTAAGGCTATTACATGATTACAGGATTAACAGCAGCTGATGTTTAATATGATGGAGGTATACTCTGAAGGGTATTCTTTAGCCATACAGTAGAGTCATACATGACTCTGACCTGCTTTTCTGAAGGTGGATTATGACTTTGGGTGAGGTTGTTAGCACATAAAATTTGCAGTGCTGAATGAAAAATCAGTCCTATGTGGATTTAGAGTAGCCGTAAATCCTGTGGATGAGGGTGGAGGAAGGGGAGCTATAGAGGCTCTTTCGTGCGAGAGGCTAGAGAAGAATGCGGGAGCCAGAGGAATTGCAGGCAGAGCATGAACTTGACCTTGGTTTGCCCCCACTGCAAGCAAATCTCTTCCTTTACCAGACTGCGTCCCTGTACCTCAGTTCCTAATTCAGGAGCTAATAGCATAAACTGTCCCATGAGCTGGGTGGCACTGTACATAATGCATAATGCCTAATTCCTTTTTGTGAGAGAGTCTGAATCAAGGAGACATACGTGCATACATATGTATATACAGAGACGATAGAAAGATCAGTTTTTTGTGAGATCCTACCACCTGAGAAGTCAACAGGGAGAAATGTGTTCTGGCATCTGAGAAGACAGCAGAGGTCATAAAAGGTAGGGAAGGGGTATTGTCTCGTAGGGAAAGACGGTATCTTATATTAGACCAACTTCTGTGGTTGGGAGGGGAGTAACAATGCAAAGTAGAAGTAATGAAGAGAAAATTGATGTAAAATAGAGGGTAACTAACATAGAGGTGGAGAAAAGTCGGGGTAAGTGTGGTAGGTAGCCGGAATTTCTCCAAAACTATTGAGATGGAAACATGGCTAACATTTGAAGAGTCAAAAAGTTTGTCAGTCTTTTTCCTTAACTGTTCCTTAACTACCTAAAATTGACTCCACTAAAATAACAGCAGTATAGGTAGGTGAGCTGCCTGCAAGATCTAAGCTTTGGCTGTGCAAGAGAATTTGCCTCAGAGGACTGCTGTAAGGGCTGAGAGACCCCTGATTTAAAATAACCAGTTGTTTGGTAGAATCAGGGAAATTTGAACTACCTGCAGCCTGTTGCTGCATTGGGGTAATGGTGTTGGAAACAGCTATGCCAGCTTTCCAAAGAAAGGATGACGGTCCAGAAGCTAAGCATGCTATCTATAATGTCAGAATCATTGTATAAAAGACCATATATTCTGGGCTCTGTTTTCCAAATTTTCTTAATCAAGACAATTATTAATAAGGATATTTATAGTAAAATGGTTTTGGTAACAAAGTTTTACTGAGAGGGAACAACAGTTTCTGTTTGTTTTGAGGTACAAGCATCCCTTTCTATGCAATTTTGTCTTCCAGGCTCATCCAAAAGTATGTGAAAAGCTAAAAACTCTAATGGTGGAGTGGTCGGAAGAATTTCAGAAAGACCCGCAGTGTAGCTTAATATCTGCAACTATTAAATCTTTAAAAGAAGAAGGTGTAACTTTTCCTGCAGCTGGATCGCAGGTAGAAGCTGATTTGGGATACATGGTACTGTTAGGTTCACTGTTCCTGGCAGTGAACAAAATGAAAAGCTGTCTAAATGAGTAGTTCTGTGCTTTCGTTCAGAGGAGAGTAGGATCCTTGTTCTAGTTTGGTTGCCTCCTTACACTGAGGTTCACTTCTATTCGTTCTGCTTTTTTATGTCCTTGCCTTCGTAACAAAAATAAGAACAGACTAAAGGCTATTTCATGATGCCCTTATGACTTGTTTCTTTTTAGATCCTTCTTTTCTTCCAGTCATTTTTAGAGTTTCATTGAGCTGTCACCACCTTAAATCGAAGCAATTCTACACCCACACTTTGTACTTGGTGTTTCATGGTTCTAATAGCTGACTTGGAGCACATACCTTCATTTTTCTTCAGAGCCTCACAAAACAAAGGGCAATATCTGGAATTGAGACGTTTTTGAAGAAATCTGTGCTGTGCTTTCCTTTTCTCAGTCCCCATTTCTTGTTTATGCAGTTACCTGTCCATGTCAGGAATTGTCCTGGCTCCACAGTAGGTGGGGTGCTCCAATCCCTAACCTCACCCTTTGTATTTTACTTCTGGTGGTACACTCTGCCTGATCTTCTTGCTGGCAGATACAATGATAGGTGTGTGTGGGGGTTTTCCTACACTTAATTATTGATGATTCTAAATATTTTCATGTTAATTATGAGTCAGGTGAAGATCACTCCTGAAAATTAGAACTACAGCTTCTATTACATATTTCTTACATGAAGTTTACTTTTCTCTGTATTAAACACAGAGGGTTTTTTTACTTTTACAATCTTTCCTTCCTCCACAAAGATGTTTTCACTTCTAAATCTAGGATATGTGTTAAAACATATGGCAGAAACATGGAAGATCTAGAGTACTGGCAACCAATTATGCTTCCTTTCCTACAAACACATGTAAAATGACATCTTGATGTTTCTACCTCATACGCTTCACTTCAAACAAGCAAAGCTTGTACAGAATTGTTTTCTAGGACCATTGGTAAGTCCTAGACACGGTTATTGTCAGAAACTAGGTTTGTGTGGGAAGACTTCCTTGTCGGAATGAAAACTCTAAGAATGATTTCACTGTGTTGTTGTGGAGGCTCATATTATTTAAGTCAGCAGCTCCCAGCTTGATGTACCTTTGCTCTTCCTTCCCATTGTCCCACAAGGAGAGATAGAGGGTGGTTTTTTGCTCTGATACAGAGAGAGATCTCCCTTTTCAACAAGTCCAACTGCTGCTTAATAACTTGGGTCTTCGCAGACGTAGGACTCCAAAGAGCTTTTCTTCCTGTTTGAAGGGAGGGGTGGAGGACAAGGTGGAAAGAGCAGTCATTTAAATGAGTAGTCTTACTTTAGTAAATGAGACTAAATTATTTAAATGAGATCAGTTATTTAAATTAGATCTAATTATTTATTTTACTTTGTTCCTTGCTGAAAACAAAATAAAACCTGGCTGAGATCCTGAAGAGTAATACTTTTTCTTCTAGAAGTTCATTTTGATTCGGTAATAAAATGCTACAGTAAGGCAGCTAACCAGGAACAACCTAT
>WAAD01006091.1:730510-742408 GCA_013389945.1 Fregata magnificens
GCGGTGCTTCAAGTAGTGGCCTGTACCATGAAAAGCAGTGGGGTTTTTTAAATGTTTCATAACTTGTGCGTGATTACATCTTGTCTTTTAATCCTGTTGCAGGGCAGAGTAAAGCTGTTGAAATGTGAAATATGGCTAGTAGTTTGGAGCAAAGATTTTAAAGTTAAAATATTGGAGAGGCAGATATGGACCATGTTTATAATGTAGCAATAAATATTTTTCTTTTTTTAATTAGGAAAGCAACCTGCCTTTGTATACAGGGGTAAAATGTACAAACTCTTTTTTTTTTTTTTTTTTCCCCCCCCCCTAATTGTAGCTATCGAATTGTCTTTGCAAGAGCAGAAGCAGCAACAAATGGAAACTAAATCCTTGTACCCATCTGCAGAAATTCAGCAAAACAATCAGAACTTGAGGAAGGTGCGAGCTCTGTATGACTTTGAAGCCGTCGAGGACAATGAGCTCACCTTTAAAAGCGGAGAAATTATTTTTGTTTTGGATGACAGGTATAATATATACTATATGAAGATGCCTTTATTCCAGAACTGTTGTTTTCTTAGGATAGCCATTTTTTCCTCTGATGCTTTTTTTTCCACAGAAAGTATATTGTCACTCTGGCCTCCCTCAAATCCCTTTACCTTCCACTATTCTTGCCATAGCCCAAATTTTTTGACCTCAAGTCATTTTTGGTGCAGGGAGAACCTCACTATATTACATCGGGTATTTCATGCCGTGGTGTAGGTCCGATTTGTTGTAGTTTTTAAGATAAATGTTAGTTGGCTATAACATGTCATAAGAATATACCTATGCATTACAGTGCTGAATTCCAGCTATTTCCAGAAATTGTTAAATCTCTGGCTATTAAGCATCACATTTGCTAAGAATAAAACTGAAGAAAAAATACTTAAGATTATTGTTGTTATCGCCGTTGCCTCAGTGATAGCTAAGAAGCAGAACTTCTTCCCTGCTAATGCTGTTCTAGTTTAATAGATTGTGACAGATCAATTAGTTAGTCCCCACTTGTGTACTTCTTGTAAACTTTTAGATGAAGCTTTAATGGGCTATCATCAATCTAAAGAATTGAAGAGTTTTGTTAAATTTTGAGTGATTGCTGCTGAATGATTTTACTTCCCCCAATCCCTCCTCTTCTCCTCCCCACCCGTCTGCCCCAGCTTCTGACTTTGGCTTTGCTGCTAATCTCTACGAGTGTTCTCCTTTGCCTTTGTTTTCGGATACACAGGGTAACAATGTATTGGATATCACAGGTTTTCTGTCAAAAGCCCAAAATATGTTGCTGACGCTAGCGTTAATGTTCAGAGTTTTGTAATACATCTTTATTTCCCCAGTGACACCAATTGGTGGAAAGGTGAAAATCATAGAGGAGTAGGACTGTTTCCATCTAATTTTGTGACGTCTGACTTAAATGTGGAACCTGAGGCAGGTAAGTTAGCTACTAAAAGCTGACAGATTTTTTTAGAAAGGTGGGCTTGTGATGGAACTCCTGATTAGCCCATCAGCAAAATAATTTCCTGAAATCAGCTCAAGGAAAGAATTCAGAGAGAAATCCTGCCCTTGTTTCAAACAAGCAAGCAAGCAAGCATATACCACTGCTGTAGCTCACTTCAGCGATTTCTACCTCTGATTCTCTTCTAAGTTGTTACCTGTTTCCTATTACAGAAATTCAGTTCAATTTACCATCATTCTTTGTCAGTAACATATTACATATGAATCCAGTAACTTGCCATTCATTTAAAATGTCGAAGTCTCTTTTCAGGCATCAGACCTAGTATAGAATAACACTGATGCCCATGTCAGTGGTTTGTAAGAATCACGTTGTTAGCTTTATTCATGCTCATGATACCAAAATAAATCTGAACACTTACAACTTGGCTGAAAGTAACTGTACTTGTGTTGGAGGTGTTTTTAGATGCTAATGTGACTCAAGAGTCTTTCCCTCGCTGGGCCTGGGTTGATAATCAGGCTAACAGCCCAAAAGAAGCAGCGTGTCAGAACGTTTTCTAGACAAACCCATTTTCCCTTCTCCAGCAGCTAGGTGCATCGCTGCTTAAAGTACTTATTCAAATTTCTCTCTCATTTAAAGATCTGGTGGCAAGCAAGGAGAAAATGTGTATTTTAAGTTAGCATAGTAACACAGCTGCAGAAAAGAAACTAATGTTTGTTCTTTCAGCAACTGTGGATAAAAATTCTGTTCCTGAGGATACTACGGAAGAAATTAAGAAAGCAGAACCTGAGCCAGTTTATATAGATGAGGTATGCAGTCACTTTCAATATAAAAAAATGCGGAGATTTTACATCGGTTGAAACATTCTTTTGTTACCGAATGTTAGTGGATAATTCTTTTTATATAAAAAACTTTTTTTAATTTGAAAATTAAAACGGTCTCTGCCATGCTTCAGAAATAACTGGTCTTAATCTTCTCTTCACCTTTCAGGATAAGATGGATAAAACACTGCAGGTACTTCAGAGTATAGATCCTACAGATTTAAAGCTTGATTCTCCAGATCTTCTAGACTCAGAAGGTAATTTGAGCACTAAGTTAGCTAGTTTTTGTATTTCTTCTCACAATTACCTTTTGTGAATTGAGCTGGTAATTCTTTTGCATTTATTTTAAGCTTAGAGAAACCGTGGTCTGTACTAGTAGTGTGCTGTAGAATAGCTTATTTCACAGGGGGAGTGTGCAGCTATATGTATAACTCTAAATTTTCCAATAGTTGCCAAGCCAACTCCATGTTTAGCAGAGTAATTTGCATAACTTCCAGCTAGCGTGCAATGCCTGATGTCTGCAAGATCCATCCACCTATCAAAACTCTGCTTGAAATAAGCAATTAATTTTGTGTCAAAATTTCTCCAAAATACTGCTGGCTAGGAGGGAAGAGGAAGTTCAGTTCACTTAAGAGCCAGTTAGTTCAAGGTGTGTGATAACAACTGAGCGTACATTAAAAAAGGAGTGTTCCTAGAGTGGGAAAAGTGAAGGTAAAGGAAGCTCTACAGTACAACAGATCTAGATGGGTTCATAGGCAGTCCAGGTTAGATATTCCAGTAGGAGATGAAAGTCGTAGGTTTTGCACAGTGCAAGCAGAGATGCAAAATTTCCCGTGTTTTTCATCAGTAGTCTTTTGTTTGAGAGGGTAGAGGGAAAGAGGAGAGAGGATGACAAAGCAGAATAACCAAAGTATTTTTCCTGTCTATTTGGGCTGGAAGAATGGGACACACATGATATCTAGGTGCACTCTCCAATTTCGTATGCTATTTTAGTGTACTTGGCTAAAGTATTTTTTGGCTGCATTCAAACTTCTAATTGTGCAAGACATTAACTACCTTGACACTTTTGTCTTCACAGATATTTGTCAACAGATGGGTCCAATGATAGATGAAAAACTAGAAGAGATAGACAGGTAAGCCGTAACGTAGCTTGTGCTATGATTTACTTTAAATTGTGCAGTTGTATCAATTTTTTTTTTGGTACTTTCTTTTTCATCTCCCAAGCTAGAAAATCTTGCAAGAAAGAAATTTTGACAATTCTACCTTTATTTTTTAACACTTAGGTACCGAAGTCCCAGCGTCTGTACTAAGATTTGATTGCTGCTCTCCAAAACTTATGGCATAAGTTACTGGATGCATTTTATATTAGCATTAAATTTTTGGCTGTGGCCTTTTGCAGTCTGTCTAGAGCTTGGTATTTTCAATCTGCTGCTGACTGTCCTCCATGGCAGAAAAATCCATTCAATGGTATCTTCACCTTTGCCCTTCAGACTGCTTGGGATATTTGAGGGTGAAAAGAAAAGCTAACGAACATCTGTGGAGTTGCTTGCCTTATTGCAGCTAGGGAAGAATAGTTGTCCACCACTTGGACTCTCCTTCCAGTCCCATTGGCATAAGAAACAGAATGGCAGTTTTACAATATAGATGTGTAAGAAATTGACCATCTACCTTTTAAGGTTTTTTCTCCTTGCGTATTCAAAACTGTTTAATGAACCACTCTTCTTTTATACTGTCTAAGACTAGATGTTAAAGAAACTTAGTGTTTGCGTGTATTTGTTTTGAAACAGAAAACATTCGGAATTATCTGAATTGAATGTGAAAGTTCTAGAAGCTCTGGAGCTCTATAACAAACTTATGAATGAAACACCGATGTATTCAGCCTACTCAAAGCTCCACCATCCTGCACAATACCCACCTACATCTTCTGGTGTTTCAGTGCAGGTCAGTACTCCTTTCTGGAAATAGAAACTTTCCTAATATAGATTTCTATTTTAAAAGATGACAGCAAAAATGAAGTGTACGCTTTCCTGCTAGCCTACGAACAATCTGACATTGCCTGGTGACTTTTTATAGCCTTTAGAATAAAATACCATTTACACAGTAGAACAAAGTACTTCAATTTGCAGTTACCTGCTTGTACAATAAGGTATAGTTGTTAATTTTGCTCTACTTAACAGAAAGATACTGTACTGAAAATACTAAAAGATTCCTTCCATGATTAATTTTTTACAGTTAGAATTGTGTGTTTCGGCAGCTTGGTGGATATTCTTGCTGTGAGTCATGTCCTCAGTCTTACAGTAAAATGTTACCTTCTTATCTAATAGCGGGGATGTGAGTGAATTTTAATATTAGTGCATTAATCATGAGTGCAGTGTACTTTTTCTAAATATAGGAACACTAGTCTGGTTTTAGGTCTCTCTTTTTTTCCTTAAGAAATGAACATGCTGTATTAGGGGGTGTGGTTGCTCAGAACTGTTTTACAGTATCTCTAATGTGCCATATTGATGTTTTAAGAAAACAAAAATGGAGGAGAAGGAGAGATTTTTAAAGATCCTTTTCGGAGAAAGCGTAGAATGAGTATTTTTACTTCAAGTGAATTTTACTTTAATGTTAATTGTTCAGTGGGAAAAGAATAGTTGCCATAGCAACTGCTAGATCTGAAAATATGTCAGTTAAAAGTAATTCCACGTCCTTAACTGCTGGTAGCGATGGAAAATTCATGATATTTGGAGGTTAAAAAGTAATTTAAGCCAAAAGGCAACTGGAGTTTACTGTTTCTTCCAAGATGCATGCTTCCAGCGGTGAAAAATACAAGACTGCTAACCATGCTGAGCTTAGCACAAAACCAATGAGCAGCATAGAGTTCTGTAGACTAAGCATGTCATACCACCTGCTCTATCTGAATTTTGAGTAAAGACTTGCATTATCCTAAACCTAACTAAGGTTTTTGCTTTCCTTTTGTGTTATAGTCTTAGAATATTCTTCTGGTTTAATTTCCAAAATGTGTTAAATAACGAATCTCATATGGTGCCCATCTTCCTACTCAACTCTGTGCATCAAAATATGTAAGGATCGAACATTTTAAAGACAAGGCAAATTAGAGAGAAAGAAATAAGCTTTCTGGGAGGGGCAGAGGTCTTGTACGTGATAGAAAAGGTTCTTCTTTCAGGTACTAAGCACTGACCTTGTTAGCAGTGCATTTCTGGTAAAGGTACCTTCTGATGAAATAAAGGATGCCTGTTTAAAACGTGTTACGAGAAGTTACATGTTTTGGTTTTAGAACCTTGTTGGAAAAATTAATTGATGTTCATTCAGCCTTTGAACCCTAAGATATTTGTTCATTGTAGTGGTATTCTGTGCCACATCTGCTGCTACTTAATTGAAAATAAAAGGTACACAATGGGTTCGTTGTTTTGGTTTTTTTTTTGTTTTTTTTTTTTCATTTACAGTCATATCCTGTACAGCCACCTAGTGGAAACTACATGATCCAGGGTGTTCACCAAGTCACCATTTCCCCAGGTTATAGCCTAGGACCTGATCAGATGGGGCAGTTGAGGTCTCTGCCTCAAAGTATAAATTCTTCTGGAGGAGCTCAGCCAGCTCAAGCTGCGTATTTAAGGTACCGCTTCAGCAAACTGTTAAATCACCTTCTTCCTGATGGTAATTTTCCTACTTTGTCTAGAGGTTGTGTGCTCTTGGGATATTTACAATGACACGTAATACTGTTTTTGATCATTTTGAAAATATACAGATCACTTTTGGACTAAACAGTACTCTTATTTGCAAATTGCTTGTTAGATAAATAGACATGAACTTGTCAGAATTAGATTTTCGTTTTGTTTTGTTACAGCCCGGGACCGGATTCTGTGTTAAACCAGACGTACGTGAACCAGAACCCTGGCCTTCCGTCAGCTGCCAGCACAGCTGCTTACACCCAGCAGCAGATGGGCATGTCAGTGGATATGTCGGCTTACCAGAATAACACATCGAGTTTGCCTCAAGGACCAGGTTATCCCACGGCAGTTCCCGCTCATTCCGTTCTACAGCAACAAACAAATTACCACCAACAGCCTCTCCTTTAAAAACAAACCAGCTCGTGTTTCTGAATTAATGAATAAAGGTTGCCTGACCTAATGATTTTTATGAATACCTGTCACGGATATCAAAATACATTTTCCTTTTTAAATAACCCAACTTGCTGCATTAGGGTGATGCAGAGTAAAAATATGCATCAGAGCTGATTGTTGAGCATTTGCATAAAGATAGCTTGAACTAGATTAGCTGATGGTTTAAAATAATCTCAGATTACTTTGAGCCCTTATTTCAGTGGTTTCAAGAAATGCCACTTGTGAATCTTAAGTTAAAAGATTGTCCAAAAATAATTTTCTTTTAAACATGTTTATGAAAACTTGAGGATGCTTAATCATTGTTACGCGTTGCTCTCGTTATGCATTGCCTCCTCTGGTATCTTCCTATGATCTTTCTACCCAAGTGGCTTTAGAGAATCTCTGCAGATTTAGAGACCACCTTCTCTCTGCGCTGCTGTAGTGAGCTTTACGATATGATGCGTGCTGTGTAATTGGAACAACTGCACGAGTTCAGCAGATGAGAGCTGGAAGAGAAAATGATTTGATATTGTGACAGTGAGGACCATGTACCTACAGAAATATGAGAAATGAGATTTTTACAGTGCTCCCTGTTAGATTTTGGGAAACCACAGAGAACTTCTGATGTGTTTTGCTTGAAGAAAACAGGTGGGGTTTTGCTAGAACTCGCTTGTGTCTTTTGGCAGAGGCGGTACTGCAAGCACAAGTCTCCTTTGCAAGAGCAGGCAAGGGATGCTCCCAGCTGACTGTGTGGGCACTCTGTGGATACAAGGTGCTGAGCCAGAAACGTGTACAGAATCTCTTTTCCTTTTTGGACGTATTTAGAAGTGAAGGAGTGTTGTAGTTCCTTGTGCTAAAGGAGGGGCTCAAGAATGTTTGAAGCTTAAGACTGTGAGAATCTGCCTCGTTCCCTTTCCAGTGGGGAGCCGAGTGGAACAGGAATCGTCTTAATGGGACCAGGGGGTTCTTGCCTCTCTTGGATTTCCTTTCTCTGGCACCATTTCCATGTCTCAATAAATGCCGATTACAGTCAGAGAAACTCTTAAACTATTTGAAAAAGGTGTATTTAACGCACTGTCTGTATAGGCAGAACACACGTGCTTTGTGAGTGGGATTGTGCTCCTTGTTTAATACAAGGAGTGGTTGCATATTGAAAATGACAGACGTGTCTTTAGAAAAGGAATTGCCTTGGAACTGTGGCAGCGTAGCATTTGGTGGCTAAGAAAAGAAATCTAGGAATTTCTTCCCTGATGCACTTTTTTAGTGGGGTGGGGTTTGTACAAGAGGAGCAGATGAGCTGAATTATCTTTCGGGAATGTGGGATTTCTTTATTTTATTGTTTCAACTGCTGAAAAAAATCACTTCTTTCTCCTCCTATTTACCTACTCACTTTAGCGTGGTCTTATTTATACCTATTTTAACAATTTTGTGATGAGTAATAATCTTTAGATTGGGAAAATAATGGAAGCAAATCACTGATAAAATCATCTTGATTAAATGGATGAAACTCCCAAATGTCTAAATAAGTATGTTTGGTGTATAAATTTTCTACCAAATGAGAACTATCGGACTGTAGACTGTTGTTGAGTAATAAAAAGCACCCTTCACTCAGCGCCACCTCCATTTCTTTTACATTTTATTAAATTATTTAGTATCATGACCTTATTCATTTGCAGCCTCATGCTTATGCAATAAGGTATTCAGTACCTGCTCTTTAAATCATTTTTTAATTTAAATTTGTGCAATTGGAAGGAAGCTTTTGTCTTTCCTTTTGACATGACTTTAATTTGTCTTTATCCTTCCCCTTGAAGTAGTTTAGTATAAATAACACGTTGCAATACTGAAGTATTTTGATAGCTTGTTCCTTGCGTTCTTTAAGAATGATTAATTTTAATGCTGCTGCTCAAAATTCTTATTGTTTGGAGATTTTTTTTTTTTTGGTAAGAGTTTACTTTGTTCCAAGTTGGTATGTGGTCAAACTGAACTTTGCTATCGTTTATACAGATTCTCCATGTTTGTTGGTAAATTGGGATTAAGGTAGGTATTTTTATTGGATTCAGAACTTTGGTCCAGCAGAAATATTGAGTATCTTAAACTGAGATGGCTAGGCAGATGTGATTTGTTTATGTTCAGTTAATTATTAAATATAAATAATGTATATACTCATTTGTCTTGAGATTTTCTACACAGCTACATATATGCATACTGTTAAAGCCTGAAATTTTATAACAGCAAGATTTGTCATTCTGTCATCTCTTATATTCCTAATTCTGTGATATGCAACTTGTAGATAGTGTAAAATAATTTAATTATTATTAAAATAGTGTATTTAGAGGGTTTTGGTGTTAATAGGATCTGTTTTTCCTCTTCATACTTCTATACATGATCATATTTATTTTTAAGGCCTGATTGTAACTGAACGTGCTGCCAAAGGATTTCTCTAACTTCAGATTTCTACATGAGGTTTCTACCTACTGTTTTATATCAGGAATCAACAGTAGATAACTTCGGCTTTTTCATATAAACTCTTAATGGTTAACGTAGAAACTTGTGCGACTTTATAATGAGAATTTTACTGTAATATATTTGTTTCATGGGTGTTGAAAATATCCATGCTAGATACATTTTCTTCTAATACGAGTTGGCAACCTGTTATGTCTAAGTTACAGTCAGCTGAAAGCAACAATCGAATTTGTCTGTAACATCACTGTGCAGAGACGTGTTTTGAGAAATTGCGGTCTTTCATCCAGCCTCGATGTGACAAATGGATTGTCTATTTAATTTGGCGCAGAAATGACAGTATTAAAAAATCAGATTGTTCCCTAACAAGTAAACCTTAATGTTCTCTGTTGTTTTACTTCAGGTTTTGTTCATAGATGTTCATGGACTTGTGGAACAGTGTAATTCTTTTGAAGGCTGTCCCTCAGAAAGCAGAGCTGAGCGGGACATGGCTGCAGCTACGATGTCTTGCAAGAATTATTTTCTGATGGGAAGGGGTTTTTTTCTTATTTCTATCTATGCATCTTTTCTAAGAAATAATAGGCACTACTCTTGCTTACATTGAACACTGTGATGGATCTGTTGAATGAACGAAGAACTTTTTAGAATTTATGGCTCTTACCAGTTAAATTTTACATGAAGCTGACTCAAACTGTTTTGAATTGGTGAAAATGAAAAATGAAGGAAAGGAAATAGAGCCGGGGCAGGTTCTGTGCACGTCTGAGCTTTCACAGCTCTGCTCCCTTCACCAGCACCGTAACACCTTCAGTCGGCCAGCGAGTGTGACCTGGCCACCAACAGATGGCACGCCTGAACTTTGAATTCAGACCAAGGTTCTGCTTCTGTTTGGTCTAGGGTTTAAGGTGAATGTGTAGTGGTTAATAGATGTGTCGCAGTTCTTACAGAAAATCATCTTAAAGCATTTGCAGTATTAAGAAGAGGGGATCTGTTTTATTGGAATACCCACTTGGCCTCCTGTCTGCAATACGTGTGCGTTGCCTTGTGTGAATAAAACAAAGTTTGTTTAACGCACGCGGGTGAAGTCTTCTGTTTACGACGTAGTTAGTCCTTGCCAGAAAGATACGGCAGAAGCTGCGTGAGTCGTGTGAACATCAGAGCTGCAGCCCTCCCCGGTCCCCTTCCCTGCTCCCCTCCCCGTGGGAGCCTGTCCTGGGCTAGCGCCCGCAGGCTCGGCCACCAGCCCAGCTACCCCCGGCTCGTCGTGTTCCCACACACTGCCAGCAAAGCCAACGCTCTGGAAGAGACTGCTATTTCCTAGCTGTGCTGCATTTTACCTCTGATGAGCTCTTCTAATTGGGAACCAGCGCTCTGTTGCCCTAAGTGTCTGTAAGCTAGGCTCAGGACGTTAGCGAGAGAATACTGCTACGTATCGGGTATTAACTGTTGGGAATTGCAGAGAATAATCTTCCATAAAATAATATACTTTGCCACAAATGATAAGGCATTTATACAAAAAGCAAATACACTGCTCTTTAAATTTGATTGTATTGCACATCTTAAGAAAGAGCCGTGATTGCTTATGGCTTATTACAGGTTTTCACAGAGACTCTAAACAAATTATCCAGAGGTTTCTAGCTCATCCAAAATAAGAATAACTCCTTGTGCCTCAAAGATAACCTTCTGCTAATGCTGTGAATGGACACCAAAAAAGCGGGCTAACATACTTGAGAACAGCTCCATTAATTGTTATTTTGACATAAATCACTGCATTTCATCATTTATTTACATCCCGTTCGAGTTACGGACCCCAGTGGGTTGATTTCAGGTCCCTTCAGGCTGCAAATCTAAATCTTACAAAGTCCTTGTAAAGCCAAAGCCTTTACTGAATTACTGGCAAATGCTTGTTTGTTTTTTCATTTCTAATCTCGACCTAAACATCTTGCTAATGCGAGGCAATGATACGTTAGTTTTCTGGACAGTATCTTAGCTTGGGAAGTCAGCCATGTACTCAGTCACACTAAGATTAATGTTTAAAGAAAAGGATCCTTCCTAGTACCAATGTAATGATTAAAGTGAATTTAAAAATAATCTAATTTAGACTACAGCATTCATGACCCACATTCATCTTTGACAAAGAAACCAGGCTGCCTAATTTCATCCAAGGAATTAAAAAAAACCCTGCGGTTTGCGTCTATAACGAGAGAGAAGGAAATGTTTGCTCTGTTGTGCTGTGGACCTTCACCAGAGGGGTGTGTGCCTGTGTTCAGAGCTTTCTGGTGTAAAAGTGAGATCAGTTCAAAGACGCACACGTTTCTCCTCTTACTCATTTCAGTGGGAGGTGCGATGTGCTTGTAGTTCAAGCACAGGGGTGGGAAGCAGGAAATCCAGGTCCTGCTTCCAATTCTTCCCCAGACTTCCTCTCTAACTTCAGACAAATCGCTTGATCTCCTGATTTATCTTTTTTTCTTCCATGCCCTGGAAATTATAGCACTCTTCACGACTGGTAGTTGACGCGGATGAATGCCGATCGATACTCAGAAGCGTTGGGTGGCACCGCAGTTTACGTGGTCACGGCAGTTGTGGCTCACTTTCAGCTTGAGGAGGTTAAACCGGGCTCAGAGGCCGGTGCTTACCCGTAGTATCCACTCTGCCGGGGTCGCGGGTGGGACACAGAGAGCCGGGGTGGGGGACGAGGGACGCCGGCGCAGAAAACTGATGGCCACGGCGTGAGCGGTGGGGATCGTGGGTGGTTTGCGGTTCTTTCTGCTCACCATCTGTCCACTCCTGGAAATCAGACGCCTGGTGTGACCCTCACGGACAACTGCCACTGAAGCTTCTCCCCCAACGGGGAGAGCGGGGTCCAGGCGTAACACCCGCTACGTAAACCGGCTGGTTTTGCTGAAATTCACCTCCCGCCCTTCGGCTCCGCGGGTTTCCCACGTGGGCTCGTTTCCACGCGTTTCTAGGCTGCTTCTGCCCCGGGGGCCGCCCGCGGGGAAGGGGGACGCGCGTGTCCCGGCCCTGCCGCGGTGTCCCGTGTCCCTCCCCCCCC
>WAAD01006091.1:743087-785239 GCA_013389945.1 Fregata magnificens
GGACCGCGCAAGTCGCGGCCGCTGCCCGTCCCCGTCGCTCCCAAACCCGGGGGAGTTTGGGCGCGGGTGGGAGCTGGGCTTTAAACTCTAAACCCGGGGGGCTCCGGGATTAGGAGGGGGGGCCTGCCTAACCCGACGGGAGTCGTAATTTGTTCTGAGAAACGCCTGTGTTGTCTTCGCCCTCGGTTCCCGAGCTGGGATTTATGCATCGGGCTGATTTTCTAGTTATTCCCTGTAACGGCCGGGGGAAGAAATACACTTTTCCTAAAGAATGGAAGCTGAGACTTTAGCGATCTTCTGACTTGAGGGTTTCTGGCAAAAAAAAAAAAAAAAAAGGTTGTAAGGGTGTCAAGAGCATTGGCGTCTCAGTTTGGGGCTTCGGGCTCGTCGGTGCTAATCCTCCCGCAGCCCCGCTCCCCCTGGCACCACGGGAGCCGCCTTAGCGACCTAGATGCAACCTCCTGCCCATAGTCCCCCTTTTCCTTTTCTATTTCCAGTCTTACGCTCTTCCCTGCCAGCCGCCCCTTGGTAAAACAAAAGACCAACATCCCGAGTCTCACTGAAGCGTCGCTTTCGCTCCTCAAAGGCGCTTCTTAGCGTAAATATTATTGATTTGCTTTAAAAGTAAAGGAGGTAGAACATTTCTCGGAGCACGAACCTGTATCCCACACCCCCCCAGATTCCTCAGTGACTTTAGCAGAAATCTAAGGAAGCGCAAGGAAAGCGGAACTGGGCCCTTGACAAATTCTGGGACACTTGTCATGCGTGGAAGCGTGTTTTGCTCAGGATGTGGAAGCTGTGAGGTCGGTCTGTCGGAGAATGAGATTTAAATAACCCGGGGAAGTTTTATTTTGTTTTGCGGCGTCCCCTCGCCACCGCTCCAGCCCGGAGCAGAACCGCAGCAGCGTCGGGCTGGCAGTCCCTGTTTCCAGCAGCGGCAGGATGAGATGCAAGAGTCACAGTAAGAATTTGATGTTTAATGCGATCTCAGCCGTGTAAATTAGAGTTGAAACAAGGATAAATAAATATAAAGGTAGTTTTAGGCTGTGTCAGTCTGTCGTGGCGGTTGAGGAGATGTTGCAGGCGGCTGTGGGCTCTTCTCGGAGATGTCCTGGGGAATCTTTCAGCTTGTCAGAAGTGTTGTTTCGAGAGGTGGATTTTGTGCCGTGCCCACACGGAAACTGAGGGCTTGCGATTTAGGCAAACGGAGGGTAATCGGCATCACCCGGAGCACTTGGTGTCTGAGGGAGCCAGGATGCGACGTGGGATTTTGAAAACCTTGCACGTGGAATCGCTCGCGCCGGCAGCTGGGAAAGCCACTGCTCGTGTGGAAGAGCCTGGCTCCTCAAACAGACGCGCTGGGCGTCACAGCTGAATTACACAGATGGCATCACATGCCTCATTCGTGTGCAAAACGCGCGGACACGTCTCCTGCGCTTTGCACTTTTTCCTGTCTCGCATCTCAAGACGTGGTGTGCTCTGCAAGTGCCGCGTGCTTCAACGTCTGTTGGTCTGTTGTCTTTTTTTGGGGGAAGATGGGGAGACTGGCTTGTACTTCTGACCCTCCCCCCCCCGAGGGATTGCTTTGCATCCGGTGACACATTTGAGGGGCGCTGCCAAACAATAATAGGAAAATCGGGTGGTGGAATGTTTTTCCTTCCGTCACGGTTGCAGACCCTTGAGTCCTGCCGCGGAGCAGCTGAGGGGTTCCGGCAGCGTATCCACGCCAGCACTGGCACCGGGGCTCTTTCTGCACCAGCATCTGCCTGCGCTGCCCTGGCAGAGGACGATGCTGTGTCAGCTGAACCCACCACATCAATATAATTTCAGCTCTGTGCAATACGTAGTAAAATGAATTGATCCGTACCAGAACCCACTTATCCCAAATGAGAAGGGAGCAGACAAATTGCTGTCACGTTCTAAGGTGACATTTCAGACCGAGATTTAAAACGGCGAAAGGTCCTCAGCGCTTTACTACCTTGAGACCTTTTAAACAGGCAAGTGCGGTAGCTCTCTTCGTGATATCAGTGAGAAGACTTAATTTGAATTGTGTGCGCTGAGCAACAAAACCAGCTCTGGGACTGCTTCCCCCTTGCTGGGGGAGAGCGCGGCGGGCCTGAGCTGGGGGCGTGCCGGGGTGAGGGTCTCGCTGCTCCTTCCCGTGGACTTCATGTGATGCTCCTCGCCAGGGGGTGATTCAGCTCCTCAGGACAGTGTTTCCGTTGCACAACGGTGTTTCTGCTGCTCCCTTGGTGCGAGGACAAGACTGTTTTCTCAACCTTGGCGGTTAGTGGTTTTTCTTTGAGAACCGGGGATTTTGGTTCCGCAGGTGTAGAGCAGTTCCAGCTGCCCAGCGTTGCTGTCCTCTCCTCCCGCTGTGAGGTTTTCCTGAGTGACAGTCGGGCTTTTGAGGCATAAGTGGGGAAAAAAAGTCCTAATAGCAGGGATTAACGTCAAGTAACGTTGTGGTGGTTGTGGGTATAATTTTTAAAAAATTGAAATTTTGTCAGTAAGATTTGCGATAAATGTCCCGAAAGAGTTTAAATCTTTTGTAGATCTCGTATGCGTTAAGAATAGCGCACCAGCTTCTTGCCCAAGTCCAAAATACCTACGGAAATTCTACCATTGGTTTCCTTTTGTGTCAGGAGAGGCGCAGGCCCCCCAGATTTGAAGTCTTTACTTGACTTTTCATTATGTTGCATTTAATTTTTGGTTTCAATCCATTGGTCAGTCTAATTTAGTAAGGGAATAATGTTTGGACGAGCTTTTGAATTTGCATTTTTGTCAACACCGCGTGGCGGTAAGCAAAGACGGTCCATCACGCTGAGTCCCGTGTGTGCCTCAGCAAGGGCAGGGCTACCAATTGCAGCATCACCAGTATGGGAAGCTGGCAGTGCCCGTAATTGCCTCTTGCTGTGGGAAACACTGCGCTGGAAGACATGGATGGAGTGATGTACAAGCAGGAACAGGTAGGTATGTGCTGAAAATCATTGGGCTGGTATAAAAAATAAGACCTACTCCAGTGAAAAAGATCACTTGTGTCCTGAAGTGACCTGGGCTGCAGGAGGGTCCCAGGTCGTTGGATGGGCACCTCTGTCTCCGGTGGCATGGCCAAGGCTATGAGTAAGCCTGGCGCTGAAGCTGTTAAGTGCGGTATTTGAGCAAGGAACGGGTGTACAAAATTGTTCCTCTTGCGTGGCAGGTGCCGCTCAATTATATTTGAGAACCCCCTTAAGGGACAGAAGTCAATTATAAGACAATAACTAGGTCGGCTAAAAACATATGCTTATAATTTTGTGAAATGCTGTAATAATAATTCATTGTTGTTTTTTCTGGAAGATTTTGCATTTCCACTACTTATTTTGACAGGGTGTGACTTGTGGGTATATGCAATTTATTTTTTTTTCTTTGACTCCTGGTAGCATCGGTTTTATTGCTTGTGATTTTTAATAGAATTTATTTCACTGAGAAAAGTTAGGTGACCTGTGAAGAACAGCAGCAGTCACCCAAAGGTCGTGTTAGAGCATCACTTCTTGTCAAAGGAAAGCACCACGGTGGCCGCTTTTTACTGCGGGTGGTCCCGGGTGAGTTAGCGGGGCCGGGGCTGCAGCTATAGGTATGTGTGGCAGAAGTCATTAAAACCTTCTCTGCCTGTGATCATACGATTTTGGGAGGGAAAAGCCACACAGTAAATGGCTCCACCTGCATAACAGGACTGGGGATCCCCAGGGGAAGGTCGGTGTCTGAGAGAGGGACTTTGACGCTTGGAGGTGGGCTGACGGAGGTCTGAGCGGGGGTCCTGTGGTGCTGGAGGTGGACGTTCAGCCTCCCGTCCTCCTCCGCCTCGCTCCTCAACTCGGCCGGGCATCTCCCCGTGGCGGCGCCCAGCCGCCCGCTCTGACTGGGGCTGCGTGAAATGTTTGTACCTTTTGCTTTTTGTTAACCAAACTGCCGCCCTTAGCGCAGGTGCCATTGAACGTCTCCTCTCCCTCGGACTCCCTTCAGCGTGCCCTTCCTCATTCAGAGAAGACTTTGTGCAGTTAACTTCCATGAGTGGTCTGTGTTGAAGAGGTGTCAAGTAGCTCTGCTTCTGAAGATGTAACCGGAATTGCAGTCGGGTAGTGGGCTGATGGTTTGGTCCCTAATGGGGCCGTTACTTATCTGCTCGCATACCGGATTGCCTCGCTGGGTGATGTTACCATAACTTACATGCCTGAAGCGAAATACAGAGTTATCTGCTCTTCGATATCAGCGGGGCCTTGTAGTAAAATCTTCTTGAAACACTCATAGTAATCGGTGGAAATCCTTCCCGGCTCATGCCAGAGACTTCAAGTAAAGCCACCGAGCGTACCTGTTCAGTCCAAGCACGTTTAGCTTTACGCAAAATTATATTTAGACGTGCAGTTTATTTCCGGGAGCTTTTTGCTGCTTATATTTAGAGATGGTTGAAGTTCAAGTCAATTTTCTTTTAGGACAGAGTTACACCTAGTGTGGCATCTCCGGCAATGCTTGTGCTTCCTGCTTTTAAGTATCATTTTTCCTATGTAATATTGAGAGGAAAAGAAAACCGGCATTGTCTGTTATTAGACCAGCTCTCAAGCTGTAACCACTTGTTCAAAAGTTAATGACATTCTGACCAGAAAAAAGTAAAAAGCTTTTGAGAGTTTTGTTGCTTTCTTTTCAGATGAGGTTTTTTGTGCGTGCGGAGATGGGATTGTGGTGGCCTTCCTGCAGGACCGAGCGGTGGACTCTGGCTGGACGTTGGCATCTACATTCAGATCTTTTCTTGTTTACTCCAGAAAAATAGAAAAAATAGTTGTAGATCAGAGTTGGGAAGCTTTAAGGGTGTCTGAGTTTCGTTTGTCATTTATAAAGCCTGAAAACCTTTCCCTTGGCACACGGGACATACGGCTGCCCGGTTCGCCCCTCGGGTGTGCCGTCGCAGATGCGGAGCAGACAAGGTCGCTCATCAGCTCCAGCAGATGTTAGCTTATTTATGTACGCCGACATTTTCAAGAGCAGTGTATGGCCTGAAGCACAGGATTGAGTTTTGTAGTTGAGTTTGTTTGCTGACTGTCCTGTAAAGTAACAATTAGGGGGAATCAACATCTGGGCTTTGCTTGTCAGCGATGTATGTAGGCAGCTTCAGTGACCAAACTTTTTAATGTGCATTTGATTTCTTCCTTCAGTTCTGCATGGTTTTTTTGTCTTAAAATCATTTGCCTCAGAATGAAATGAGATCTCAGCTGATGCTCTTGAGGTTTTGGTCTTCTGTAATACAGGTTTTCTGGTACATGGGAGGTGGATGATGCTGAGTAGTGTTGTCCGTTCCCACCTAGGTATGCAGTGAACCAGGGATTTCTCAAAATCAAATGCTGATTAGATTGATAAAAGATATATCTGCAAAGGAGCAGATTAGAATTTCAATAATTTACCAGGATGAGCTCAATTCTACAATGAGTCATTAATTTCTAAAATATAACTTACTGTCATAGAATATGATTATTCCTTAGACACAGGGCTGGATCGTTATTTTTCTCCATACAGCGTTTAGAAACTGTTAAAGCATTTGACAGGTGAATAAAAGATTCAGCCCTTTCTCCAAAGAACATAAGCCTTGTCTGCATGGCAGAGTGACATTTCTTCTTAAATCAATATAGTTAACTAATACAACAGTTGCATCTTTCAAGTTAAACTGTGCTTGAGACCACTTTACTTCGATTTAACCTAAATACGTAGATTTACAATAAGGCAAAGTAAGGCACGCTTGAACTGAAATAAATGTCCATGGAGCATCTTGCTCTAGTACCCCGACAGCCATTTGACTTTGAGGCTGGTTTGCAGTTTTCTCTTGTGTACAGCACCATGGAGTAAGTTTATGAAAGGTCCTATGAGCTTCGGGAGAAATCAGTGTTTTCCACCGATGTCATCGTGGCCTGAATTTCATTTCCAAATCACAGAGGTTGATTTCTGAAGAGAGCCTGTTTCTGGAGGACAGAGATGAGGCCATCCCTTGCGTCCGCGTAGGCTGTGTGCTTCGTGGGCGCTGTACCCGGGTCCCTGCAGGAGCCCATGGACAGAACCGAGTGGTGCAGCCTGGCGCTGGGACAATCTGAGCCACCACAGCTGGATTTGCCTGCGAGGGGTTGGAGAGCTTGCATGGAGTTGTCACCTGCCAGCTGGAGAGAGACCATCGGACTGATGGGCACAGCCGGGTTTGGAAGACGTGGTCTGTTGTGACCCTTGGTGAGGCTCGTAATGACAGCTGCGATTAGGAGAAATACTGAACGATGAAGGCTGTCAAACAGAACCACGCTTTGCTACTGCTGCGCGTGTTTCAGTGATGGAGGGTGCTATATCTGAGCAGCTTCGAACCATCAGGCTCACCGGTGCTGATGACTTCAGATGACATCTCTCCTCTCCATAACTTCTTATGGGATGCCGCCTCTGCGGGTTAAGTCAGAGTCACGGGGCACGCAGCTGATAGCCTTTCCAGAGTTGTCTTCTGATATGGCTTGAGAGGCTGATGGACTTGGAGCGTGTCCCTTGGTCTTGGCTTCCCTGTTGGTAACAGCTGGTGGCACGTGGCTGTCACACGTACGTGTGCACATCTGCCTTCCTGAAAGCTGCCTTGTCCTGTCTAACGGTGTTGCTTTGATCCCGGGCACCCCAAAGCCCTGCCTTGGTTGGGTTTCTCCTTGCACGATTGGGAGGAGGAGGTGGGTGGGGGACAAGCTTCACAAGGTTGAAATAACAGTAGAAGGAAACTTCAATGGATTTTTTTATTATAAAACAAAGAGTAGGACAGTTGGCGTCTCTCCTTAATTCTGCCATCACTTCATCTGACCGTGAAAAGTCAGCAGACTTCTGCGAGTTTTGTTCCTTCGTCTGGAAGGCGAGTGTAGCTGTGTATCTCTGTGTCACTGGGAAGCTTAATTGAATGTTTCTTAATGTACTAATTGAATCTCAAATTATATTCCCACTTAGTGTGCCATTAGAAAAGGAGAAAGCTTTTTTTTTTTTTTTGTGTCTGTTTGCAAGCCAATAATGATCATGATTGCGTTATTTGAAAGAAAAAATCCCCTGGTTTTTTTTGTTTGTTTGTTTTTGGTTGGAGCCATCTATCAACCTTTTAGGCAGGTTCACTGGATTATATTCATACTAAGCTGTTGTCCTCGCCGCTCCGTGAGCGTGGCCAGTGCAGCACGTGGAAGTGGAACATGATTCATGTCCTCAGCGTGCCAGCGCTCGTAGTGCTGCAGTCTCTGCCAGTGGGTACTGGTGCACAATAACAGCTAATAAGATTGTCAGAAGCCTGGTAGGTGACAGCTAACTAAATTAGCAGGACCCCTTATGTGTATTTGATGGAGTCATTGGCGCGGATTCATAAAAGTCTAAGCCTTTGAAATTCTCACTTTAAAAATTTCATGTCCTGTTCTTCAGCAGATGTGCTGACCGGCTTATTGTCTCCATGGTAACAAGGTTTCGTTTTTAAAATAGTCTAAAGTCACACAAGAGAAGTCAGATATTAATAGCATAAGCAGCGTAGGTACGAATAAAAAAAAATTTGGCTACTCCTCATCCAAAATTTCTTGTATTTGGGAGTTGTCTGTCTCTTCGTACATACTGTGGGTGTTTGTTTAAATGTATTTTTCTAGTGTGACCCATAAAAGTAATTCTCTTTATTCATGCAACGGTATTACAAGGAAATATTTACATGATTACAGTAACACTTAGAATACTAGCACAATACCAAATGCATAATATTTAAGAGGTAACCATTAAAAAAACATCTTTACAAACATGCATGGCACACGATGGTGTAAATGCAAGGTGCTCCTACTGTCCCCCTTTCTGTAATGGGGAGACTGGAGGCAGAAGTGCTGCGTGACGTGATAAACCCTGTGTTAAATCCGGGGCTCGAGCGCCCTGGGCAGCTCCGTTCCCACCTCCCATCGTCCGCCACCCTCTGACGGTCTCACTGACATTTTTTTTTTACCCCCAATACTTTTGCTGTACGGTAACAGAATGTACAAAACTCCAGTTGTGTGATTATAGTGTAAGAGCACACGCTAGAGCCATTTTAGCAGATTTCGGGAGCTCGAGCCGTGCACAGGCTCTGCCTGTGTTTGCTGTCATGCAGTTTCTATGGACACCAATGGTTTGTGTCAAACGCAATCTCGACGTGATTGTCTGTGCTGAATGTAGAGGAAGCAGAGATGATTACATGGGACTACAAACATGTATTTGCTAAAATATGTTCTGTTGCTTTGAAAAGAATATGGTAGAGACAGAAATAGCTTTTTCCTAAAATCCTCAGGTCTTGGGTGACCTACAGAGTTGGAAAAATAGCTTCTTAACCCCTTTCCGTTGGTTTCAGGTTTATATGGGAAAGCCTGATGTGTATAATCCTCAAAATTCTGCTTTAAACAATAATAAAGCAAAGCTCTAGCAAAACAAAATTTAGATGGGAACTTCTTCAGCCACTTGCAATGTTAAAAAGAGCTCCCGTTAAAGACAGTTTGTGGCTAACACTCAAATGCAGTAAAAACAATCAGAAGACAATGTTGATAGTCGATGTCAGATAATTTGATGATTGAGAAAGGATGTCAAAAACGTGCTTAGAGAGTCTGTGTAACAATGCGTCTCTCTCAAACAATGTCTATTTTGTTAATTTTTGGCTGCTTGTAATGAGGTCTCCAGTTGTCCCTGGTGCTTTGGGGCAAAGTGGGATGGGTAATAGACAGGAGTTGCGAGCCCTCCCCTGTCCCTCTAACCAAAACTGGAAACTTTCTTAAAACGTGTCAAGGAAGGACGGAGATCCCTTCCTGCTCCGATTCTCTGCCCCCGCAAGTCATCTGTGATGTGTACAAATACAGTCTATTTTTGCCCCTAACTGGCTTTGTCACCTTTCACAAATCGCATGGCTTGTAAAAGTTCCTCTGCAGCTGTTGGGAGTTTCGGTGTCGGCATTCCCACGGGTAACTTCTTGTATGTGAGTGGTCCCGCGCCAACCTCTGTGGCTTCCGCTTTTTGCAAAGCGACTTGCATGTGTTTTTTGTGAGATCTGGGCCGTAGCGTGCTAAATGCTTTAAGGCACTAGGGTAAAAATACATCTTAGTGGTTACACTCCAGTCACATTCTCTCTTCATAATAAACCCTCTTTGCACTCTGTTTCCTTGACACTTTTTACGATGAGCCTCACGGTTTTTGGGAAAACCTTTTTTTGTTCTAAATAAGAGATTTAATGTCCTTAAGTAAGAGTCACTGTTGAATGTGGGATTCTGACGGTTTTGCGTTGCTTGGGTCTGGGTTGTGACATCTTTTCTTGCACAGAATAAGCAATATTCTAGCTGTAATCTTCATTTGGTTTTACCTGTATTCTGTTTCTGCTATCATTTGTATTTTTATGACGGTCATTCTCCAGACTGATGGTTTCAGTGCTTAACTAGCAACTCTTTTTCCCAGGTTATACAATCTATCATTCTTCCGTTTATAAGTACGGACAGCAAGAACTGTCCCTATGTCTCAATATTTCTTCAGGTTAATACACTTAATGCATTTTGATATCCCTTGCAAAATTTGATATCCTGATTCAGGTAATGTAGTAAAATACTAGAGGTCAGAATTTTGAAAACACCTTTTGAAAACACTTGTTTCTTTCAAAGTCAAGATAATCCTTTTATTGGGATAATCTGGTAGCTTCTACCCAGTGATATTCCATTAATTTTGCACGTTTCACCTGTAGAAAGATTTCCAGGGGTTTATTCTCTGGGAGGAAGAAGAGGCAGCGCGGCGAGGCAGCGAGCTGCATGTGGGCAGCTCTGTGATCAATTCCCGTCGGATCTGGAAGAAGTTTGTCCTGCTGAAGCGCTCCTCCTGTGGTGATTATTTTGTGGGGGGAACTGGCTTTCAGCTGCAGTTGTAGAGGTCCGCGTTTTCTGGCAAAATAGTGGATTCTCTTTGTGTAATGCTTAAAACAATTAGTTCTGCATTATTATAAGCATTTCACGAAGAAAATGCATCTTTGGGGTTTTCTGTGTGGCCTTAAGCTTACATCCTAACAGGTGTTTTAGGGACATTCCCACTATTGCTGATTGTGCTTCGTGAGGCCCTTTGGTTTTGTTTCTTGCGCTTTCCGTGAAGAGCCGCTCCCGTACCGCTCGTTGGGTGGGAATACATCAGGTCTCGTGAACTAAAACCAAGCTTATACCTGAATTACCGTTGGCAGGAGAGACTTGTAAGGGCACTCATCTGTATGCTGAAAGAGGAGGTGGCACTTCTGGCGTGGTTTTGGGAAGCCAAGCTGTTTCGTGGTGTGCTCTGCAGTAGTGGGACACAACAGGCAGGAGTCACTTGCCTCAGCCCTGGTGTCTGGTCCCACGTTGGACATCTCAGGCTCTCCCGGCCAAGAACATCCAAGGACAGCGTGCTGTGGCAGGTAGGAGTTAGGATCTGGGCACCTGTGGAAGACCATCACCCTGCTGCAGCCCCACGGGATTTGCTGGGTGATGTGAAACAACCCTAGACACCAGAGTTTAAGCAGGAGAAGCCCATCCACCATGTCATGGAAGAAAACTTAGTTAAGCTCCTCACTTGTGACTTCAGTAAGCCTTGATAACTACAGGGTTACATGTCTCTTTCTGAAGAGAAAGGTAGATCACTTCATGATTTTCCAACCAAATTATATCTTTCGTTTGGATTTTGCTTGCCCAAATTATTGTGGTGAGAGGTATTCTTCACTTCCTACCTTATGGGTTCAGCGGTACCTTGTCCTGTAGAAGACCTTCTTGGTGACAACACGCATGTCATACATAAATGTTCCACTTCAGTTTTTGTGAAGTGTTTTTATGACAAAGGTACTATGTACTTTGAAGTTCACTGGTGGAAGTTTTGTATTAGGAATTAGTTGAAATAAAATTCTGCTGAAATTGGGCTGCAAGTTCTGCTAAAGCATCTATGTGTGTTATGGCCATTTTTGTGATCATGCTTAGAGACGAAGGACCTATCTATAAATAATGCAGAAGCGAAGCGGTTATACTTGGAGATGGAGATCCCTTTCCCCTGCCTCCCCCAGTTAATACGACAGGTCAGATACTCCTGAGCCCCTCCAGTGGCAGATTCTCCGTGGCCAGCCAGCAGCACAGCACTGGTCATAGGCGCTGAGCCACAAAAGGGGTGGTTTCTTCTTAAATACAGAAGATGTGGAGGACTGAAAGGGAACCTAGTCCAAACTCAGTTCTTACTAGAGACTGGTTGGCCTGACCTGCTGTGCCTGGAGGGGCGTTCGTTCCTTGGGTGATCTCTTCTTAGTAATTGAAACTGATTTTCCCATTAGGAGACATTTCAAAAGCTGGTGGGCTTTTTTTTTCCCCCTCTCTTATTCATCTTAGACTGATAAAAATGACCTCAGCACTAGATTTCTTAGGGCTTAATGACGAGTTGGGGTTAATGTCCCGATATATATTAAACATCCGGCCAGTCATTAATCTTCAGAATGCCTGGTAGCAATTATGGCTTAAATATCCTTCTTCTGTTTTGGCTTTGATCATCTTGGGCCATTAGGAGCATCTTCGCCTCCCCCCCCCCCATGTTGGGGTCATGGGGAGAAAACGTCCATCCCTCGGGGCAATAACACGAGCTGCTCTGAAGCGCTGGCAGTGGATATATATACGAGATGTGTGACCCGGGGGTGTTAGACGGGAGAGCTGGTGGTGCTGGGTGGCAGCAGTAATGAAGCTTATCTTCACATTTCTGTGGACTGTGATAGGAGAGGGAATCCAGGACTGCCAAATGTAACCTACTTCCTTTAAGAAAAAGGTCAGGTCGGAGACACAGAGAAATGAAGAATGAGATGGGGTTAAAAAGGCATGGGGAAGGTAAAAGAAGAGGAGATGGGAGAGCCAGGACCGCAGTTAGAGCACGGGTTGAGTGGTGGGTAGGAATGATATTTGTGAAATGAAAGGAGGATTGAGCAGGTTTGGAAGTCAGATTCTGGAGGTGAATGGGCATCGCCATGTGCCAGGACAGACCTTTGCACGATGCTTTCCTTCCTGCCACATTCACCCTTTTTTAACTAATATCCCTCTTCTGCCGTTGTTTTGCCTCCCATTGCTGAGTTGCTGTCCTTCCGTGGCTTTCACTCGCAGTGCTCCTGTGCTGCCTCCTGCAGCTCGTGGCCCTGTTTCTCTTCTCTGTCCTCTTCCAACTCCGCTGTTGGCATTCTCGTCCTCTTCCGAAAACTCCCTCTGGTCACTGGCCTTGGCTTGTCTGTCTCCTTTCTCACCCCATGTACCTCTCGTTCCTCCGTGCTGAATTTCAGCAGCTGCCTTGTCACCTGGTTTTGTACAGGACAAAAAGAGTAGGAAGAGGGGAAATAACAAATTTTTACTTAAGTAACTATTTAAATTTGACTAAGGACAGTATGTGGGATTTTTTTTTTGGTTTGCTTTTTGCCTGGGAATGTTGTTATTCTCTTTATCTCACGTTCTGTATGTCACATCTTGTATTTCTCTCTTAAAACTGACGGTGGATTCAGCATGTTGCGACACTCGCTCCCTGGGTAATGAGAACTGCCCAGTGTACAGGATGGCAGCCATCAAATAGCCGAGTGATATGAAGAGATAAAGAGTTTAAGAAAAAAAGACCCCCCAAAAACCCAACAAAAACCAGGGGCAGAGAAAAAGGCGAGAGGAAGTAGAAAAGGGTGGAAAAGGAGAGACTAAGAAAGAAGAGGCAGAATATGTCTCTAGCTGGTTTGCAGAACGAAGAGTATATGAACTTAAAAATGTTAGTAGTGGCTTGCCAGGATGGGTGGCTCTTGTATAACTGTCATCTTCTATGACCTTATTCACCCCTGTTCATAGGCATTCTGGAAGAAAGATTTTCTCTTTTCCTTCAGGGGGCAGTTAGACGTGCCCCAGCCACGCTAGCTGGTACTATAACAGGTTCCTCTGTTTTCATCCCTTTTTTTTCTTTCTCTTTTCTTTCTTTTTTCATCCCTTTTCTTCTTCTTTCTTCCTGTACAGTTAGGGTTGGTAGGAATACTGGCAACAAGGAGACAGCAGGAAGGCATCTCTGCTACGTGATGGCCTTCTTAAGGGCACTCTTGATGTCAAACCTCTGCCATTCTCTTTTTTCCAAGGTATTTTTCCAGGCCTGGGATGTCGTTTGTAAGGCTTCTGCAAGGCACTGTGATTTTTCCCGGCAGTCTTGATGTCAGCACCTGTGGTCCTGTTTTCTCAGTGGTAATGACGAGGTTACTCCGTGACCAAACCTTCAGAAAGCAAAGCAATGTTTACTTGGCCCAAAAGCCTTATCAAAACCAACCCTCTCCGATCAATACATGCCTTTATTGCATGCCTGCCTTCTCAGGCACTCATCTAGATTCCCCATGAGGTTCTCTTGGGACGACTCCAATGCCTCACATGCTCCTTTGGGGTCTGTCCCTCTTGGCCATGGTTCCATGTTGGCTCACTGTGCCAGCTTGGTTTGAGCAGAAGTCTCCTTTCTTCTCAGATGAAGATGGTTGTTTTGTTTTGCTTCAGGCTCTTTGCCTTGTCATGTGTCTCTCGTTCAAGGTAAAATTAACATAAGTAATTTTCTCTGGGAGTGACACCCCAAAGGGTTAGGTGCTGCTGCTATTCCAGCATTGAGGATTCACATGAATTATTTCATGTGGACTTCACCTCTTGAAGGGATGTCACCGCTCAGCCAAGAATAAGATCCTTCTTTACCACAGAAAGAGACGTTATGAAACCAAATGAAGATGGAATAACTCTTACAAAGTTATTGCAATAATGCTGGAATCCTGGCCTGTTCCAGCCATATACTGTCCTGGCGCAGGCCTGGCCTGGCCTGGAGGATCCAAGTGTGAGCTGCATGACTTGCAGTTGGCTGCATGGCAGAATGGTAAGATGCAGAAGGAGATGAAAGACAGAACGACAACTGTTGCTCTTTGTATTACCCTTTTTGCAAGTCTCTTTTCTTCTTTTTTTTTTTCTTTTTAAGTGAAAACATGAATGACCAATCTTCATGCTGAGCCCCCAAACACCAACCTCAAGGAGAGGAGACTGATCAGAAGAGGGTGCTTTATTCTTAGCCATTTTCAGCAGTCAGGAGGTGGACAGCAAATGCTGTCAAACAGATGATTTTCAGAGCCCAAAAGTACATTTAAAAAAAAAAAAATTAAAAAAATGATGTAAGCATTGCCGAGCAGAGCGCACCCATCTGTTTGACTGAATATCCAGGCCCTCCTTCTTATGATTTTTACAATGAACTTGCTTCTCATGGTAAATGCTGAAATAAGTATTATGTTGGCTGATTTTGTCTTCCGAAGAACGGTATGAAGAGTAGGGTGCACACGGTGTGTCCCTGCTATGCAGTGTGCCTCCTTCATCCTCATCTGTTTGTCTTTCCATTCATTTCTACAGTACCATCCTCATGCCAGATGTGGTGGTACAAATGTATCACTGATGTCCCCAGCGTATGTCTTGGTGCAAGCTTCCTATTTCTTATTAATGCCTATCTATTGCCCAGCTTCTTGTTGACCGGCGGGAACACAGTTATTTTCTCTTCTCCCCATCTTTGCTTAGAGGAAAGACTGGTGGACTCAACAAAGGTTGTGCTGCTCGTATGGCAAGGCAACAGCTGTGCATTTTGCACTCCGTTCAGTCAACTTGGTAATTGCTCGTAACGGAGCTTTTATTCTGTGTATCAGATTCGTGTGGGTTTTATTCTTGTTCGAAGCAAAGGTGTTTTATTTATTCATTTAATGCACTTAAGGATTTTTCTGCTTTAGACAATTAACAAGTAATCGAGCAGCTTACGCCCCTCCATGACAAATCTGATATTTTAAATTTATGCACGTTCTTGTGCTTTGGGTCCTCTCTGAGATTACCGCTGGTGATTTAGAAAGACTTCTGTATTCTGTTGTTAAACGTGGTCACTGAAAATGAACTAACTGAAAAGTCATGGCACAGCCAACCTCTCCCCAGAAAACGGCGCCGTTTCCAGTTCTCTGGACCACACGTATGTGTCAAACTTAGAGTTCTTTCACCTGTAAATACTTCACCTTCCTTTTTGCAGATGACTCTTTCTGTGATAGTTAAATGAGAGGTTACCACTTACATGCAGGAAAAACAGAAGTGTGATGAATTACAAGCCGGTGTAATTTATGCAGAAGCAGTGTGGGGGAAATTGCAGCCCACTCTTGTTCCACATAAATTATGCATGTACCTCCTTGAAAATAGCTACAGAGGGTGTTCAGATTTTTTTGGCTAATGAATCATGCCCTAAATTTCTACAGTACATACATTGACTCAAATGTCTCCCTTTTGCCCCACCTTTATTTTTAGATCATCTGTAAACTTTTGCTGAACGTGCAGTTCCGGATGTTTCTTTATTTTCCTTACAACAGACCTGTTCTTTGAAGACCCTGTTTTGAAAAGGGGCTCCTAAATTTACTACTTCTCCCAGGGCCCTCCCACGTGAGAGTTACATCTTATGCTTTGGAGATCTCTGAAGAGTTCCCTTGGCTGTTGTAGTAAGGATATATGTGAATAAATGTGTGCTTATGAAGATGCAGTCTGCTCTTGCGTGCAGTCATCTCCCTGCAAACCACAGCTCTAGACTTCTTTGGAGCTGCAGCCTTCTCTCTTAGGTCACGGGCAACACAAAACCTTTGAACCTGAGCACAGACACGAAGAAGTTGCAAGCAATTAGTGAAGAAAGACAAAGTATGATGCTGTCCACCATATAATATTTACTTGGTGTAATATATAAATATAATATTTATTTGGCCGTAAGCTAGTGAAGCTTGGGGATGGTTAGAGGAACGCTGCATATAGCCCTAGCCACTTAGCCACAGTAATAACTGGGGAGCAGCAGTGGTAGTCTGGTCTTCTCCTCCACCTCGGGAGCAGTTGCAAAGCCAGAGCTCCCTCTACAAGACAGCAGCCGTAAGAGCACCAACCAGCACGAAGCAATTTTGGAAGGGCTTCGAGAAGAAAAGTGCTTTGAGGAGGGTTTGGAAGGTGAAGAATGGTTGTTTGGAACACGAGAAGATGGAACAGCTTTGGACCTAAAATCAGCTTGCTACAAGGATACAGAATGTTATGGAAAGAACAAGTCAAAGAGAAGTGCGATTTTCATTATAATAAAGGTGTGGGTGGACCAGCGTAGGCAAGCCTGGGAGAGCGGGCGGCAGGAGGCTTCGGCTGGAGCGGAGGAGCCGAGATGTAAGGGAGCAAAGGCTTTAGTGGTGAGGAAGGTGGGGGCAGTCATGGAAGACCATTTTGATTTTGTTATGGATGCGGAAAAGGGAATTTCAAGATGGTAAAGAGAGATACTTGGTGTATTTTATTGTCATATATTAGGAGCCTGCCTGGGCTATATATAGTTGATCTCATGCGTGCTTTCTTGAGGTTTTTTCTGTGTTTTTTTCCCGTTTTATGTTATTTTTTAAGCACAATCGTTTAGCTTCCTTTGATGTGTCTAAGCAAACAGTGATTGCGTATTTGGGGCCAAATCTCTCTTGCCGCTGTCCTGCTCCTGCTGAAATCGTTGAGGGTCTTCCATGTGCAAAGTGAGCAGGATCACATGAGCTAATAACACAAGCAGATTTCCCCACCCCGCCCCTGCCTGCCATTGTCAGTAAAATTGAAGTTTGCTGCCCCTGCACATCTATGTTTTGATAAATGAATGTGGGAATGGCACCAAAACCAATTTGGTTCCCAAGAGAAAAATGAAATACGATTGGCCCAGGGGAATGAGGTATGACATCGGTTGGCTGTTCATATTTCAAAAGTGATGGGGTTAGAAGAAGTAGTTTTCATGTAGTCTGCTCTTCTAGGTAGCACTAGGCTGATGAACTCTTCCGTTGATGATCTGCATGGTAAAAACAGTGCTAGGTCTTGCAACTTGACTTTTACCCATCCACATGGAGCCCTTAATATACCATTTTACTAGGTAGTGAGAATAATTATCTTCTGGAGTTGTTCAGCGCTGTCTCAGGCGGGGAACTCCTTGCCACAGGGTGCCGCAGATGCAAAAAAACCTCAAAATAAATCAAAGCAAAAAGGGAGTGGACAAACCAGCAGGAGAGAAATCTTTTTACAGGCTGTCAGGTACTTGGCTGTAATTCCTGGCTTTGGGATGGAGCCAAATCCCGGGCGCTCGGAGCACACGGCAGTGTGCTTGCCCTCCTCCTACGCTCTCCTTGGAAGGGCACTGGTGGTCACCAGTACAGGCAGGGGACTGGGACAGGCAGATCTTTGGTCTGGCCTAAGGTGCCTTTTCTTCCCTGTGTAAGAAAGACATTTCTTGATAAACTAAGTCAACTGTATTCCATACCTCTCTTCTCAGGGCACATATTCAGAGCTTTTATTATTTCTGTAGTTCATTTCTGGATTCCTTCTAATTTTTAACATCCTTCTCCCAATGTGGATAATAGAAGATGGCATAGCCGGGAATGACCTCAGCAATGCCCTAAGCAAGGTCATGTCACGTCTCCCCTGTGGCTACTTGATGATCATTTTTTTTCTTTGGTTTTTTTTTTTGTTGTTTTGATTGTGTTCAGGCCCCCAAGGGCTGCGTTTCCCAGTGTTGTGGAGCTGCCTGTTCAGCCTTTTACATCCCAAATCCCCCCCTCAGTGTCGCTTCAGAGGTTGTCTCCAGTCTCACATAGGCAAATAGCGCTTCTCGAAGGCATATAGACCTTTCATGTCTCGTACAAAAACGTATACTTGGAAACTGCATCCCCCCTGTGCTCAATACTCACGTTAAGCAATTCTATGGAAGTTTACATGTAATGGAACATCATAATATTTTTGTCACAACCTGTGTTCAGTACAAAGAGAAGATGTATGGCCATCATTAATGAAGAGGGTGCCAAAAAAGTGAAGTTATGGGGAGGTTTGTACTGACTTGAGGCGTGCGTGCTCGGTGAAAGGCAAGGCAAAGGCTCGGAGCGTGAGGAGGAGAGGGCTCTGTGGGTTGGGAAGAGGTGGACGTGCTCTGGACTTGCACCGTCCCATGGCTGCAGCATCTCTCCTTATAAGTGTTTCAGTAACTTTCAACAGCGACATTACTGAGAACTATTGATTAATCATTTTCTAGTCTCTTTAATATTAAAGACTCTATTGATTTTTGGATAGAGCAGGCCTTTTGCTAAAATGTCAGGCAGATCTCAATCAAATATTAGTATACGTGAAAGAAAGTTTTATCAACCTGTTTTTACATGTTGTCTGATGAAAACCATTCAAAGTCTGTTTTATTTCCAGTGAATTTATAGTTATTTCCACTATTTTGCTAATTCTCTTCAATTCTTCAGTGATAACGATCCACCTCAGGATTCCCTTAATGTTTTGGAAATTATCCCTGTTTATATATTTACACAATGCTACCTTACTCCTAGTCCTTAGAAAGTTCCTAAAAGAAAAAAAAAAAAAAGCCAACCTTTAACAATTCAGAGAGCTCTTTAGCCAATTCTACTAATATCTTTGGGTGAAAATTCTTTCCTGATTGCCTAAAAAGTGATAGATGTTGCTTCACTCCTTTCCTAGTTATTCATAGAAGAAAAAAAGAATTTATTACCGTGCGATGTGAAAACATCATATGGCTTATCTCTAGATACAAGACAGTAGTTTTTATTAAGTCGTCAGATCTTTTTCTGCCTTAGGGCTCCATTGCACCACAACATCACCATTACCACTTTTACTATTATTAAAGCTGCACATCAAGTTGTTTTTACAATGTGTTTAAATTTCTGTTCTCAATATAAGTTTAAATTGCTCTTAAACCTAAGTTGGCCAGTTAGTACCTTTGCCCTTCCTTAGAGCCTGCAGTTCTGCGTGGGTTCCCTCTACTTCTGGCCGTTGGTTTCACGATTTCTCACCTGCTTTGCTTCAAGCTGCTGCTTCCACTCCCCGTCCTCCCCAGGCTGGGCTGGGTCTCCAACCTAAGATGCAGTTTGGGCAGTTTCAGGCTTGAGCGTTCCCTGCTCCTTGCTGTCCACGTGTTTTTGTTCATGTCTTATTCACGCTTGGTCCCAGGTTTGGAGGGACGCTGCTGCGGCACAGCAAGAGTCTGCTCCTGGCTGCGGCTGCGCTGGGTTTGCACAGCAAAGGCAAGGAGAGCACGGCCACGCATGGGATGCCAGCCATCACTGTTTCACTTCCACATCCAGCGTAGTCTTTGTCATATACTTAAATACTGAAGTTCAGGCCCTGGAAGTATGCTAATCTAACTGCTAACGAGCATTTAGAACACACTGTATTAACTCACAGCATCAATTCTGTGGTGGTTTTGGAGTTCAGCTAAATATGGCTTTTAGAGATGGATAAAATTACTCTATGCAGTGCTTTCAAGCCACATTTTTTTCTCGTTCAGCTCTATTATTAGAATACTTACTTGCTACAGTATATTTTAATACAATTGCAAAACAAAATGCACTGTACAGATGGTTACTGACTCTCTGGTACCCACGTTCGGGACTATGCCCATTAATTAGTTCTGCTGTGTTCACCTACATGTTACTGTTTTGTAGGAGGAAAAATGTTGTCTTTTGTACCTAAAAAGCAACTTCTTAGGGTTGAACGAACTTGCATTATTCCTATGGAAACAAAATGCTGTGCAAAGGAAAAAAAAAATTCAAAACATCGTTGGAAATTTGTGACCATCTGGAGGGCGAAGCTGTGTAGCGAGATGGCCGTGCGTTCACACGACAATGGGAGTAGGGCACAGATGCCGCTGCTCCTTGACCAGCGATTCCCAGGGGGTTTGGCTGCTCCCTCCGGGGTCTGCCTCCCCGACTTGCCACGATGCTTCTGCTCCATGGGTAGCATCGGGGAGTGCCAACGTCCCAGCGGCTGGCCCGCCTCTGGAGTCAGGAGCACATCTGAGCACCCACTGACGGCAACGGCTGCTTCGTCTGGCTCTGATTCTGCATCTTCTGGGACCAAACGTCCCTGGCTTTGCCTTGGCATGCTTGTCTCAGCACTGGATTTGCCACTGGGGTTTCTTTATAGCTGCGGCATAATTATTGTTGTTATTTGACCCCAAACCCAGTGGCACCCAGTGATCCAGCAGCTGGGCTTGGGAGATTGCAAGTCCAGCTTCCCTTTACAAGTCTTTGACGTTTCTAATAGACCATGTGACCCCTTGTACTCTTGGTTGTCGTCTTCTATAAGGTGTCTACCGGATAGTTCTTAATCAACAACCTTACCCTCACGGTGGGTATGTGCTCAGGCTGCAGTGCCCAGTGCTGCGTGCTCTGTTAGAAGGCGTGCAACCTTAGTGCATGGCCGTGCCAGAGTCCTTGTTGCTCTGCCCGTCCTCCTTACGCGTTATCCCTGCTGTGGCCGACGTGCATGGAACCCGTACATACCCTGTTGTGATTACAGGGGGGCAGCTGCCTGCAGGAGTCATCTCCTGGGGCGTAAGCAGATCATTAGGTCTTCTGTGCACAAAGGGGAGCGGACACAAATGACCTTGCTTTTCTGACAGATAGCCAGCAGTAATAATAATCTTCCAAAATGTAAGGTTTTGACAGAACTAAATCCTGTGTCTTCCCTGTAATGGGGGCTAGGACCGTTTGGGCTGTCGAGGCGGAATTGTAGGGTGAAGGCTGGGGGGATGCTGCTGGCTCGTAGGTCATGCAACTGGCTATTGCTGTGGTTGTGTTCTCATCCTCAGTCCCTTGTTACTCGGATCTAACGCAGGAGTTGAGCACAAACAGCCAGGCTGTTGTTTAAACATCAAACTCTGATTTAGGCTTCAGAAATGCTTTTTTTGGTTGTTGGTGGTGATTTTTATCTTGTTGCGCTGGAGGCTGCAAGACTGGCCGAAGCTGGGTGTTGTCAACAGCGTATCAACTTGGGTCCCTGCGCTGTGGATGGGCTCAGCTGGCAGTTAGTTTGTATTGATGCTGCCTTGCATTTTCTGTAGTCCTTCCACCCTAATGCCGTCAGTCGAGGTATTTTGTAAGGCTAGACGACACTGAATTTCGTGGGAATGAAGTATCTGATAGTAGGAAAAACAGGAACGGTGTTTCAGATAAGAGTTTTAGACCTCTGAGCCAGCTATTCACTATCAGAAAAAGTTATTAATTATTACGCTTACTACATTTTAAAAGCCTCTTTTCACAAAATTCTTTCTTAGGTTAGAAATACCTTAGAATGCTTAGAAATACTAATTCAGGCGAGATTAACCTGGCAAATTGTAGCTCATCTGGTGAGTACAGCTTTTGATAGGTAAATGTGAATGTAGCTCCTCAGGGTCATTGTGTCAGTCAGCACTGTACAGGACAGGCGGCTGGGGTTTCTGCGCTCTTATATTCTTGTGGCAGTGTTAAGGTGAAGATAAAGATCCTCTTGGTTTACTAAAAGGCATTTCGTGACTTATCAAACACACAATTCCCATTGGTTTATAATCTCAGATAAAGTCATATAAAAATACTTTTTTAACAACTGCATGCAGGAAAACGTGCCCTGTGTCTTTACACAGTTATTTGACAGCATGAGCTGTGCTTCTAGGTGGGCTAAAAAATCTGTAGTTCTGACAAAAGCCACAGGGTGGGGTTGTTACTTTAAGGCTTGCTGTAATACTTTAATCCTTGAGCACCAAGCTTGGAGTCCTGAAGTCTTTATGTCCTTTTAGTAATTTAAATGTAGTCTTTATACTTTTCAAGCTCTTCAGCAAAGAGGTTGGCTCAGGCACAAACGTCACAAGCCCAATATAAATAATTTCTGAAGACTTGTTCCTGCTGGATTTTTGGGGAATAATTTGCAGTGCTGGATGCCTGGTGAGATGCCTCGGTTATCTCAGGAGAGAGGAGTTAGTTGGAGCTACAAGGAGTGCTGCATCCAGGAATTTCTGATTTTTGTAGCCCAGGTAAGAGAAATACAAGTTCTCACTCTTGCTTTGAATTTACATTTGTAGGTGTTGAGCTTGCAGGATGCACGAGACAAAGCGAACATGCAACAACTAAAAAGCATTTGTTAACTTCTTAAATGAAATATTTCCCGTACTATTAAGCCACAAAAGGGGGATGTCGATCATAACTTCTGGGCAGGATTGAGAGCACTTTGTGGCTGTGTGAACTGAGCTGCAAAAACCCCCAAATAAAGAAAAAACTCCACCAGCCTCCAAAACTGCTCTTTTATAGCCACGTGCATGTTTCCACGTGAGAAACACTTTGGCCTTTGCTTTGTTTGTTGGTACACAAATGGAAAAGTTTCTGTCCTCTTGAGCCACTCAGGTGGACTCTTCTACTCTTCTTTATTCTCCACATTAAGTCTTTTTCCTGGAAAGAGCATTTTCTTCCTAGGTACTCACTGTTCACAACAGACCATCGCGTAAGCTGCGGTCTGTTTTCCAGGGGCCTAGGAAAGCTGATCCTAGTTAAACTCAGGCGGGTAAGGAACCTGATTCTGACAACTGCTGTGTACCTCCCAGACGGAGACAGGTTTGATTTTTTTTGTTGTTTGGGGTTTTTTCCCCCCCCCATCTCTCATCTGCGCTTTCTGTTGTCTTCCCATAGTTACTGGGCAAACCCACAGATCAAAATCAACCAAACAAAAAAACCCCTCTGGTTGAATAAAGACACTTTAAAAGGTGCAAAACCAAATAAACATTGGTGCTGTGCTGTCTTTGGAATGTGTCCTCTGAAGGGGAGATGTGTTAAAAAACCTTTTATGTGATTAATTAGCATTGTTTGGGCATGCAATAAAAATTGCTTCTTCAATTCCACGTTTAGGACTCCGCTGACATGCGTTCCTGTGTACATCTCTTTCTCAGTCCCAAACAAATATAACCCCCTTGTCTTCATGCCAAGGGCTCCTCGCAGCCTGTCCCCACGTTGTCTGTCGTCTTGTTCATGGCTGAGAGTCCCACTCCTAAGGAGATGTCCAGCGCTCTGCCCGCTTGCCCAGCTAATGCTAGCACCGTATTTTAGACAGCTGACATCTGTATTGGCAGCTGCCTGAAGCTCTCAACCTCCTAAAGCTTTCCTTGCAAAAACCTGCAGGGTTTAAGCCGCTGATGAATGGGAAGTGAGGAATAATCTTTTGGTTTGTACTCCTCCGTCTGCATGTCCAAACATTGTCTTTTGTTTTCCTATTTATACCACGACCAACCATGGTCTTACTTTGATGGGTTTTACTCAAAAGCGCTTATTGATTTCTTTTCGCCGCCTTACAACGTCTGCACCGAGCACATTGGTGCTGTGCCGACACAGTTTCATAACAATATTTGTCCTGAAAGTAAAGGACGGGAATTACAGCACACGCTTTTAGAAGAAGAAAATTACATGCTATCAGACCACAAATACACACCTAATTTACCGCTAAACCTCTGCATTTGAAGCTCATAAAAGCAAGGGGCTGGAATGCAGCACTTCTTTTGCCTGGTTTGTTTAGCTCACGGCAATGTGATCTGCTCATGTGCTCAGATATATAAATACCCACCGGACAATGTGGTAGGGAGCTGTAATGTATGGTGACACTGCTGAGATTTGGAGTTATGGAAATTAAACCCAGGTTATTATTTTTTTAACTGTAAGGTCTTGGGTTTTCTTCCAGATTAAATTGTAAAAAAACCATTGGTAAAGGCAGCCAGATTTGCTACCCTGTTTCTGCAGTTTTAGCAAAACAAAATTATGAGAAATCTGATAAAAGCAGTACTTGAGAGGCGTACTTCTCCCAGTAGACTGCAGGCTCATCCCTTGATGTGCCGTACTGAAAGCTCTTTAAATGGGAAGAGGAGGTGGTTATTCCCACCATGCTGTCCTTGGCATTTCTGTGGGGAGGGGTCACTGCCTTATTTTCACCCTGGAAGTGGAGGTAAGAGCACAACTTCCCCCCCCCCCCCCNTCAAGTGGTTTTGTTGTGGGTTTTCTTGTGGTTTTTGGCTTTTATTTTTATTTTTTAAATCCAAGCTTGCTGAGCCATGGACAGTGCACATGGAAACTAGCAGAGGAAAAGGTCTCCTGAGGTCTTCTGCATGATGACTTTATAGTTTTATAATTAAATACAAAAATCTACGCCCTTACTGTCCTGGGTTATATCATGGCCTTGAAGGCTCAGAATAATGTGGTGGCTCAAATTCACTAATTTATTGCTTTGAGCACCAACTAGTCCCTTCAATAAAAAGTTATTCGATTGGGAATTCATGCGCCCTGTTGATAAGTGCTTTCCAGCTGTGTGTGTTTGTACGTGTTTAGGGCAGCCCGTAGCATTTCCAGTATCTCCTGGGAGCGTGGGGTAGGGCTATCTTCTCTCTTGTGTCCTGGACTGGGGGAACTGGGCAGGCTGGGGGGGATCTTGGAGCTGACTTGTCCTTTGCTTTTGTCGTCTTGGAGCCCCAAACACAGTATGCTGATGTGCAAATCTCGCTACTTGCTCCCCAGACGTCGTAGAGCACAGAGAAAATCCTGAAGATGCTCTAAAGATGGAATTGTTTTGAGTCATGGAAACACTAACAAACACTCCTACAGGCTTGCAGTATTCAGGCTCGGTTGTTCTAAATAATTATAATTGCTTTAATTCATCATATTTTGTGATGGCTTGTTCATTAAATCATGAGCTTCATGAAAGCTCCAGCTACTGAGTCGATCTGGTAGAAATAGTAAGATAGTATTTAGCTGTTTGCACAAAATTATGCAGCAATTATGACGAAACAAATTCATTCCAGATTCTGCTGATTACCATGGTAACCCACATTCAAAATAGCAGTATAAGGCCACTTAGCATAAGAAAAACAGCGTTTTATCCCTTATTAACTGATGCATACTACAGATTTTGATAAAGAAATCCTTAAAATGGAGGCGCTTCCCTTTTTAATTGCGGTTGTGTTGTAACACTGTGAATCCTCCTAGGAAAGAGTGATCTTGCTAGGAGCATCTCTCTCGCTGAATAGCTAACCTTTTGTTTTGCCTAACACCTGCTATATATTTTTGATTTTTCTGACTAATGGCAATTAGTAAGGGAGGACAAGTGGCTGCTACAGGCAGAATTCCCAGGTTAGCAAGGCAGCCTATTTTTAGGTGCATCTTGAAGGCACAGCTATTAAGTTCTATGCAGTGCTTCCTGTAGCTCCAGTTTATAGCTCTGGACTCAGAGAAACTTGAGCTGGATGATCGATTGGGCTAAAAGGATCTCATGCAGATGTAATCTGTGAGGCTTTGACAGCTCCAAGAATTTAGGAGTTGAGTATTGACTCCCAAAAATAAAGCTGACTTTAGTTGTTATCAAAATAGCTGGTTTGGATTCACTTTATGCCTGTGCGTATGGTAGATATTTGTTTTAAAGTGGTTTGAAGCTGTGATTTTGGGGTTTTTTTGAAGGCAGTTTTCCCCAATTGTGTTGGCCAGAAGCTTTTGAATTAAAGCTGAGATTTTTTTTTTTTTTTTTTTTTAATTCTTTCTCCAGAAATTGAAGTGTTAAGGAAAGCATTTGATGTCGTAGCACTCATGGTAAAACTTGAAAGACTTTCTCATCCTGTAAATATTTTACTTGTCTTTGGTGTAAAAATAAAAGCTTTCTGCTACAAGTCACACCCCAGTGTAACTGCAGAGGAAGGTATCAGGGCGTCCTGAAAACGCCTTGCTGGCCTTTTGATTAAGAGCATGAGCCTAGCCTATACAGACCCAACAGAGAATGATGTTTTCTGCAGGAGAGCTGGTGGTGGTGGGGCAGCTCTGACGTGGAAGGCTGTGGCAGGGGCTTTGGGGACGCTGCCACAGAAGGTGATGTAGAAAACCGTTCCCTTGCCCCACAGTGGGTCCCAAGTGTTGCGGAAGGAGGGAGAGTGCACTTCACTCGTAAGAGAGAAGCAAAATATATTTTATTGGTATAAAGTAGTGAGTTAACAAGGTTCTATAGTAAATGTAGATGCGACAGTGATTTAACAAGATTCGATGGCAAGGTACGCTTGGTTATTTACTGCATAGAGGACAGGGTCAGACAAAACTGTCCGGGAGACCCTCCCGTTGAGTCATGAGGTTCAGAAAGGATCCCCTTGCTTTCTAAACTCCTTCTCAGAGAGGAGTCTAGGGGCGGCTAGACCCGATCCTAGTCCCAGACTTGGTCAACGGTTTATGTCTAAAGGATTATATATATGCACAATCAATCCTTTATATCACTTAGCTAAGATTTCAAAGTTTAGCATGCTGTCAGTCACTTACCGAGGATCTGTTACGGCAAGGAATCTCTCAACTCGAGGAGTAACCTTGAGAGGCGTCCTGACTCAAGGGGGGATCCTGGCGTGCAGCCCGCTCTCGGGCTGTTCACTATTTATGGGTGGGTGAGATGATTGACTCCTAGTCATATTTGCATACCGACCCCAGGTCCCAGCCTCTTCACCGTGGTTAGGTGGGCATGCTGCACAATAGCCCTTGACTAGTGTGTTGGTATGTGTCTCCCGAATCCACTTTGAAATGATGCAGCCAGACACATCTATTACCACTGCCATTGAGGGTTATCACTGGAGCAGGGTTATGGGAGATAAGGGTCAGGTTCGGGGCGGGGGCCAGGGGGAGCACTCCATCACACCAAGCTCCCGTGGTGGAGAGGCAGGCAGAGAATGGGGAGAGGCTGATAGCACTGAACCCGTAAACAAACGCGGTTTTCATGCTGCAAAGCCACTACAGTCTCCCCTGGCAAGAGAAGAGCTGTAACAGATGTGGGTCTTCAAAAGTGTCAAGTGATAGAAGCGTTCGTGCTGGGGACGTCCCGGGAGGTAGAGGAGGGGGCGTAGGGGAGGCCTGGGAGGCAGGCTGCAGGGAGCCAGGGTCAGTCGGAGCGGTAAACCTGAGCCCTGGGAGGGAGCCAGAATGCAGCAGAATTTCCCAGTGCTTTAAAATAGATGGTGAAAAACTTAGTTGTTCTAGCAGGAGGAGAATAGGAAGGATATGATTTCACTGATGACTACAGAAGATTAATTTAGTGGGTGCATACTTGTGTATTTTTATTTATCGGCTTGTTTGTGATCAGTGAAGCATAACAGGAATGCATTCTTTCTTTCATGTCCTCCAATTATTTTACTTGCCAGTACGTTCCCAAGCAGTACAGAGGGTGGGTTTATGCACGGTTCTGTCTGAGGCAGTGGATACCCAGAAAATGCTCAGTGAGGTTGAGATGTCGCTGTTAAGAATACAATCGATGAAGCCTTTGAAAATTCACTTCCGCATCATGTCTCTAAGACTTGATGCAGAACTGAAACTCAAGTTCAGGGTATGTTTTCACTCTGCCCAAAACACTGATGTGGAAGCTGGTTCGTCTGTACTTTCTAACTTAACTGAAACCACATGGTGCTGCTCTTATGAAGAGATTCTTGAAATACTTTCCTCCCTTGGATTTGCTTGATGAATGATACAGGGCAAGCATAAAGCTGTTTTTCCCACGATACACTTAGTGTGGTGCCATTTCCTCATTCTATAAGGTTATTTTAAGTGATTCGTATGGCTTTGTAATAGCAGAAGCAAGTTAGCAATTTAGTGTTCTTGCAAAGACTACGGCGTTTCATTTTTTTGGGTTACTGGACCAAATCCAGGCTAGGCTGGTAAGCGTGTTTGTCTTGCTCAGTGGCCTGTCAAAAATGCTGAAAAACAGAGTCCAGGTCTCTAAAGGTGGTAACTCTGCACCTAGCATTAACTGACACTTGTTTCAGGTATGAGACTTCAAGTCTCAGTAGAGACCAAAGACAGCTCATTTGAAACAAGAAGACAGCACAGCATGCACGAAGTATACCTGTGCCACACATGGCCCTAATGTGCTTATTCCATTCATTAAATGTATTTAAGGGGGTTATGAATGGGTTCCCTGTACTGTAAATTAACCCATGAAGATGATACTGGTATCTGACAATACTTCAGGGCTGTTTGCTGTTTGTTTGTGGTTGGCAGACTATGCCTGTGAGTCTTGCTGCAACAAAAGCTTTTTCTGAAAATAGCTTCTCAATTTCTTAAAATTGATGGTTTAGTCTGCATTGTGGACATTAGAAAGGTGGAAAAAAATGTTGGGAGCTAATGTCTGGTAGTGCTCAGAGGGGAGAGGAAAAATTGTCTGCCGGTAGAAGGAATATTCTCATTACCGCTACATCACTGCTTATTTAAGATAAAAGCATTCAAACATCTGTTTTACAATCTGCATAGAAATAAAGACATTTGATATTTTAAGAAAATGTTCTCATGAATGTATCAGACCCATCAAGCTTCACCTATTGAGCTAGATATTCACAATTCAGAGCGTAATTCAGCTTGCTGCTATTCCTTTGTCACCTATGCCCTTACCACCTACTTTCCCACCCCCAAGTTTTAGGTGGGTTCTTCAAAGGGTGAATAAAACCGAATTAGCTGCATGAAGAAGAATTCAGGGCTTTCAAATTCAGTGGGGAGAGCGGGCATGCATGTGTGTGGGAAGAAATGAGTCCACTGACAAAAGAAGCTATTAAAACTTTAATGCTTGCTTCCTGCTACTATGAAAAATATTGAAGACATTTAATAAAAAGTCTTTTATTTTTATTTTTTTTCCCTGACTAACTCTGTAAAGCTGCTATACTGAACTTGGGTTAAATTCCTCAGCTATAAGATGCTGTGCATTAACACCTGCTTGAAGGACCGTTCCCTGTTCTGGAATCAGTGGTGTTTGGCTATATTGCTGTTGTCATCTATGCCTGCACAGAATTTTAGTTATATTTTTAACTTTGCTGCTTCCTGTACATATGCAAATTAATTACATCTTATTACCTTCAACAAGTCGTAGCAGTGCCTCCCCCATGAAGTGAGAAGATGCATAGATGATACACCCTCAAACAGTGAAGCAAGACTGGTGTGCATCTCCCCGGGACAGGGATGTATCCAGGCAGCTAGCAAAAGTGGAAGCAGGAGCAAGTGATTTTGAGGAGTAGCTGGTGGGGGATTTATGAAGATCCAACTGTGTTAGAATACCAATGCAGAAATAGAAGGAGCATCACACACAAAGGCAGCTGAAGAAGCAGGAAAATGCTGATTCAGCATTCCCTCATGATGTATTTGTTGCTTTTGTGCTCAGAGACATGCAGTGCTTCAGCCTTTGTTTCAATCAATTCATCTCTCTGATTAATCACTGAAGCAAGCAGTGGGCCATTCTACATCTTTCCATTAGGCAGGATTATTGCTATTTATTTATTGTTCATGGTGGACTTTCCCCACTTCATTTTCTTGTAATGCATACCATGCTGTGTCTTTGAATTTCAGTTACTCTGCAATTATTTAGTGCTTTCTGCTTCGTGTTTTTTGGTCGGGGATGATAGCTGCATCCTTCCCTATCACTTCCCCCTGCCTCTGCTACTTCCGCAGTGCCCTGCTTCCATCCCACCCAGATCTAGGCTGGAACCCTTTGGCTGAGTTATGATCCAGGCTGAGTGGGAAGCAAAAGGAGTTCAGCTTGCGCTGGAGAGAGATGCTGTATCATTGAGAAGGAGGTGAAGCAATGCGTCTCCCTCGGAGTGGTGTGGAACTGGGGTGAGCATGGAAGCCCCTTCACCTGGACTGCCCACCTTCAAGTGTGATACACAAGATCAAGTTAAGAGCTGGTAGGAGTAGATGGAGAGGAGCCATAACTAAAGACTCTGAATCTTCCAGTGGAACAGAGTTTTTTGAGAAATACAGTCAGTCTGAAATGGATGTTCAGAAAGACCAGTGGGTTTTGCTGGATGTAAGACAGGGTAGTTTTTGGGTGGGCTACTCCTGAGACAGGTATCTGATACTTTCAGGCCATGTGTAGACTTGAAGTGGTCGCTGTAGCCTGTATCACATCATGGTCCCCAGATGTCCAGACTGAAAACGGAGTGAGTGATGGCTGGTGTGCCCAGGAAGCGGTGCAGCTGGGGAGGAATGGACAGGGAGACTGGTGATGTCTGGGTGGATTTTGTTTTGACATGAAGTTGACCTGAGGGTAGGAAACACAGCTGGGACCAGGAACTGGGAAATGCTTTCCAGTCCTGTAGAATAGCTACAGTCCCAGAGCTTCCTCAGGAGGACTGCTCTGTGGCTTGGGACTTGGTGCTGCCCTGGTCCTGTGCTGGGACTAGCTGCACCCCTCCATCATGCTTCTGTTTTGCCCCAAGCCTGGGGACTCTGGAGGCCCAGCAGGTTGGGCACCAGGTGTTGAACCACACCACAGCTTTCCTGGGTGGACCTCAGGTCTGGGAGCACTGCCTGTGTGAAACCAGAGACCTTGGGAGTCCAGACCTGCGTCCAATAAAGCTGATGGGCTTTTCAGTTTCTTGGTAAAGAATTCTTGTTATAATCTTGAAATTCTCGTGTTCATTGGCCAGCCGCTGTCACGCTGTCAGGCCAGAGGACTAATTGAAAGGCATCTTGGCAGGTTATGAATGTGGGCAGAAAATAAAACGTTAATTGGCTGCAAAAATACAATCTGAAGGAGAGTAATCTTAAGCATACATTGAACAGATGGATGGTGAGAAAAACAAGGCCAGAAGTCGTCTCACAAAGGTGAGCATAAAGCATGCATTTATGTTTCTCAGAAACATGTCTTTTGTTAAAGCATGAAAGTGCCATTTTAATGCTCCAAATCTTGTCTCTTTATTCAAACAGAAAAACAGAGCAAGTTTCACTGGCATTTTTACTAGTGAACTCCCAATGCTATACTAAGGGAATAACTATCTTCAGTAACCTTTGCTCAGGTACTTTAAAAAGAATGAAGGCAACTGTTCCCAAAAATCAGAAGATAAAAGTCTCTGAACTGAGCTCCCTAATGGTAGCTCTCAGCAGCATTTTAATGGTAGAGGGTAATTAATCTCTGGAGCAAAGGGAAGCTGTGGATTGTCCTGTCCTTGATGTCTTCAAACTGAGACCAAATGCCTTCCTGGGAACTTCTCTTCACCTAGTATAAATTACTTTTCCTAACACAGATTTGTAGGTCTCAGTTAAGGGGTATGGTGGGTAGGTGAAATTCTTTGGTCTACGACTTACAGAACGTCAAACTCGATCACTGTCTACTCTGAACTTCTGAATGAGTCCTCTCTTGCTTCCTGGGTGAAGCAGGTGGTGGGTACAGCAGTGTACCGCTATGGCTTGTAATATGCCCTTGTCTCTAGGTTCATGCTCCAGATGTGAAGGAGCTGCATTCACTGATGCAGTTCCAAGGAGAATTTGAACAATGAAATAGTAAAACCAAAGTGTGGCCCTTTTCCCCCACAGATTTTCTCCGTGTCCACCCAATTCTCCTTCAGTCGAGGTCAACAGAAGTGACTTCAGAGTAGCCTAGTACCAGCTAGGTTTGGAAAGCCATCCTAAAACCGCGGGTTTCCAAGGGCCAAATTTCTGACCGTACAAGTCATGTTGGAGATTAATGAAAGCTCCTCATACATAACGCTCCATCTGCAGAACGCTACTCAGTAATCTTATTCTGCTATTTTTATTCTGCTGAACCAACAGGTGGCAGCAATATTCACTACTAAGACACTTGACATGTTTTACTGTAGTATAATGTTTAATAGCAGTAATGATGGTTCAAGTTATAATTTTATTTCTAGTCTGAACTGGAATAAAACCAATTTTTCATCATTGCACCAACATGTCTGAAAATAACACTTATACGTTCTTTTAGACTAAGACCTATAAGGTCTGGTCTAGACCTGAAAGGTTGGGTTACCTTTGGCTGCACAGGGGTCAGCGTTGTAGAAAGTAATAACTACCATATTTGAACAGAGTGAATACAAGTCTAATCTAATATTCTGTCCATCACAGCAGCTAATGGCAGATATTTTTGGAGAATAAAATGCAGTGGAAAACAGGTATAGAATAAGCTGTCAACAATGTTAGGTCTCTTCCTAAGCCTATCCCTGCCAAGGGATCAAGGCTGAAAGCAAAGCTTGACTATATCCCTTCAAATTTTGCGAAGCAGAACGTGTAGAGCTACAGTAGTTGTAGTATTCAAATAAATGTCCAATCCTTTTTTTAAGGATAAGCTTTACAAGTTTTAGGTTCCATCGTTTATTGTAGTAGAGTCTGGAATTTTTCTACAGTTTGGATAAATACGTCCTTTTATAAATTTTGATTTTTATGACCTTTCAATTCTGTGCTCCCTCATCTGGATAGTGAATTAAATTCTGAGAACATGGGGTTCTGATCTGCTTCTCTATTGCTCCTAATGATTACAGGCAGGGACGGCAGAGCTGCCATTATTTATTGTTCTCAACACTTCCAATTACAATATTGTTTTCTGCTTGTAACTCTGTCAAGCTTAGCTGTTCAAGCTGAATTTTTCCATGCTTGCTCTCAAATTACTTAATTTCATGTGAGAATGTTGCTATTGTAATGGAGACTTTTTTTCTGGACCATAGCAAATATTAGACCCTAAATATTGATCTTTCTCCATTTATTCCTACTTTTTTTGTTTTCTGTCTCATAGGCAGTTTTAGATCTAGGACAGAACTTTCCTCTCAGCAGTCTATTTAGGGTTTGGGGTTTTTTTAAGTAGTCTCTGTAAGGATGTTGTCAGAGGCTGGGATAAACTAATCATTCTGTTCTTTTTTTATGCATGACTGTAGGGTTTGAGAGATTAGGGAAAATATATGTTTAACTACTGCATGAAAGAGCCAGGGGAAAAAAACATTAGCATTCGCATAAGTGTTCAGAGCATCAGAAACTACCTGATCTGATCAAGCTTCTGAACTATACCTGAGCTTTCACAGAATTGCACCCTAACATCATGTGCATTGGTGCATCATTTCAAACTGGGAATTTTTAAGATTTACCGATGGGTTCAAACATCACTGCCTAAAAGCTGAGAAACAGATTCTATTTTAGTAGCTGCTCAAGCATCAAACTCCTTTTACACATAGGGCTTTTCATACCTGTAACAAAAAGGTGGGCTCTGCTGCTGCAAGGATTTTTATCATTATGATTGTTCTCTTTTGTAAGAAAAAGGCAGAAGGTATTTTTAGTTGTTTCTAACTGCCTCAGATTTGTAAAAGGACTCATACAGTGCTGCTGGCATGTGGAGTATTTTTGAGATGCTGAATGAATTAAGTGACAATTGCAGGTGTTTATCACCCTGAGCGGAGCACAGATGACTCAGTTCATCCCCGATTCCCATCTGACTTTGCTAGAGGATGGCGGTGCCTGGGGATCCCTGAACTCTTGTCCTGTCCCAGCTCACTGCTGTACCTGGATCTGCTGGTGCAGACCCCACGTGGCATGAGGTCTCCCTGCAGCGAGAGTAGACTGTGGAGGGAAGAGGGGTGATGTTTTGGCTGCCTAGTGTCTGTTTTGAGCGATCCTACCTAGCACAAAGTGGCTGTTGGCAAGCTTGACTAAGGCTTAGTCCTCCTCCTGGAAATGGTGCTGTTTGTTTCCTTCAAGGAGACTCACAGTAAGAATTACCAGTGGAAGGGGGTGAACCTCTCAAACAGAGACACATTAAAAATATATTTTAGGATAATCATGATAAGCAGTCATCATTTTCAGGATTCTTTACACAGGTTTTGTGTTCTGTTTCTGGATGGTGAGAACGTCACAAATCGACTGTTTCATCAGGTAGATAAGAAAAGGTCTCCCAGAGACTTTAGAGGCAAGAACTCAACTTACGTAAATATACAGAGCCAAATCCTTGAATCGGTGTTTTTCTCAACTTGGTTCCCAACTATCTTGACTAAATATTTAAAGAAATCAGGTTGGATAAGTGGTTCCTCATTCATTGATCTGTTGTTTCTGGATCAGTTTCTCCACTTGGACGGGTGTCATGGAAATCCACTGAAATGAACTGAAGAGTTTCCTATAGTCCCTTGCCATGAAATTTGAAGTGCTGTGTTGCGGTATGTTTTAGGAGTCATGGTGGTGTTAGTTGATGGTTGGACTTGATGATCTTAGAGGTCTTTTCCAACCTTAATGATTCTATGATTCTATGTGGTAATTGGATTATAAAGCATAAGAAAATGCAATAAAATCAACAGGCTAATCAAGCCATCCCTGTAAAATCCCAAGGAGCAGCAGCAAAGTATAGATAAGTTTGTGTCACGTTTGCCTAGTTTTATTTATTTATTTTCTCCTTTAACCTCTTAACAAAAACAACAAATTCTCCTTAGCACTAGGACTTCAAAACTCTTTGTCTGACTCCTTTTAAGACACCCTTTGTCCTAGTCTAAGTTACCCTAACTACAAAATAGAAATTGTAGTTTTACTACATCTTAAGAAAAAAAAAAATCTCCAGTGAGATCATGTTTTTTACAGAAGCTGGCATTTCATTTTAGCTAGCAGGGTCATTTGTCCAGCTCCAACTGCTCAGTCAAGGCTTTGTTTTCTCTAAAGAACTATTACTTGACAGTTGCAATTTGTCAAAAATATATTTCAAGTAACCTTTTTATGAATGTTTACTCATAAAACTACAAATATTTGAATGTATCTGGGAAATTAACACTGACCAGGAGCTTTCTGGGCTGGCTGTCTTTGATGAGATTGGAAAAATCTTTCTGCTTATTGCTCTGTAGCCTCTGTGACATCCTCCGTCTCACAAGTTTGGGATTTTGATGAACTCACTTAGGATAGCAGCGTATTACTGCCACCAGCTAATATACTCTTTTGTTATAATGGGTATCAGATGATGCTGAAGATGTGGAGATGATCCATATGCAGAGTGCATAACATCAAACAAACAGCTGTGGTTGGGTGGGACGTACCTGGCATCCGTACGCTTGCGGTGCTCCTTCCCCCGTTACAGGCTCCCTGCAACTTTGCTTTTATCAGCCCCAGGTGGATGATTGTTGCGCGCGCATGCGCGTGTGTGTGCGCACCAGCTTCCCATAATTGGCTTTTTTTGATAGTTTCCCATCATTTCATCAGTTGCAGTCTAAAGTGGTGTACAGCAACACTCAGCATCAGCACTTAATGGCAGTTAAGGAGATTGATTAACAATCATAAGAAAAGAAGAGGAGCTTAAAGTAAGAAATAAAACAAATGCATAATCCTTTGGCCCAGATGGCTTTTGGCATGGAAGATAAAAATGTATGTCTTCTCTAAAAACAGAACCCTCCTATCTTCCTTCCAGCAAAGAAATATGACACAGTTCCAGCCATAAAACCACTCTGTCTTTTCGGGTTGGTACCTGTAGCGTGACTCAGTATTTTGGACTTTCAGCCAGTAGCAGCCTGGTGGGTGCTTAGAGCTGCTGATCAATGGGAGTTTTGCTGGAGGGAGATCTCTGTGCGTTCAGTGTCCGTGAATATCACCACGACTGCTCAGCTGCCCACGTGTCAGTGTAGGTACTTCATTTCAAGTTCCAAGTCTTTAAAAGGGAGACCCATGTTCATACAATGGTATGGCTATGGGCTATGTCTTGCAACATTTTGCAGGTAATTTCAGATTTGCTTCGCTCAGTACTGTGCACCAGTGGAAACCCCAATTAGAGTTGGCTTGAGTTATTAAAACCTCAGAGCCCATTCATGTCTGCCTCAGGAGGTGGAGATAATCTACTCTTCTTTATCAGAAATGCTCTGGAAGGCCGTAGCTATGGTTCCGAGTTCGCCACTTCGCCACAGCTTCTTGCAAATCTCCATAGTGCCTGCAGGAAAGAGAATTTTCACAACTAGTTAAATATAGAGGATACCTACAAATGTAGCCCAGTTACCCCTCTCATTGTAGGTGCTTTAAACCGAGAGAAAGTGACAATGAAGTCTTCACACTCTCTTTAATTATAGCAGCCTTTATATAACAGTGTCAGATAAATGTGTTTTAGAATAGGTGGCACCTCACTTCCTCCAGAGGAACTGTCAAATTAGACCCTACCAAATTAATTTGTTACTTGAAAGAATTAAAGCATGCCATCCAGTAGTCTCTTCGAATATAAACCTTTAAATGCACAGAATCCTCTGTGCCACGACATATCCCAAACAGCACAATACTACTTTCTTTTGAAATATAAATACATATTTATTCACCTGATAGCTTCGAGGACTGCCAAATACCACAAATGCTATCCAGTTCTCATTGCTCGTGAGTCGTTGGAAAACAGGGCTAGTGGGGATCTCAGGAGGTTATATCTTATGTGTACCTCCACCCCAAGGCAGAACTAGATGCTTATCGAAACCATATTATAAAACAGAGGAGGGAAGAGAGAGGGAGAAAGAAATTGCTTTAGAGGGGGAAGTGGTAAGCAATTGGGCTATGCCAAATAACTTAGAAGAGTGAGGAATTGGACTCCTTCCAACAGATGGAAGCAAGTTCTGCCTTAGGTGGATTGCTGGAGAACGCTGACGGTCCTCTTCCTTTATATTAATGAAATATATACTTGGGGTGTTCTGCTGATTTCAACAAGAGCAACATTGGTCAAGCATTGGAGCAGGCTGCCCAGAGAGGTGGTGGAGTCACCATCCCTGGAGGTGTTCAAAAAACATGTAGACATGGCACTTCAGGACCTGGTTTAGGAGGCATGGTGGTGTTGGGTTGACGGTTGGACTTGATGATCTTAGAGGTCTTTTCCAACCTAAATGATTCTATGATTCTATGATTCATTATATGGGGGAGAGCGATTTTCTTCAACAGGTCCCAGAATTCAGGCAATGGAAGATCAAAACCAATGCTTATGTTTCATATGAAGTACGCTGATGAAGACGGCGGGTTTTGGAGTCTTCTGGGGGCTCAAATCTGCTAGAAGGAGAGGGTTCATATCCAAATGTGCTATTAATGTAACCACTAATGCTTTTTGTAATATGCCCTCACCCGCCGCAGGGGATGCTCTCTCATTACTCCTAAGTAATGAGAGTCCAGGATCATAACCTTACTGTCAGAGCAGGCAGAGGCCATAAAGAACTTCTCACCTTCTTCACTGAGTCAGTGTTTGGGTTTTGTTGCTTCAGGGTTAATATTCCTGTCGATCTTCTCTCCTCCACGGTAGCGGGAAAAGAGGCATCGAGGCCTGCAGTCCCACTGCATGACTCGCAGTGAGTTAGTAACAGCGAAATCCCAGGTGAAAGTGAAATTTGTTGAAGTATGAGAAAGAGAGAACTTGCTGACTTACTTACATTCTGGCTTTGCGCACTGCAGTGCTGAGGCATTTACTTGACTTGGCAATCTAGTTACTGCACATTTATTCAAATAGCACTTTAGTGTGTTTATGCAAATAGTTCATTGCTACATATCCTAAAAGAACCATACAAGTGCTGTCATTTGATTGCGTAATCATTAGATTGGGCTTTAAATAAGATTTCCTATGGTTCTGTACAAAATTCATGCCCTGGGAAAAAAACAGTATTCCCACATTTGGATAGCTCAGAAGTGACTAAATAATTGATATTCAGGAATATATGGATGCATGTCTCAAAGAGAATACCTTTGTATTTCAGAAAGGGTTGGCTTTAATAAAAAAGGAGAATATGAATAATCTCTAGTGGGATCAGAGTATTTGGAGGAAGCCGAGTATTTCAGAGGTCTGTGGGATGCTCAAAATATTCTGACTTCCGATCCCTTCTCTTACTGCACCCCACAAGGGGGTGCAATAAAGTCTTGGCTTTAATGTTAATGCTGGCTCAGAAGGCCAGGAACAGCTTAATTATCATTCAGTCCAGTCTCTTATGTGGCCCTGAACTTCAGGAGGAATTCTTTCTTTGGAATAATTCCTGGGTTTCCTTGTATGCTTCCCATTTCTACTCAAGAAGAGTTTTTGGTAGGTAGTATTTGAGGGCAGGTATAGTTCATTACTGTTATTTGCTCTTGTTTTATGCAGAATTTCTATCTATTGCATTTATTTGAGGCCAGAAGAAAATGTCTTAGTCTGTGTTATATCCCCAGTGACTTATCAGTCGTTAGAGGTCTTAGAAGACTCTTTCCAAATGCTGATATTAATCTTAGGTAGCCATGTGGAAACGGCAGCTATAGGTAGTGCTGTCGTAAGGCACATGTTTGCAGGATCGTTCTCCAACCCCAAGATTAAAAGAAAGCACAGAAAACCAGCGTCCTCCATGTACCAGGTCTGAGACCAAAGACTTCCAGCCAGTTGTGATTATGCTGCAGTATATATTTGCCTGTGAGGGCATGCTCAGTGCACGGGCGATCCAAAGTCCTTCGGGTACGTGCGCAGGGACTCCTGGGTTCCCTGAACAGCCCTGCTTGCGAAGCAAGGGCTGCCGTTAACAGGGAACGGAGTAATTGCATTTCTTTTCATGAGATCACTTTCACTTTGGCTGCTGCTGAGTGTGGGAAGGGAGCGAGACTGACTGGACTTCATCTGCTAGCCGTTGTTTCCCGTTCTGCTCCGAGTCCAGCACGCTTTTCTGGCAAGCCTGTCCTTTTAACTTCAGACTTCTTATCAAGCCTGTAAAAAGTCCTGAGAAGGAGGAGGCTTCTAATTGCCCAGCAATAACAATTCACGGCCCTTAAGGTGATTCCAAATGATACCTTCGTTGTTAAGCCACGTGAACTCGTTATGCGCCTTCAGCAATGGGACAGCCTGTTTTTTGACAGATGCATTGGGTAGGTCCTGTAGAAACTGGATTGTTTTGGGGTGTTTTGTTTACATCTCCTTCAAAATCTCCTGTGCCTTTGGGAACATGTGAAGTCGTGGGCTGAGATCAAAGGACAACGTACGCTCCCCGCATACAATATTGCGGTAAATCCATGTAAGTCCTACTTCATAGTGCTCCTACTGACATCATCAGGGGATGGCAATCCTCAGTGAGGAATACCGCACATGCTTATAGAGATTGCAATGCACTGTGGTTAAATCCCATGAAAAGTAGAGACAGGACTGCTTGAAAATGCCTATTTTAAAGCATTAGACCTAGCAAAAGACTCGGTTCAGCTTATTTACCCATGACATGTTTTCCTGGGTCTTACAGCTATGCATGTGCACACACACACAAACTGATGGGGTTTTGGATGCTAATTGCTTTAGCGTTAGCCAAGTGCAGACTGAAGATGGCAGGTACCAGAGTTTTTCTCTATCGCCTGAGGCAGTGGAATTCCCTGCATAATAATTTCAGAAATGAGCCAGGGATGATTTTGATCTCTCAAAACCTTCAGTTAATTTGTGACCCTCATCTGTTATTGTAGTGGATTTTTTTATTCATTTGAACCACCTTTTGGGAAGATCACCTAAAAAAGACGAAGCTTTTAACTGTCTCTCCCATTACACTCTTTCCATTTTGTGCTAAGCTATCCTGTGAGTTGAAACCAAAGAGATTTGACTTTCTGGAAGCAGACAGAGATGACCACCCGTATATCCAGTGTAACGCAGTGTGCCTCACTGTAAAAACATACCATGCTTTTACTGAATAATGCCCCATACTCTAGCAGTCATGTATAGAGATACCTGCATGACATATAACAGTAGAATAATGATGGCTTGTCACTGAAATAAATTTTGAGTTATTTTCCTTAGCCTGCATATCCTCCCCCTTGCAAACCTTTCTTGCTCCCTGTTTCTGAGCTCCATCCAGCCTCCTGTTCCTTCAGTATATTTTGAGAGCCTGATTACTTTTCAGACAACTTCCGAAGAGCCAGATGTCTCCTCTCTCGCTTTGGCGTGCTACCTCTGTTGGTTTGCACTGCGTGTTTCTTGGATAAATTACCTCATAATATTCAAAAGGGTCTTTGATTTAGAGATTCTCTATATTACAGGTATTCGTATTTTTGCATTTTAGGCACATGCCTGGGAAAAAAACCGTATAAATACAGGGGTTCCTGTGGTTTTTTTGGATCTTCTAATAATTTTCTCCAACTTGGACCATGAAAACGGGTGTTAGATGTGTGTCTGGGCTGATTGAGGTTTGCCCTCCTGCAGGGGGGGCAGTCCAGGTCTCCCCCATGTCCCAGCCCTTGTGCTGGCAGCAGGGCAGTGTACCTGGTGGGCAGGGAGGGCAGGGGCAGGACCCTGTGCCGGTGGCCCTGGGGAGTTGTCGGGGGGCAGGACTGCCAGACCTGCCCACAACCCTTCAAGCAAACTGGGACGGAGTAACTTGAGGCTCCTTGAGGGTCATTCAGAGCCCCTACCCTAACTAAACAGCCTGAATCTATCCTATTCTGTCCTATTCTGTGCTCAGTCCTAGACCTGTCTATTTTAGGCACCTAAGCTAAATGCTTGAAGTAGGTTGTGCGACTGACCCTTGTGTTTAGATCTTTTTCAAGTACAGTCCCTATTTAATGAGCTGTGTGTATTTTTATAGCATCTTTTAGGAGCCTTTCAAGTTGAGTCATTAAATATATATTTTTAACAACCTGTGTGTCTTAAAAGGACAGTGTGAAATGTAAGTACTGGAAATCAAATAGCGATTCCCCTGACTTCTGAGTTAAATTATTTCATTACAAATTTATGTGAAGTTCAGATACTTTTTTTTTTCTTCTTGCATTTCATGGCCTTTTTTTATTTTGTGCTGACAAATGACTCTGATGTTGCACTTAGAAATTCCTCCTGGTTTTAAATTTTAATAGTCTCCTACCAACAATGTATTTAATTGAAATTTGTAACATCACAGATCTCCAAAGTGGGGGGAAAGGGATCTGCCCCGTAGCACAGGAAATTGACCCATTAACTCCTCTATAGGGAGTTTAATGAGAATTTTAAAGACAATCTTAGGAGCTGAAATCCTCCTCCATCTGAACAGCTTTGCTCAAACCACCGTGAAGTGCCCCAAAACATGCTGGCTGTGTTCTCCAGCCCCAAAGTAACTGGAAGGATAACCCCCAGGAGGAGGAGGAGCTGCCACTGCTCAGTCTCTGGGGCTGTTCCACACTTGGTTGAGACGGCCAGGAAGGAGCCAGTTAGCATCAATCGTAGAAGTAGGTTCTGTTCCACCGGGAGCAGTTTGACAGAAGTGCTGTCTTGTTTGAAACAGGCCACTGAAAAGCCATCAGAGATTCATTATTAATTAACTACTTGCGGCGTTTTGTTTGTTGGTTTAACATTGGCAATGAGCTGGTTGCACGGGGCTAGAGATGAAGTTGCTGTTCCTTGGAAGATCTCATAGACTGAGGACTCAATCCTGAAAAACACTTCAAGAGACCTAAACTTTAACCGTGAGATTCTTCCCTTGATCATCAGTGGGACTATGCTTCCTCTATATGTAGATACATAAGCTCTTGCAAACCAGGAGGTTATATGGACAGAAGCAAAGAACGCATGGAGGTCACAGGAGAAGTAGTAAATTGGGAGTAAGACTTACCATACTTTTGGGGGATCTTTGATGAAATTTGTAAGAAATTGTGAATATGGGGAGAATAACACCTTTGGCTTTGCTTCAGACGTCTGTTGGACACTTCCCAAGTGATTAGTGGTAACTTTGCAGAACTAAATGAAGCCTTTGGAAGGAATAGTAGATGAAGCAAATGGAAAAGACAAATAGGAAGTGTTTGTGAACACAGAGACGTTGGATCAGATTGCATTGAAGATGAGATTTAAAATAATTGTTTTCATAAGGATAGGAAGTAAATTGTAAACTATTTCCATGTAATTCTTTTTTTATTATTCATTTACTTTTTTATCACGTAGGACTATTCTCTAGTGTTACACTTGCCCACTACAAGTTCTGACGTTCTGGGAAGGAGAAACATTCAGTGCTTAAGCACGTGAGATGGCAAGTCATGAGACGTACAAGTGAAGGGCTGGCTTTGCAGCTTACTCACTGTGTGACTGACTCTGTTAGTCAATCAGCCTCCCTGGACATGGTTTCTTCACCTGCAGAACGAGGTTTGCCCGTCTCGTTGGCATACTGTGAGGTACAGCGCGTGTGCGTGGCCGATACTCCACAGAAACCAGCAGTTATTTGAAATGATAGGTAGAACCAGAAACTTCAGTATTAGAGCTCTAGTAGGCCCCGTTTTAGAAATCTGTTTCTTAATTTAGTTGTGAATAAGGCCCATACTTACGTTCTCTTAATTCTCAGTGTTTAGGGATTGGTTTGTTTCTTTCCAGACCTTGGGGGGTGGGGGTGTGTGTTTCTCCTCAGAAATGAACCGCTGTTCTCTGGGATCTTGAAGAAGTGAGGCTGCGGGAGAGAAAGAAAGAAATGCCCCCGTTATTTGCCTCCCCTCGCCGCCTCCCCGGGCAACATGGCAAGTGGTGGCCCCGGCGCCTGCAGGCAGCCGCCGTCGTTAGTTTGTCAGGGCCGCGGCCGTGAGGCGGTTGCCGAGGCGGCGGCAGGGGGCAGCGGTGCTCGGGAGC
>WAAD01006091.1:785436-819984 GCA_013389945.1 Fregata magnificens
TCCCCCCCCGCGGCTTTGTTACCGGGGCTGGCGTGTGCCGGTCGGAGCCACCCGAAAGGCTCCGCCGTTACATAATTTGGGGGGGGAGCGGCGGTATTTCGGGGTCCCGGCAGAGCTTTGCCGTCGGTCACCCGCAGCCGCGGGCGGGCGCCTCCCGGGGCGGGCAGCGCCGGCTCCCGTTACGTTCATCAGCGTAGCGGGGAAAGCTGCTAACGACACAATGCTCGGTGCGTGTTTGATAAAACAGCGGCAGAAGTTGCTCGGCTGCCATCTGTATCGCACGTATCCCGGCCAGCCGGTCAGCGTGGGCGCGTTTGGGATGGATTAACGAAGCAGCGGTCCAGGTGCCGTGGTGGCCGAGGCATCATCGGGGTGACAAGTATCTGTATCGCCCAAGAGAAGCCGGGACAGGCTGGCGTGGTTCGTTGGGAAACGATCTCCCCACCGCCTCCCCCCAGTCTGCAACAGCCTTGCTGGGAAACCGGTGACATCCCTCACAAAATGGTTCTCTTGCAGCGCGGAGGTCCCCCGTTAAGGCAGGTCCCCCGTTAACGCGGTCAGAGCTTTACGCCCAGAATAAGAAACGTTAGTGCCGGTTGTCCAAGTGGCGTTTCTTTCCAGCGGTAGCTGCGCAGGAGCCCCGTGGGGCAGAATTACTCGGGGCGAGGGAAACTGCTGGGATTGCTGCGGCGATGGACACGCTGTTCCATATTAAACAGGGATCTGTTATATAAGGCGTTGTGGCCAGCTCGTAAAATACACAGATATAACATAAAATAGAGTGTACGTCAATGCAGACGTATGTATCGTATGATCTGGTATCCCCAGGAGAATGGACAAGATCCTGTATTGCTTCAGATGAGGCGCTTTTCCTTGCCTGACAATGAGGTCGTGTCGGTCTAGGACTGGGAAGTGTAATCTGTCTACGTGTTGCCTCACGTACTAGCAACTTGTTTTAGCATGCGTTTATTTCAGAGGGAGAGGAACCGCAACTGTGTAGAATTGAAATTAAATAACGCGGTACACCATGTTGAGAGGAAACCCCCCCATGTATGTGAATCCTTCAAAACTATGTATTTGAATCCTTTCAAAACTCTGCTTCTTTGGGTCAATTTAGAAATTCCTGCCTTTTTAGCGTGCATGTGTTAATTTGTGTTTTGTGTTTTCTCTCACTGCTGCTTACAAGCTGCCATGCCAAGTGCATATGAGTGTGTTGGTTCCTTTAGGGGAAGTGTTTTAGGATCCAACTGGATGTTTCTGTAAACCAGGCGTTTGTAAGGCAAAGCGTGAATTCTTGGGAACTGTTCTCAATCCTAAATCTGTCTTGTGCGGGTGTAATGTCTTTCAGCAAAGTATAAATATGCTCTTAAGAAGACAAAAGTATAATAGCATGGCTAAGAAGGCTAACTTGCTGGATAGTGGTTGCTGTAGAAGAAATGTTTTATCTATAAAAGCCAGACTTTAAAGGTCACTACAGAACACAAATAAATGTCTAGTGGGATTCAGGGGTGCTTCTGAGATGCTTAACTCCAGGTATTTCAGTAAAGCACCACTGATTCCTTCCAAGAACATGATTTGGGAAAAGCAGTTTAAGCAGTTTTAATGACAGCCGAAGACCGGAGTCCTACCTGCTACACAAACATCTGTGTTAGGAATTGCACTGTAAGAATCACGTTAGTAACAGAAGAGAGTAACTAGGTCTTTAGCTGTCTGCTTTGAAAGACTGGGATGAAGAAGTCATTTCATATTCTTCCTTAATATTCTCTTAACTAGTTTGTGATTATGCTGTTTACAGCATTTTGTAATTTTGCAGTCTCTCAGTACTTGAGAATGTTTTTGATAGACTTAACTTCTGAAATCGTGGGAATATGTGAGAATCTCAGCTTTCATTAACAACCAAAAAAACCCCAAACCAAACCACCAAACCCTAAAAGCAATCTAGATCTCATAGTCATATGGAAAAGCTAGAGGCCATAAACCCCAAAGGCTCAGACACAAAGTAGGTAAAATCCCCCAAGTGTTCGTTTGCTTTATGCTCCTGAACCACTTGCTTGAAACATTATACCTTATTATTATTATTTTGGATTCTGACTCATGAATTGAGAATGCCTGCTGAGACAATATTCTGGCAAACAGGTAGCGTGATGGGTCATATGAGTATTAGTTTCAAGCCAAAGAGAGCCAGCGTAATAGAATGAATACAGTGAAAAACAAATCAAGGGTAGAATACCAGTTCCCTGTGGTTAAGGGAAAATAACTGTGAGTGTGCAAAGATTAAAGAAAAGACCTCTGTATCATTCTGGGTTTTAGGACCTGGAAGGCTTAGCCCAGATGTTGTGCAGCTGGTGAACTGAAGGAACTATAAGCTTGTATACTCTACGTGCTCTTTCATTCCCTGAAGCACAGGGAGATGTGATTGAGGACTGGTGCTACTTGCAATGCTTCTAGCATAAAATAAACCATATCAAGATGAGTCATTCTAGTACGGGAACATCTTCCTAAAGTAGGCATTTGCCCTTATAAAACCCATACAGCAGTTTTCTATAGTAATGGCCTAATATTCACGACAAGAAACAAGAGCTAACAAATCATTGTATTTTTTACCCCAGTTTTCATTATTTTGCACGTGGACCATGTTCACTCCACATTTTCTCTGAAGGAAATCCTGGTGCATGTCCGAAGTAGCAGAAAGCTGTTGCAACTTGGTGGACTAACAGCGTTCACTCAGAAGGTCTGTCTCAACCTCTGGCTTGGAAGGCAGCCATTGCGGAGTGAGCCTAACCGGTGCGGCTGCTGGGCGTGCTTTAGGCGCTCTCCCGAGCAGGACTTCTGCGGAGGTGCGGTAGGAGCTAAAGCTGTGCCTAGCTCTAATGGTAGGGCCAAACCGAAAATCTGCTCACCTTCCTTTCCAATCTGCTCACCTTCCTTTCCTGGGGTTTGTCCCTGCAACGTAAAGAGAGCAGCTAGTGGGCTGGGTTTATCACAGTGAATCTGTTCCGTATCAGTGAAAGCAGAGAGAAGAGCAGCCGTTGTGATCAAGGGTTAACGTTTGTCGATCTTTACTGGACTGAAATAGATGTGCGTTGCTGAGTGCCTCTGAACTGCTTCAAGCTAACCTAGTGGTATTAAAGTTGGAAATCAGCTGAATGGCACAGTGACTTCAAATACCCGTGATGAGGTTTTTTGGCTAATAAAACTGTACCCATTATAAGTCCTATGTGTACATACCAAATTTTAGTTTGCATTGGAGGAAAAGCTGAACAATCAGTGTATGGCACTTACACAGAGTAAACATGCTCACTTTTAGAAAGGTACTATAAAATCACAACATTTAAAGATAGGGAAGCTGAGGTATGTACTGAATTTATACCTAGTCTCCTCTGGTAGATAATATACAGACTATCTGTACCTGATCAGATCAGAGAACGCTCTAGAAGTGTGCAGGTGAAGTTTTCCTGTTAAAACTGTGAACAAGCATGACATTTTTTTAACAGTGAACAGATATATAGATGATTTTTGTAATTGAAGCTGTTATTATAGTGTGTTTGTATGTGTGCAGATATATAAAATATATGCAAAAATACATATTTTTATTTATGTATACATAAAGAAATGAGTTGAGTGTGTGCACAGGTATTACAATCCATTACCAGCCGTGATGATTAATGTGAAGTAGATGATGCACTAGCTAGTGTGAGGCTTTTTGGAGGAGGAAAATTACACTGTTGAAGTTGAAAAAAAACCTACCAGTGATTGTAGACAAAAGGTAGTTGCCATGTTGAAGAAAAGAGGTGCAGAGATATGGAAGCAAACAACTTTTGCAGGCACAAGTGCCCTTGTAATGAACACAGAAAGCGGAGGCTTTCAGGTGATGGAAGGTGCATGACTGCAGAGAGAAACATCTTCCTAATGAAGATTTTTGCCTTGTTTGTTGCCCTGCCCTGTGATTTTGAGGGGGGGTTTTAGTGCTTTGGGTAGTTCTAAACAGGGTCACCCTTTTGGGAATGAAAGCTTGTTTGCCTTCTAGGGCAGTGTGTCTTACATTCTTGATAACAAGAGAATAGGACGTAAAAACCCATTAGCAGAGGGGCCTTAAGACAGTGAGGTCCATTGGGTAAGCAAATAATACTGTTTTACCTTCACATTTGTGAACTAATAGACGTGTGTCTGTTTATGGCGGGGAAGGATCTGAGTGCTGCTTGATATGTCAGTCCAGAATTTCACAGTGCTCTTTGGTTTCAGTAAAGACTCCAACTTTTTCAGAAACAAACTTCAATGAAACCTTCCCATGAGAAATTGCATTTTCTATAAAGCTACATTTTCCATTAAAACAGCATTTCATTGAAAAATTCTCTCCAGGAGTTAGCAACAAGTACCCTTTACTGCAGAGTCTTTCCCAGCCCTGGCAAGTGATCGGGAATGACACCCGCTGCAAGTAAGTGTCACCCTTTCTGCACCTGCAGAACTATCAGACCAGTCCCTTTTCGTTGTTTGTTTATATTTATACCTCCAAAGCACTCTTTTCAGAGCAACACCTGAGCATGTGAAATGGCTTTCCTCACTTCTCACAAGGTGTAAGTTTAACACTTGTCAACATGTGAGAGGCTTTGTCTTGTGTACTTGAATCGGTTATCAGGGCTGTTGGAAATAGCTGCCTTTGGATAGGCGCTTAGAAGTTCAGCTTGGTTTTGCATCAGGCGAAAGAGCAGAGAAGAGCAAGGGGTGGCCTGGCATGGGATCAGCAAGGGCCTGGTGTGGGCAGGGCTGGGGAGCCGGCTCGGGTGAGAAGCCCCTGTTGCACGGCCGTGGTGGTGCCTGCGCGGAAGCGAGGGTGCTGTGCGGTGTCACCACTCAGCGGGAGCCGGTGACAGCGTGCAGCACTCGCTCCGCGTGCCTTTCTGCTTAATAATGCCCGTGCTTCCCATTCAGGTCATCATCTTCCTCCTTGTGGTCAAGTCATTTAAGGTGGCATTTAATTTATGCTTTCATCTTCTGCCTGTCTTTTTGGTAGGGAAGTTCATATTTAAATATGAATTGGATTTCTGTGTGGTACCTCTCTGTTCTCTAAAGGAGGAGGAAAGGGGGTCTTTTCTTGTCCTATACATTTCTGTGGTAGTAGGTCTTTTTGTTAACTGCTTTTACCTGTTGGCTTTTTTCCCAGCATAGTCTCCATCTCCAAAGCTGTATATGCACCTTCTTTTCTTGACTTCTCTTAGCCATTTGGCCTGCATCCAACCCTGTTCTGGTTTCCCTTGGGGTCTCCTCATCCCTGCGTCCACAGCCTGCCTCCTGCTGCCGGTGCTAGAGGGGGCTCTCAGTACACCAGAGAAGCAGGACTTTTTCTTTACTGGTTTGTAAGCCAGGATGGTGTGCTTCAATCAAAGACACTATGTGAGTTCAAACTCTATCACCAAGAATTAGATAAATGCTTTTGGTGGGATTCATGCCCAGATCCACAAAAGCATTTTAGATTCTGAAAGTCCTTTGGTGTTTATAGGAACTGAACACTGGTGAGACTGACCCTGGTAGCTAATGTTCAGAGTTTGCCATAAAAAGGGCAGTGAGAAGGACTTTGCAGTAGTTTCTACAGCCCTGGCACATCAGGGCTGTAGCAGGGAGTTGGGAATTAGTGGCTGGCAGTGCAATATATAGCATATCATTACAGCGTATAGCATTATCATACTGGCAATTTATGTGGTGATAGGTATGAATTTAATCTGTTAATGGCTTTAGGTCATACATTAGGGTAGAAAGCTCTGCTTAGAATCATGCCAGTGTATTGTTAACCAGTGGTACAAATTGTGGTATTACCGCAACTTGGTGACACCATGTGCACGCTACAGGAGCCAGAAAGGAGACTGCTGTGATGCAGGGCGATAGCACTGGGCATTCATTCCACTATGCAAAAGTTTGATGTGACATCTGTGTAAAAACCATGCTGATCTGTAGGTTTTGTCTCCAGTTATTGCATATAATTCTTGAGAGAGCATTGCTGAGAATGTTGAGGAAAGAGGTGACAGGAATAGCAGGAAAACACGTTTTATTCACCACGCAAATGGTCAGTGTCGGTGTTTCGAGGATGGTGTGCTCCACTCCCTTTCTCCAGTTCAGTGACGTTAGTCCTCACACCAGTCACTCCTTCTGTTGCTAGTGTACGCTTTTTCTCATGGCAGCTGAGACAAGAAGATCTCTGGATGCTGCTCAAGTAGAAAAACATGATTATGGAAACACAAACCTTGGTAGGGAAGTTCATATTCAAATATTGATTGAATTTCGGTATGTACCTCTCTGATTTCTGAAGGAGAAAGAAAGGTGGTCTTTGCTTGCTCTATACGTCTTCTCAGTTGTCGTACGTTGAGAATAAGAAGTAAACAAAATGTGTATTTAGAAGTGTTTTTCATCCTGTCTCTTTGGTGATTATACTACAAAACTCTTCCAGTTAGTGTAATTTTAAAGACTTCTTGCATTCTGTTTACTTGTAAACTGTTCTGCAGTATTGCTTGCAATCAGTGTGGATCCATGCAGAAGTTGCAGCCCAAAACATCGATCCACTGTTTACACAGCAAATACATTTAAAGTGGCAGCTGGTGTATTCTGGTTTCTTACCCCTCTCAAAGGAGAGGTGCTGGACTGGGCTCTTCTGGGAAGGGGAGGTGCCCGCAGAGCACGCACACTGGGGCGGCAGTGTGAGGCGTTCCCTTGCACTCTCTTCTGAAATTCATTCTCTGTGCCTGCAGAGTTTGTCATCTCTTTCTGCTATCCCAGAGCCAGTTACTGTAGTGAGTTTTGTAATACCCAGTTCATTTTGTAGAACATCTTTGTACAATGGGCAGCTGAGACCAAGCAGAAGGCTTCATACGGCCGTCAAATAATAAGACCTGGCACTTTCAATGGAGTTAGAAGGGTTTCGGTGGTTATTGGCTGCATCATTTCCAGACGTCCCTTCTGAAATTTTCAAGCTGAAGATTGAAAGTTGGTAGTCTAGATCTGATTGTCATTTTATATGGCTTGATGGATTTTGCAGGCAGGGATGAAGGCTACTAGTGAGAGTCAATGCATTTTTCTTTTTTCTGGCATGCTTGCCAGCAGGATTCTCGAGTGGTGGAAAGCCTGGTCACACACACCCTGTTTACACTGCACAAAGGAGTTTTCATACTTGCAAAATCTTTGCTTGGTTTATAGGTAAAATTAATTGTAGGGTAAGACTGCACAGGGAACATGCTGAGTACCCAGCCGTACAGACCATCTGTGAGATGTTGATCTTTCCTCGTGGTTGGTGACACGAAGGGAAGCGAGATGAAGACTGCTGAAGTAGTCCTTCTTTGGGAGGTCTACTTCTAGACTACAGCAGGTGGGTGGTCTCGTAAGACCCTCAGTTGTGGGGCTGATGGTCAGCAGGAGACAACTGCTTTTCCTTTCTGTTACTCCTCAGAGAGACCATGGATGCGGATGTGAACCGAGAACAGTGTTTGTAGTGCCATTCGTTTGTTGATGACACTTGGCTTCTCTTCAAGCATAGCTGTTCTTTGTTTCTCCGTTTGAATTAGTTAAGTTTTCTAGTGTTTAATCCAAAAAGGATGAGTAATGTCAGGACCTAGTCATTCCAGGATCGTTTGCCTAACTGCTACGAGTTATCTGCTTGCTGTTTGTTTATGTAGGTTTTTTAGTTTCAAGCGTGCACTGAAGTCTGTCTTGACTGGGAACATATTTGATAATTTCTGATAAAAAGAGATTATCCTCTGCCCATTAAGTCTTCTGAATTCTTATTGAGATTTGGCTTTTACACGGTCAAAGCGTTTGTGTGGTTTTGACAATTTCAAATGTGTTTTCATTTCCATTGGTTCTTAATAGATTCCCTCAACTAATGAATCATCATCTGCCTAACATTTTTCTTTTGTATAAAGGGCTGTCTGACAGGGGTTGGAAAGTTAGCTTGTTTTCTGTTTTGGCATTTGATTGGGTGTTTTTGCTTTGGTTTATCCTACTAAAATTTCCAGAGTCCTAGTACCACTACAACATTAGCTGTTCTTACCATGTCTAATGTTTTGTGCTCACATGAAAATGGGTTTCTATCTGACTCAGATCTTCTGTTTGTTAAATGTAATGTTGTAATTTGATAGTATGGTAGTCAAAACTTTCAGTAAGAATCATAAATAATTTTTTGTAAATTACTACTTGCTCTTTCCATAGGGGTACTTTTTTCAGCAAAAATACATTAAAATGCAAGGGGAAAAAAAAGCTTCAAGTCATCTAAACAAAATAAACATAATGAGGAATAGCTAACAGTGTATGTGTTTCAATTTCAACTGCAAATAAGCGCTCACCTGATTGGGATAGCATGTGTTTAGTAATATTGTTTGTTCGTATGAAGGACTAAGGTTTGTAATTAACTACGGCTTTACTCCTGCTTTTGGATTTCTTCTGGTGAACTCTTGAATGACCATGGAGTGCAGTCAAAATGGCAAGGGCTTTTCACAAATGTGCTGATCCTGGATTGCAGATTGCTTTAAAAATTTCCCAGTGCTTAAGAAAATGCCGCTGCTAGGAAGCATAAACGGCTCTCCCTGGGCTCAAGGGCATCTGAGGGAGGAATGTGGCTCTTGGTGCTGAAGGAACACATCATAGGAATAATAAATAACAAGAGGAGAGGCTTAACCTAGGATTTGTTGATGTCATGGCTTGCTTCCCTATCTCCCTAAAACATGTTCTGCTTGTGAGATACTGAGCTGTTAGATGTTTTTCCATTGAGTATGCATTTACAGAGATAGTAGAGCCTGGTTTTAAAAATCAGCAACTTACACAAATGCAGATTACTTTACAAACAGGACGAGCCTGACAACTGTTCATGGTCATTTGGAATCCAGTAATTAATTTCAAAATGTCATTTAGCTGGCTGAATGCTGATTCTGTAGGGATCACAGGTGGTGTCAAGATTTGCTTGCAAACTTCCGTCAGATCCTGGTTTGTATTTTTCCACAGTGGTTTGTTGCTGATTTTCATGCCAACAGTGAACTGTTTTCAGTTCTTGAGTGTCTCATTTTGCCGTGTCCCTTCCTTCTTTCTGTGTCTTCAACACGTACTTACATTCAGGTGCAATATGTTTGTGCTTCTGCATGGAGCGCAGTGAGGAGGTTAACAGCCTGTTAATAGACACGGCCTTTCTTTGTCCAGATAGTGTCCCTCTTTCAGAAGGAGAGGTCCATCGCTAGTGGGCGTCTTGGTTCTCTTTACTCATGACATCTTTCAGGTCATGGACCTCTACATGCCAAATGAATTTAGCTGCCTGCCAGTCACTCCTGATGTAACATCATCTTTGTATGAAACTGTTCGGGAGAGTGGCTTAGAGGGAACTTTTCATTGCTTGTTTCATAAACCAAAGAAAAGAAAGATGGGACTGGCGCTCCCTTGCCCCATTAAAGCTTGCTGGCTTGTGCTGGAGCGCTGGTTTGTGCCCATCTTTCTCTGTGTTACTGGGCACCAGAAGGGATTTCTCCTCTGGAAAAAGACACGAGAGAGCAGTTCTTGAAAAATGAGAGGAGATGTGGCCAGCGGGGTGGGTTAGAGGAGGGTGCCTCCAAGCACAGGTAAGCAGTGTAGTTTAGCATGTGCTGAGTAACGTCGGGGCTTCCTCTTCCCCACTCCTGCATCTTTCATTACCTTCCCTTCCTCTGAGGTTCTGTCTTTTCTTAACTTGGCTCAGTTCCTAACATACTCACTTTGAACAGATGATGGGTTTGTGTCTATATATACACATACATATGTGTATATACATACATATGTATATATGGGGGGTTGGGCTCAGGAGGTCCCTTCCAACCTCAGCTATTCTGTTACTCTGTGAAAATTGCAGGAGGACTTTCAGAGCAGAAGGGGAGGCAAGAAGGGGCGCGTTTCTGTCCAACTGCAAGTTCTGATGACTCCGTCTGGTGCCCACCTATCTATCTTTTGTCTACCCCACAGTGGTGATCAGGAAAGCTTGATTTGTGATTTGAAGGGTTACCCGTATGTCCAGAGTCAGCCAAGCTTTTCCAGCCAGCACAGAGAGCTGGAGGATGCCAGTGGTGCCTGATTTTGTGCAAGCACAGCGCAGGACATTAATCTGCATTTTCTGTTTCTCTCTAAAGCTAGCCTTGTCAGAAAGGGGTTTAAGTGTTTTGAAGAAAGGGCTCAGAAGGAGCAATGGTGGGCTACGGGGTCCACTCTGCTCCTCAGGGCTGTGAGGATTTTAGCTTGCACAAGGGCATAGAAAAGCAAGAAACCTCTGGGGGAGGGGGACAAGGAGCTGCTCTTCTGTTTTGGTTTTTTTTTCCTAAAAAATCAGGTAGTATGAAGGCTATGTAAGTTACAGAGATAGAGCTATTTGGTTGTACTCTTTTACCAGCATGGGGAATGCAGCCTGGCAGTGATTTGATTTATTACAGCGACATGGAAGAAATCATGAGGAAAAAACACTCCCTATCATCTTGCTGAGTACTGAAGTGGTGAAGTGCGTGTTTGAACGAGCTGCTAACACTTCATATAAAACTTCACAAGCCTTTCTATTTTGAGAGAATTCTGCTCATGCCAAATACATTTTCTCTGTGAGTCCTCGCTTGGTTTTTTTCTGTGCCGGGACATTTCCCCACAAATTGACTCTCGCTGCTCAGCTCACTTGTGCTTTGTGCTTCCTCCTGGTGGGCTGTTTGTCCTTGGTACGATGGCATCACAGTTAGTGATTGCATTATCATAAATATCAGGTTTTCTTTGAAAATGTGTTGCTGCAGATGCTGTACTAGGCGCTCTTGGTGTGTATGAGGCTGGAGGATTTTTTTTTTTTAATAGCTGTGTCCGTTATGGCCATAAACTGGCCCTTTGTACCTCTCGCCCCCATGGGACAAGCTATAGGGTGAGGTGGCCAAGACATCCTCCCCGTTCTCCCTTCCTGCTCATGGAGCTAGGTACAACCTGAAAGTTTCTCGCCTATTAGTTCAAGCTAAACTTTTTCAGAACCTTTCATCCTTTAATCTCTTATAATAAGAACCCTATGAATAAAATCATGTTTCTAATGGTTACCCCCCCTTTTCTGCTTCTTTAAAAACTTCTCCTTTCCGTCTGGGATTCCTTGACAAAATTTTTTAGCCATGTTCCTTCTGTGATTGGTGTAACCCCTGAAGAACGTATCTCTCTCTTGCCTGGGAAAATGATGTACTCTGACAAATCATCCGTTAATCTCTGCTAAGACGTATAGGTCATGAGATATCATGATAAAATTTTATTTTCCAGAACAATCAGTGGTGATCTAATCAGGTTCTGACAAAACAAGCCCCGGCATCATTCTTGGGCAGAGAAGTTTCAGTTATGACCAATGCAGAGAAAACCTCACCAAGGAGAAAAATCCAGTGGCAGCTAGCCCTGCCTTTGTCAGCAAAGGCTGCTTCTTGTGTGAGACCTAGCAGCAGCTCCTGGCACCAAGGGCTCTGTCCTAAACAGCATGATGAAAGCTCAAGAATAAGCCCACCACACTCCAGGAATGACAGATATCACAGAAATATGTCACCAAGTGACACCAAGCCAGGAAAAGAAGTACCTGTGATTCAGCAGGCTGTGATGGTACTCATCCTGTCTCTACCAACGCAGTCCTTGCTGTTGACTCAAGCTAGATTCATGAAAGGTTTGTCCATTAGGGGAACGCAACTAAGCTACCACCATGAGCGTGATCTGCAGCATCAGGTGTGCCTTTAACGCTGGTGCTGCACCTAGAAGAAATTGTCCTGTTACCAGCTACCTCCTGGTATACGCTCTCCCTGCTGATGAGCAGAAAACTGCGGCTGCGGCTGCTGCTGTGCATGAACTCCCCTTACCTGGCTGAGGTGTCAGCTGCTCTGTCGAGTCTGGCACTGGGACCAATGTATGGAGGGTCAGACCCTCTCCTACGGTATTCCAGTTCAGCCTTTCAGAACTGAGACACTGGTCTTCACACATGCAGAAAAAAGTTTTAACCCGTGGGAAAGAGGCATCTCCATCACTGTTTTCATATCTGAATACCAGAATGAGCCAAATCTGGAGGACGTGCAGATTCCCTTCCTAGTGAGGATCTCTTCTTTGTCCTGCTGAATGGCACCCGCACCATTGCTGTATGGCTGTATAGTATTTCAGGATTTCCAGGCAAAGACTGCCAAGACCAGGAGGTGGGACATGATGTGTTCCTAACATGCCTTTCAGGCCTCCCGGAAGCTGGGACTACCTTCTGGGCTAATGAAAGAGTGTTTGACCTGGCCAGAAGCAAGCAAGTGGCAAGCACTAGCTGCTGTAGGTCAGTACCGAAAGGGGAGTAAATGAGCAGGAGGCCAGGGTGTGGTAGTCTCTTTACCCTCCGGTTGTCTTGACCAACTTTCTTCATCTTAGATTTTTTTCTTGCAAAGTTCCTATCACCACTTTGTTTCCTCATAACGGAGCGTGAGGAGACAAGGGAATTGATCTGGCCCTGTAAGAAGACTGCTTAGCAGAGATACCTGATGTCATTTTACGTGTGTACCTACCGGTGGATCTGGGACGATGGCAGTCTCTCAGCTCACAGGAGCTCTTGTTCTTTAAGCAAAATTACCTTACTGATACGCAGTTGTAATAAAGTGTACTTACTGAAGTGTCTTTTTAAAAAATAAAAGTCAGCAAAATTATTTCAAAGTATATTTGTTTTCAAAGTTTCTGACAAGATATGAGAATGTGGTGCTTATTCTAGTTAAAATGTTCTCAAGATGTTTTTGCACACCATAAAACAGGAATATTGAAACTTTGCACTTTTAATCGCTCTCATATTAGAAAATGAACAGAATATTGACAGACGGAAAAACAGATAAATGAACTATATTTTGCCTCCCTAGATTTTTACAGGCTAGTTCCAGTTGTCTGTTATTTTTTTACTTACTACCCTAAGGAGTAGAGCAGTAGGAAGTTTTTTAGTACATTGTTGGATAGCTATTGTGTTACACCCTAGAATGGATTCATTTCAAGAGTGCATTAAGTAATCTTTCTCTTTAATAGATTGTCTACTATATGTAAACATACAGTATGAGTGGGAGTGTAAGAGAGGAAAAGAGTCACAGACTGGAATATTTCCTGTTACAGATTTGAAATTCACAGAGTGGTGGTGGATACATAGGAGTTGTTTTGCTGAACGAATTAAGAAGTTGACTTAGGCTTTGAAACTTGCCATTGAATGTAATTTCTAGTGCTGATGCTGCCACTAGTTACAACTGCGCTGAAGATGTTTTATCTATTATAATCTTTAAGAACCTTGTTAAATTTTTTAGGTGCACTACTCTGTTCTGAATGTATCACATACAGATGTTTCCTTTTGGTGGCTTAGAATCAAATTTGCACGTTTCCATTTCATTGTAAAACCTTTCCATCTTATTTTTAAATGAGAGATGTCCCATACTACCCTCCTAGCTCATTCAGTTGCTATATAGACTTATGTTGCACAGGAATTTGTACACAGGGTTTTGAATGATGTAGCCCCCCCAGCCCTTGAGAAATCAATTTCCCTGTAACTTTGGTCCCTCTCTGTCCAAACACTTCATTGATGTCTTTGGTTATTCTTGTTGTTCTTTCTGAGCCTCTCATTTTCCAATATTGTTTTTTGAGAAAGGGAACTTGTGGATGGTGCTATATGTATTCTGCAGATGAAACTGCACCAGCATGGGAGAAGCGTTCACTTTTCAACTGCGAACTTACATACATTTCAGTGTATTTCATGTGTAAAGCACTATGCTTCATCAAAGAGGCGTTATGCCTCCCAGTGACTGGACTCTAAACATTTGGAAGATAGGAAAAAAAAAATGCATACTACTGAGAAAACCACTTGCAGGATGAGGGCTTTTGCTGACTATGTTGTTACTAGTTGAGAGTGGTCCAAAAAAAGATTACTACATCAAATATTTCCTTGTGTGTACAGCTCCAGGTTCAAAATACTCAGGTTGATCCTGAGCCATTGGTTTTATACTTTTTAAGACCATAATGTCTTGGGTCTTTGCATCAGGCCAAGTGTGTCCCCAGTGTTGACCAAGTTTAAAGTTATAGTCATGACATCTAAGGGATGATTGTGACAGTCATTTTAATACATAATATGCTCAGTACTAAAATCTATTTCTAAGATGCCTGGGTGTAACACACAAAACCATCATACTTCCATATACTTTTTGTTGTCTGTAGGAGGAAGCTTCTGTTTGCAAGATTTCTTAATCTGGTTCTCTGCATGCAAGTGATATCCGCTAAGCGGGAAAATACATTCAAAGGAATGTAACTTTGCTCAGAGATTTTGTATTTTCCTTTATAAGCAAGAATTTAATTTATAAAAGGTAGGTGAGATCTATTTGGCACCAGAGCTGAATATTTTATGTTCCCCAACAAAAAAATATTAATAAAGCTAGGCTACCTTTCTTCTAGATGGTCTGATCTCTTACAGATAAAGAAATCCTAGCCTGTAGCCTCAGAGTAACAACAACGACGACAATGTAAATAAATAAAAACACTGCAGTGTTGTTTTGCTGAAGACTGATCTGTGGAGAGGTATGTCCAAAGTCATTACAGCCTGCTTTTCAGGCTGATTTTGCTGAACGCTTTTAAACCTATCTGGACTAAAGAGAAATTACGTATGCCCATTAACTCTGAGATTTGGGGCCAGAACTGAACTGAGCGATAAAACCAAAATGAGAGCCTAGGTTTTAGTGGAGCTAGACTAATGTATTTCAGGAAAGTGCAGCCCAAAAGTCCTGATTCCTGCTGATTTATTCCAGCCATTAAATAATTCCTCCCTTTGGTTGTATTGCCTCTTAACCCAACTGCAGTTGCTGCATTACTTACCAAAAAAAAAAAAAAAAAAAAAAAAAAAAAAAAAAAAAAAAAAAAAAAAAAAAGCTACTTCCCAGCAGCTGGAAGATTAACCAGCTTTCCCCCATCAAACTATTTCAGGAAGGAAATCAGCAAAGTGGTTTCTGTGGTGGCTGCCTGCCTGGCTGGATACATGCTGCAGTCTCTGGAGATCCTAGAGGCATTTGAGGTTGGTTTTGCATTCATTTTATTTTGCTCCTTTCTCCTAGAGCAAGTCCCTCTCTGCCTTTGCTCTGAATTGCAACAGTGCTGCTGACACAGAGCCTGGCTGCGAGAGGTTCTGCTGGAGAGGAGCCACGGCTGTCAGGGGGAACAAGCCAGATCCTGCTCTTCGGTTTTCTCTCTTTCAGCAGCTGCTGTTATCATTCCTCTGGTCAGATAGGAGGGATTTGGCCAAGCTGCACAAGCAGCACCCCACAGGTTGCTGCTTTGGGATGATGGGGCGGGGGGAGGAAGAGGAGTCGCTCCTCCCTAAGGCTCAGCACTTTTTTCCCCCCTGTCACTTATTTGGTACCTCTTACTAATTCAGTAATTTATTCATATTTCAGTAGTGTGGCTTGCACAGCTCTTTTCCAACTTTGAGACTGACATAAGAGCTACGGTATAGAGAGATACAGAAGAGGCTGCGTTAGGGCAGCAGGACTGCGACTCAAGAGCGATACAGATACAAATGTCAGCAAGAAACAGCTTGAATCCTGGCTGTGCCTCTTATGACGGTGTGCTCGCTCTGTAGTTCCCTGCCCATTGTATGCCCTGAAAAGACCTACAGTGGAGTAGGAACTAAATAGGAGCCCAGGACTTCCAGGCCCTGTTTCTGGAGAGGACGTACATGAAATGGCCTCCAAGGAGAGGGCAGAGGCGGGGGAGTCCGGGATTTTGTATTTTTCCCTCTGCTGTGCATTGCTGGTAGAGCTGGGTAAAAATCCTCCTTTAGGAGATCACTCTGAGCAGAAGGGGATGGAAGGCGAGTGTGGGTACCCCACATGGAGGTGCTCGGCTCCTCCATACATACATGAAAGTACAGCCTGCGCTGGCTGGGGCTGGGGTGCTCATGCTGGGGACGGAGCAGGTGCACTGCCCCTCCCCGGCCGTGTCTCAGAAGAGCAGTAAGCACAGCCAAGCCTGTGCTTCTGTAAGGCCGAGGGAGAACTGGGGCATACATGGCCTCTGCCAACCCCAGTTGCCACTGGCACCCTCTTCGAAGATGGTGCTGTGCTGCCTCGTCCCTTCGGCGGGGAGGACTGGCCATGCTCCCCAGGGTGCTCATCAGTTCCATGGCTGTGCAGGTTGGAAGAGGTTGCTGGAGCGCGGCGTGAGGCCTCCTCCTCCCCCTGCGCTCCTCCTCCACGCTGTTTGCTGTCTCTGCAGCCTGCCCACCTGCTGCCAAGCCAGGGAGATAGATGCTGGGTGCAGGAAGAAGCGCTGGTTTAACAACAGAGTACAGCGACGCTGTGCCCTCTGCATGGAGCTAATGGCACACAAGAGGATTTACAAAACGGACTGGGGGAGAACTCTTTAGTAATTGAATTCTCCTGCAGGTTTTGTGCTGCAGAAAGTAGGATATACACAGCAGCTACTGCGGCTAAACACAGATCTGATCCCAGAGGAGCATTCAACCCTATAGCTTCCAGGGAGTGAGCTCCTGGCATGGAAGACTCTGCAAATGCATGTAAAGAATGAAATATGAAACATTTAGTTAATGCTAAAATGCGCTAAAGAAAATGTGAGTTTAATACAAGCTTTTCCTTCCTGCCAGCAGCACTTGAACTTGCAGTGAATTATTCTGGAGCATGGAGATCTCTTGGTGATCTGCCTCCTGCAAGGGGTGCTATGAATGCATTAATACTTATATAAGCTATGCCCAAGTGTTGTGTCCATCCCCAAATCTCTTCTGTTAGAGGAGGTAAATATGGGTATTGTTAATGTATGTTTAGATCAACATCATGTTATCATGACATTGAAATGTTTTATTAAAACAGCTGCAGTGTAAGTTGAGGGCTTGTCTGTCCAGCATGAGCAGTTTGTCTGCCCAGGAATCGAGCCCTGGGGGTTTCTCTTTGTTTAGCCCAGGGCAGAACGGGAATTTGGGAAGTTCTTAAAGTTCAGCTGACTGGCTTTTGATTTAGTTCCTTCCCCTCGTCCTTCTCTTTCTTTGGAAGTGCAAGGAATGGTTTTGCATCTGACTTGAGAGATGTGTACCTACCCAATAGGAACTGACTCAGAGTAATATCAACATAAGGTGGTTATGAGGAAGCAACCATCTTCCATCTTCGCGACTTTAGTTCATTACTTGTGATTTTCATATTCTGGTTGATGATCTTTGAACATTTTTCTTTTTTCTGCTGGATATTTTTCTGTACCTTTGACCAGGCTTTGACGTCACTCTAGCATTATACCCGTTCCCTCCCTTTTGGCTTATGTTTCAGTGCAGATTTATAGGGTGCTAGCAGAACCCTTGACAGCAGTGACATTTTTTTTGAGCAGATGTACCTCTTCTAGAATATCCCAAAATAATGGTAAAAGCTTTAGACCAAAATAAGGGGTTTAAATCTTGTCAAGCTTTTGACAGATTCCACTCCTGACAAGGCTTTTTTTTTTTCTTCTTTCAGCAAAGAACAATATCCAGGTGATTAAAGTTGTCCTGTTTGCTGCTTCTATTGATTTGTGTTACTGATGCATGTGAGAATTTTGATAGAGGAGGAGCTTTTTGCACAGAATGAGATCTTCAGTGTCTTTCTCTGCTACTGCTTCTGCCAAATCAAAGAAGGTGTGGGTATGATAGTGATTCCTAAAGCATTTTTTTTTTCTTGGTTGGAATGCTTATTGGATGCTCATAAGAAGGAATATTAAACTATTGTTTCTCCTAAGCCATTTAATTAAGAACCCATTTTGAGATAATGCCAGAGGCAGTTATTAAAAAAAAAAGAAAAAGGATTTTGTCTTTGAGTTTCTAACTCTCTTAAGTAACTGTCAAATACTGTTGTACTATGTAAAAGGGAAATAGTTTGTCACAAGTTCATGGTAGTCATAAGAATTTGAGAAAATATGTTCAGACCATGCTATGTACTGAAAAAAATATTTTCAGTGTCTGGACTTCAGACATAGACTAAGGTTTTGGCTGTTCCCGCTTCCTGGATTTGTATTTCTACCTAGCATAACTTAGTACCTTCCCATTTGTCCCAACAGTGAATATATGGAGAGACTATTTAGCCAGCGGCATCCCAATAAGTTTTTTAAATCTTTGACGTTTGTTTGTTCCTGTTTCTAATCACCAAAAAATAAACTGTTGTTTGTTTGTTTGTCCTGTGTTTTGTTGTGTGTTCTGACAAACCACCTGAGAATACGTGATAATAACAAGTACCTCTCAAAACACTGGTGTTTTCAACACGTGAACTAATATCCGAATCAGAACAGATATGGTAACACTCAAGAAATATTACCTGTGGGGATTTTTTTCCCCATTTTATGTAGTAGTGATAAACCCCCCCCTAGTTTGTTTGGGGTACCGGTGCTCCATCGCTATTCAGCAGCGCTCTCAGAGCTGCGGGAGTAGGTCAGAGTTGCTGTAATTGGGCACACTGAATTTCCAGCCCTATCACTGTGAAGTCCCATCCAGCCAGTGGGCAGCAAAGTATGGACTGTAACAACCCTGAGGTCCTAGAGAGTCCTTGGAGTCCTGTGTTGATTACAGCAATTAAGTTCCATAAAGTGTCACTCAAATACTGCCTCAGTAGGTGATAGCAAGATGCCCTTTCACTTGTATTTTGCTCTCAGCACGTACAGTTTTTAGATTGCAAGGTTTTGGGGAAAGGAGTTGCTATTTACAGAGTGCTTCGTACTTAGAAAATTAGGGCTTTTTCTTTACTAAGATATTTCTAGCAGTGTATAATAGCTTATTGTGAGTTCAGCAGTGTTGTGATTTCAAAATTTGGTCCTTGCTGCAAGAAAAATAGTAAGAGATCATGGCAGCTGCAGGATGGTTCCCTAAAAAAAAAGGAAAAAACTGGAAAATGTAAAAAGAAAAAAAAAAAAGTGAAATGCTCTGTTTGTAAGCCTCATTTATTAGTGTCTAAAGCTGTTTCTAAGCCTCTGAATTTGGAAGTTTTTGGAAGGAAGGAGCTAATTAAAAAGACAATGCAACACAACATATTAAAGCTTAGCCCAAACCCTATCAGTTACTTGGCTTAAATTAAGCAGCATGACATTCATTTCAACAGCACCGTAACAGCATGTCACAATTCTTTCCCATTCACTACACAGCGTGAATATTTTAAACAACGTAATTTTCCTACAATTGCATTGAAGATGTAAGTCTGTTTTGGTTGGTTGTGCCCTGGTGAGACCCTTAGCAAAACCTGTAAGAGGTGGGCAAAAGCAAAGTGGATGGGATGACTTCAGAGGAAGTCATTGCCACCTAAATATAACTTGTAACAGCAGAGAGCTGCAGTCCTCTGTGTAATAAATGGAGTTTGGCTGCCCACCAGGTTTCTTCAGCAAAGTATTACAAAGCATGTGCGATCTGGAATTTGACTTATGTGAGATGGGGGCCTGGTACGGACCTGGAATACCTGGTACCCTACAGAGCTGCAGGGCTTTTTAGTGTCTTGTCTTACGAACTAGCAGGTAAATTGCGAAGCCAACCACTCGTCTGCTTGAGCACCATGGGTGAGTGTGTGGTTTTACCAAATCAGCTTTGGGTCAAATTGTGAGACAGTTCAGGATGTTCTAAACCTCTTCTATTTAAAAAAATAAGAAGAAATATTCAGGATTATTTTGGTTGTATAAAACCTGATGGTGTGGGAAGTGGTGACACCATGCTAGAAGAAAATTGGGACACTGTAATCATAAAAATCCGTAAAAATATGTATGTTCTTTAATTTAACTGTTTGAATTAGGAAAAGCATGCAGTGAAAACAGACAGGTGGCTAAGACCTTCTCGACAATGAGGTCTCGAGGAAAATTCCACTTCTTTCCTCACATTTGTAATACTTGGAATATTATTGTATTGAACGTTCCCGCTTCAGGTGCTGAAGTCTTCTCTGTGTGTTTGCAACCCAGGGAGAGAGGTACTGGTTTTTGGAAAGTTGAGAAAAATCATTTTAGCCAATGAACGGGAGAGAAGAATTACTGAGATCATTCATTTGACACTTCTTACCCTTTCCAGTAATGCCAAGTCAGCCTAAGTGTGTTGTGCGGAAGAGATGACAAGGAGGGAGGTGATGACGAGGGTCCTTGCTCCAGTTGTTGCCTCTCAGCCAGTGGGCAATGTAATTCTGTGAGTCTCCTCCGTGCAAACCATATTGCAAGGGCAGCAATTTGGAAACAGCGGCAATCTGGCTCACCGTACCTACTTTGTGCCATCAACTTCTGCTTTTGGGTCTTGTTTACTAAAATAAGGTCCCTTATGCACATAATCTGTGAAATAAAAACCAGAGGTCACAGCACATACTAAGTAAAATGATTGTCAGATGTCCATGTGCTGCTGAACAGTCCTTCAGGAAAATAAACCTGCCTGTTATATCTGAGCTCTCTAATTTTTTCCTTTTTCTAAAAGAATCAGCAGAAATACCAGCCATCCTCAGGCACAGAAGAAAGCATAAGTAACAAATATCTGCTTGGTTGCTTCCAGCTCCCTCTGTGAATTAGCTTTTCAGAAACAGATTGTGGTCTGTTCGCCAGAAGAAAAATAGAGGCAGAGATAGAAAATAGATTTCAAATACTTTAAATTTTCAGGGCTTTTTTTCTTCCAGGGAGCAGTTTGAAGAGTGTTGGGTAGTTCTTCTTCACTTATTAAGTGATCAGAAACTTAAATTCTAATACATACTTCTTTCCTTGTCTGTAAAAGCAAGGCTTCTAGAAAAAATCTGCTGTGTCCAGAACTCCTAGCTTGAATTGTGCCACTAACTGCATGAAACTCATCCTTGGCAAAAGGTTGGCGAAGGTTTATCCACGTACAAACCTCACACAGAGTAGGTTTTGAGGCTTGAGGTGTCGTATGGGCTTATTCTGGTCTTCTGCACAGAGTAGATTTCATTCAGTGGAAGGTAGGTAAGGTGGAGGGGCGGAGAAGGGAAGAGAGTCAAGGGTGGAAGGACAAAATTGCAACCGTGACATCAAATTGGTGAACTTCGGTGAACTCTAAGAGATTGCTGAAGGCCAGTTAGGGAGGGAGAGGAGGTGTGTCTGCTTGGGAATCATCTGTGGGAGGTGAAAATCTGGCTCGTAAATATAAGACGACATTTGTGGCTTCTCTCAGCTGTACTTACTTTTGCGTATTGATATTTTGGAAAGCTTCAAGCTGGATTAGTAGCCTAGTAGATTGATGGGAAATACTATGTTTAAATACCCCACATGCCTGTTACTGTATTTAGATATTTTTTTTTTTAATCTATCTGCTTGGCAAATGTAAGCTAGGTAATAACAACTACGTTGCTCTAAAAACACTCAGTTGTTGTGGCACAAGCGAGAAGTCTCTCGTCCCATTGCATGTGTATGTCCTTCAGTCCTGTTAGCGGCTCCTGTGTCAGGCAGTTGGTGTTGCTGCCTCTGTGGCTAGATACACAGTTCTTCAGCGAAATTTTGTGCTACTTTACTCAGGCAAAACAGGCTAGGGTGGGGTATTTTTAGAGCAGTGACTAGTATGTTTTGTTGTTAATCCCCTGTGGGCTTTTTATAAAGATCTAAAGACTAAAATCTCACAGAAATCCTGTAGAGGCAAATAAAACAGTAGTGGTGATCTATGGAGATCATCGCTACAGAAGCATTGTTGCTAGTCTATCTACAAACATACGTTGTCATAAAAAACCAAAAAACCAGGCAAATGACATTGGCCTTACTGCCAGGTGCTTCATTGCCCCTGTGAAGTCCCAGGGTGTGATTTTGGGGGTGATGCTTCCTGTGCCTGATTTCAGAAACATGCCCCTGAACGATCCTAAACCTGTGATGATGATAACATACTCATTATTCAGCTCACAATAAAAGAATAAATGCTGGTTTATAGATATGCCAAAAAACCCATGATGGCCTCTATTCAAACGTAGGATAAGTATATCTGAGAGCAGTCCCAGGACAGGGCGCAAGGAGGCACAGCTCGGCACAGGGCAGCCCGGTTTTCACAAGGGTGACGTGGTGATGTGGGTGCACCAGGGAGAGGAAACAAAACTAAGCTAGATGAAGACAAAAGAGAAATGGGGATAAACTTGAACAGAGTGAAGTAAGAGGAGAAACAGGAGCTAATCCTCTTCCAGATTGCCAAGTTAAATGTCCGTGATGTTGTAAAAAGGAACTAGATGTAGGTGTGGTTTAAAAAAAAAGGGATCCACCCATGTCAGCAAGAACGCTCCATCACAGCCAGCGTAGGAAAGCATCCGTAATATTCAGAGACCTGCTGTTGATTTGTCCTGCGTGTGTCTCTGCTCCAGGACACTGCACTTGGAGCAAAAGAGATCTCCAAGAATGATCCAGAGGAGGCAGAGGCAGAGACTGGGGGCCTAGGGAGTGACTTAGAAATACACCACGTTATTTCAGGACTTCCTGGCTGAAGGCTTCATGCTGTATGTCTGAGGAAACGTTGTGGTAGACCACATATGGTAAACACAGATGCTTGTGTAGTTGGCAGCATGATTAAGTTTAGTTTGGGGGCAATATTTGTGTCTCTTTTTTTTTTTTTTTTTTTTTTTTTCTCCCCCTGAAGTCTTATGGAACATCCTTGACTTCTTAACGTGTTACTGGGGACAGACACAAAGCATCATCTTCCCAGAAGTGCTCATTTAGGATAACAGGTGCAATTTTATTAGCTGATGTAGTATTATCAAGTGTCATAAAACCCAATAGTAGCAACTTCTACAGATCACTCAACACTTTCAAGAGCCAAAGTAATTAGAAAATATAAAGCAGTGTCTCTGTAGTGTTGCAGCTTTAGTTTGGTGCCTTTTATCACTGAAAAAACCACCTTTTTTCTCTCCTCGATCTTCTGAATAGCTTTCATGAAAAAGAGGGACCAGCTGCAGATTGAAGCAAAATTCAGACTAGAGGTGTTCAGCTGTTGATTCAATCATGTGTCTGACTACAAGCAACTGGACTAAAACACAGAACATTCCCAGACAGATCTTTGCTCTTTTATGGTTGAACAAAAAAATGGAGTTTGAAAGGTTTGTGTATTGTTCAAATTTTGAGGTTTGGACACATTTTTGGAGAAAAACAATCTGAGCCTGTAGCTACCTACCTGGTGGTGATCTTCACCTTTCAGTTTGCTTGGAGACTGCAGAAAAAGTGCTTTGGGTGTTACTTTGTGTGGGAAGATCCGACAAATTCTCACCCCAAAATAAAATTATTAATTTGGAGGAAGAGGTAGAAAAAGGATAAGCAAGTACTCTATCTGTATCAACTCTATCAACTGTCTATCGTTGTCCAGTTCTTCTGTGAATGCCATAGGCAGACCGATTGCAGATTCTGGCAGCCTCCCATTGCGAATATTTCAGGTTAGAGATGCCCCAGAGACAATCTTTGGTTTTTTTCTTTGGCACAGAGTGCTTCAAGGCTTAGTGCCAAGAGAGACCTGGCCAGACCTCGCCCTGGAGCCGAATGATTTAACCGCAGTTAACCAGCGGCTGTGGCAGGAGGGACTCGTACCACGACTTACTGCTGTTTCCGAGGATGCGTTGTAACTCCCAGCGAGGTAGTGCTGGGACACACCTCAGCCGAGTCCTGGTGCAGGCACTTGGAGGGACTTGGGTTACATGGCGGTAGTCAGAGGAACCTGATGTGCTTTGCTGAGTGAGAGGATGGGTGTAGGTATGTGCTTAATTGCTTTGCTGAATAATAGGCCAAACTGATACAGCAGCTAAGAACTGTTCTTGTGAAGGGGACTGGGTAACTTTTAGTACTCTCGGCTGTTTTATGTAGTTGTTGCCAGCAGAGGTGAGATAGCTGGAGCAGTTTGCCTAGTGCCACAATGCATTTAACAACTTACGTATTACGAATACTAATGTGTAAATGTGTTTTTATGGTGAAGAGAATGGAAACACTCATGGACAAACTAGTGAAACATTTTGTCCATCTTTGTACTTCAAGTAGTTTATGCTGTCCTTTTTGCCACTAAAACATCTAAGCTTTGTCTTGACCGATTAGCGTTTGAGGTTCTGGCAAAGGCAAAGCAACATTTGAGTTTACAGTTATTTATAACATAAGAAATTACATCTGTCAAAATGTGAAAATGAAAAGATTAGAACTAACATATTCAGTGACCACTATCTTGGACTTCTTTTTTAGTCTACATAGATCTTTAAACTGTAGACCTTTTCCATGTGTAATACCCAGTGATGAATATATATACCTGTAATGCATGTCAGGCAAAATCTTGTACGTCTTGCATGTTCATTTGAACATTACAGAAAAAGATGTTGTATTTTGGCAGTAAATGTATATATTGCTAGTACTTTTTTTTAAACCAAATTTCTTAGATGTAAAAACACAATCTGTGCTGAACTGAAGGCAGCTTGAGAAAGGAGATGTGACTGCAAGATTTTAAATTCAGGAAAAAAAAGAGATCATGAAAAGAAATGTTAGAACAATTGCCCTATTTTCTAATAATTAGTATTCACAAAGAAAAAACATGTTCTAACTACCTGGTAATTTCCAAATTGCTGAGACACCTAACGAGTTGTCTTAAATAAATTTACCAAACATACAGAAGGAAATAATTACTGAGCATTTAAGTCTGAAATCACAACTCAGTGCAAAATGGTTATGCAGCTGGCTTGCGTGTTTGTCAGTTGTTGAGCAAGAAGATGATTTGGTTGGGAACTGAACCTTGTCCTGTTTGGACTTGCAGTGGCACATTCACATTGTCTCTTAGATGTGAATTTGTGAAAAAGTCCTACTAAAATGCTTTCCTACAGCTCTGCTGGACCTTGTTATTTAACATTACAACAGCTGTAACAGATTTCATAATTCTAGAGGAATATTAATAATTCTAGAAGGTATTAAAAGCAAAATAGGGGCTGTGCTTCCAGTGTAATCTCTGCACCTCATTCTGCAAAGCCTTTACAAGTGGGAATAACCCGTTTGGTTTCATTAGTGCAAAGGGTTGCTCCTCCTGCCTTGAGCTCCCACAGAAGTCTCACTCCAGCACTTAGGATAGGACCTCTCTGCAATATTGTACCGGGGTGGTTGTTCTAGCCCCGACTTTGATTGCGGTACAGTAATGTGAATGAATAGATACCCACTGGTTTGTATTTGCCTCTTAATTACATCACCTGCCCAGTAATTAAATTTAGCTGCCTGCCCTGAGTGCTGAGACCAGGTGAGCACCAACTATGGTCAACAGTAGTGGCCACTGCTATGTAAAGTGTGGGGTTTTTTTAAGTCCACAAGTTTTGGTTCCTGTTTTAATCTAAAAATATGTTAGTACTTATCCTCTTTAACACCTGTCTTTATGGCATACTTACCGTAGCAACCTCTGTGAGTTAAACCTATGTTTTCAGGTGGTGGGAACAATACAGATACTATGACTAGCTTGTGTAGAGGCTAATCTTGTGCAGAGGGACTGCACGATGCACATGGACCAGTGAGGCGGTTTATGTTGGGTCTTGGAGTGAACTGCATCTGCAAGGAATAGGTCGTCTTTTTTTTTAAAAAAAAAAAAAAAAGCATCATTCCTTGAACGCACATGGCATATGGCAACATATGGCCCTGCAGCCATCGCTGTGCCTATTTGTTCTCCTTTTGCTTTGTCAAGAACTTTGTCAAGTTTCTGGGAACTTGTTAAGGAGGTGCATAGCCTCATGTGCAGTGTGCATTGACCTCAATTCCTGCTGAAAGTTGCAGAGAACTAAGGACACTCGCTCTCTTTTCAAGTTGAGGGTCTGGTTCTTGATGAATACATCTTGTGTGAAAGGGAGGCAGAGGATCGGCTAATGTAACCTTCCTGCTAATGAAATCAGTCTTCCTTCTCTGGGTAGCTACTTAGGTTTTTGGCTGCTTCCACTGTCAGAGTGTGAAGAGACCTCAGCCCCAACTAGGGACAGAGCTATGGTCTGAAGTTAAATAGGCTTTAGGATATGTCTTTTGTTTCTGAGCAGTGCTGATGTCCCAAATTACACTGAAGTCTAAGCAGGCTGTTGTTGCTCATTATTGAAGATGGGAGCATAAATGATTACATGGGGTTTTATTATTCTTTTTAAAGTGAATGAATGAATAGAGCAATGACTGTAGTGGAAAAGAAGTGACAAAGCAATGAAGAAAAACAATCTAATAATAGTAATAGTAACAATAAACAAATCTTGAGTTGCTTAAACCTTGCTATATATGGCAGATAGAAAGAGCCACTTCTCTGACAGAGTTATATTGACCTTTTACCAGTGTATGCTCTTCTGGTAGTAAAAAAGTCTTCTCTCATTATTTCTGTGCACATAACCTGCCAAGTTCAGAAGTATTGTATATAAGTAGTTTTAAAGACCTGTATCACAATATAACTTGAATAAATAATTCTCTCTAAATAAATATCTTGAAAAATAGCCAACGATTTTTGTCATATGGAAAACATTACTCTTACAGACAAGACGTGGTTGCCAAAGACAGGCCTCTCCTGTGCCCTGCGTAGTTTGGTGCTGTGGGTAAGAGGGGACTGTGGATGGGCAGGGATGGTCGCTCCTGGCTTGCATAGGCAGCCCAAGGTGTTGCTCCGAGCTGAGCTTTGGCCTCCTCTTCCAGCCGGGGCTCAGCGCAGAGTGGATTACACCAGGGGTTTTGAGCTTTCTGTTCTGGTTTGGGAGGATGAGATCTTGGGACTTCATCTATGTGGCAGGAAGAATGCTTCCTGCCTGCTTTTGTACAAAATACTGTTGGTTACAGTACTGATGCAGATAACTTGTTATCATGAGACATACTAAATGCAGCTAGAACAAAAATGGTACTGGTTTGGAATGAACTCTTCCCTCTTCTGTGGCTCAGGTCAACTGAGCAATCATGCCAGGTGTGGGCTGGGATGTGGTTTGGCTTGAGAGCAAGGGTTACTTTGCTGTTTTTTGTGTTTCAGCCTAAGACTGAATTTCTTGGGAAGTTAACAAAGTGTCTGGAAGCAGCCGCTTCTGGTAGCAGCCTAGCCGTGAGTGATAACTGTGTGGCATCCTAGCACCCCGCCAGCCCCTTCCAGGAGCACGGTATTTCATGTGCAGGTCTCTGATCAGAGGTTTCGGCAGCTGGAGAAACTACAAGCACTGAAGTGCCCAATTAATCATGAATTCCCTTATTCAATGGGAAGAAATGCTTTCTGATTCTTGCAAAGCAAAGATCCTAAAAAATTTAAGTCCCATGATAGCATGTATTTAATCCAGCCAAAGTGGCTAGTAGTAGCCAGTCTCTCCATGATTCCATGTCTTAGCCAAGAAATGAAATTTCAGCTTCTCTGCATGCAAGTTTAGCATTTCCTGGCAGTGCTGTAAAAACAGCTCCGGTACTAAATGTGGTACTGCCCTGCTTTTGTGGGAATTGGAGGTAGGGGAGAAATCCATAAGCTACAGTGTCCAGTTTTATATAAGGACATTTGAACGAGCTGGATATTAAAGGACATGTCAAGACTGCACCCAGAAGTCTACTTTTGGTGCTTTGATTCTCAGTAACGTGGTTAGTTAAAAAAAAACCAAACAGCAACAAAATCACCGCAGAAAGCCACATCTACTGTATTGTCCCTCTCCTCCAGGGTACGCGGGAGTCTGCAGTTCCTCCCGCCCTGTGCAGTTCTGATTGTGTCATCCAGTGTCAACATAATGCAGCAGAATCAACGTGGAACAAATTGCAACATAAGACAAGTTTCCATATCTGTATATCCATCTGTAAATGTAAATTTTTCTTTTACTATTACATAAGTTGCAGGCCTCCTGTGCAGCAGGGCTTCTGTGCACTAGCCCTCAGTGGGGATTTTGCTGGCTGTCGCCAACCTCACAGAAACAGGAATGTGACAATGCAGGCTGAGTGCAAAAACCAGCATGTAGGAGAAAGTCGCATTGTGCTTTACAAGGCCACGTTTGTCTGTTTTCCAGTGTAAAACAGCTAAACAATGATGAGCAGTCTTGCTTTGTACAATATTGCTCTCTTAAACCTCCATTGTGCTGTATGCATGCTCACACACTTGGACATCTGCTAGAAAATATTTGGTTGAGGTCCTGACCAGTTGAAAAGCATTGGCGTGATCTCTGGTTCAGCTCTTTGGTCTGCTGTGTAACCTCTGTGTTCAGCTTCAGGGCAGGATCCTTAGGGTCTTTGGGGCCTTTGCATACTGTGTCTTGCAGGAGGTGAAACTGCCTTGAGCATCCGAAAACCTGTATGGAAGCTTGAAGGTACCAAGTGGGATTCCTGTTGCAGGGAGAAACTAAGAGGGAGGCACAGGAGGAGAGACAGACGGAGTGAGGACAGGATGGGACAGGAGTGATCTTTTTTCCCCTGAAGTATTTCATGCTGTCCCTAGCTCTGCTGTTATTCAAACTCCAGCAAACTATTCAAAATAATTGGCTGCCTCGAGGTGTGCTGCCGCTCCCGATACTTTGTCATTTTGAAGTGCTATGGATTTTCAAAGTGAACTCTCTGTTATTGCAAAGACATTTTTCATGTTCTCAGCTGAAAACAACGTGTGCATATGAACACAGATACTAGGGCTTTCCTCTTCAGTGGCAAGTATGCTTTATTAAGCATAGTGATTGCCACGTGTGCTCAATGTCTGATTATTCCTGGATAGAGAGATGCGCTCAAAATGCCCATAGCTAGTCCTTCTGTAGGAGAAGGATGCCTACAATTAGACAATGCTGCCCTGTTGTCTCGCTTAATGGATAAGGCAGAAGCTTTTTCTCTGAGCAGGGTGTTTTCAGAAATGCTTTCTGGGTTGTGATGGACTCTGCAGCACCCTAAATCTTTTCAAAAGAGACTGCGTGTCATCTGGCTTATTGGAGCTGCTGATGGATTGATGCTTTAATTGCACAGGCTATATGAGAGAGCATTGCGAGTTATGGCTGGACAGAGAGCAATTCAGATCTGTATATTTATGGCAGTTGGGAAAAAAATTATTTGCAACTTCACTGAAGTCTTTATTTTTTTCCCGCTTCTGAAACCATAAGAGCTAAAGGTTGATATTTTCTTCTGCTCTTTTCTTCAGCAAGCAGGAAGGCTGGACCTGGCTGGCTGTTGTTTGTAGGGTCCGGGAGGAGGATGCATGTGAAGTTGCCTCCCTAAGCAGGCTGGGGCATAGAAGCACCATGTTCACTAGGAATATTTTGCTACCCTTTCCAGTCACCCAGCCACCCTGGCACATAGCTTTCAGCAGTCTCAAGTGTAAGACCAGTCAGTGAGCAAGAGGGACTGATGATTTACCATTGTTTTGCAGTTGCTGAATAAACAGACCCACTGTTCTTTCTGCTTTACCCTTTTTCCCTAGCATTTTTGGGATTGCTTCAAACCTCAATGTTTTTATCAAAGTTGAATTATACTAATTGATGAGAGAGGAGAATGAATGAGGGAGAAAATAAATAATAAATTGCAAGAAAAATGAATTCACAGAAGCCCAAAGTAAAAAGGCTGTGAAATATGAAACGAGTCTTTCATCGCCTTGAATAATATAATTATCTAGCAAAGCCTGTTTCCCTCAAATTGTCAAATCTGGTGTGCACTTCAACTCATTGCATATGCTCCCACTTCACAAAGTTCCTGTATCTCCCAGGCGGTTGTGAGATTGAGGCTGGGTAACAGCGTGATAATTGGTCCTTGAATATTATGTGCAAATGTGGAACTGTGGACATACGCGATATGCCCCAAATTATCAACTTGCTGCTCTAAGCAATAGGAAAATAAAGAAATTAAAGGGTCTTTCTGATAAAGGTTTGGTGTACAGGAAAAGATGGGGAATGCCTTCTTTCCTCTTTCTTCTCTCACTTCCCTAAGACTACTAACATAATTTGGTTTTCATTGTGTGGTCGGGCAGTCAGTTACACTTTCGCAGCTGTGACAAGAGCATGAATGCATCATAGTATTTAGTTTTATCACATCTATTGCAGTTTCAACAAATACGAGCTGTCAGTCCAGAACTTCATTGCGCTTGGTGCTGTACAGGCATGAGTGTTCGTGTTGGCTTATTGCACAATATTGCTGTCAATATTCTGATCTTCAATCAAAAATTTTAAACAGAACCGAAAATTAAATACAAGAAGTGATACGTTTGTCTGTGCATGGTTTTAAAAAACGGTCAAAAGCTGGACTTCTGAGGATAACAAAGGTTATTTTTATTTTACGGACCGCTTGTGTTATAGTAGTTCCCAGAAGCCTTAATCAGATTCTGAGTGCCATTTTGTGAGTGGAAGTCACTGCTGCCAAGCGTCCAGTGTAACAACAAACGTGTCTTGGCTGGTGAACGTAGAGTGCAGAAATCAAGGGTGGTGTTAAGAGAAGCATGAGAGGGATGAGAGAAGCCAGTGAGATGGCATGCAAAGGTAAATGCGCGTACCCGATGGGACTGTGTAGTCTTGCTCGGTATGGGGCAGTGACTGAGCCGAGAAAAGTAAACCTTAATTGTGCTTGGTCTTCTGCTCTCACCGAATGTGGACGCTCGTGTTCCTTGGCCCACGCTTACGATATGTTACAGAATGCCAATTTTCATTACTGGCCTTGGACTGCTTTTTCTGTTCATCTTGCCGCTATTTGCAGAATCATGCCTTGTTTTCAGTGTGATGCTGCGGTTCGGCATCACATGAGTCACAGTCCTGGGGCTGCATCTTTCAGATAAGCCACTTGCTGTTTGGCATAACTTGCAAGAGAAGGAATCATGCGGATGTGATTGTACCAATCCATATCATTTGGCGTACAGGCAGTGATTAGCATTGAAGAGCAGCCTGGGGTAGCTCTGCAGTATTCAGCTGCTTTGGTTAAGACTACTTTGTTCTGACAGCATTAAATAGGTCAGTGCTCAAACATATACCACTAAAAGCCAGTATGGGAAACTGTGCATCCACCATAGGTATCTATTTCTATTAAATTGCCTTACAGAGCTATCCTGAATCATATTCAGAGGACTTGAATAAACATATAGATATGAGCCTGTGCACTTTTTGTTCACCATTTCCCCATACAGATGATTTCTGCAATCCACCTACGTGCATGATGCCGATATCTGTCCTGTCGGTGATGTGTTCTGTGCCTTGTTCTCATACACCTTTCAGTACATAGAAAATTAAGGGGGAAATGACATGGTCAGAGAGCACGTGGGTGAGGAACAGTGTCTGCTACTCTTGATGACAGCAGTACTGGCTTTGTCTCAGGCTTCAGGCATGCCAGGATGTGGTGCATTCCTGTTGCAGTGTATTATGCCAGGTAGGACTAAAATCTTGGAAAGATGCCCATTCCTACTGCAGTACATTATTTGTATTTATTATTGTGCCTCTTAGTTTATTATTTGGAGAGTGTGATTACTTTCCCTTCTTCCTTTCTGCTGCTGTTGAAGCTTTGCTGTCTGTAAGTTAAAGTAAAGTAAAGTAAAAATGTGATGAACAGCAGCTATAAAGCATTTTGTATCTTCAGAATGTTTAGTGGACAATAAATGACAAGCTGTTCTCTGAACTCCTGGTCTGGTGGGGTTTGGTTTTTTTCTTTTCTTTTTTCTCTTTTCTTTTCTCTTTTCTCTTTTCTCTTTTCTCTTTTCTCTTTTCTCTTTTCTCTTTTCTCTTTTTTCTCTTTTCTCTTTTCTCTTTTCTCTTTTCTCTTTTCTTTCTCTTTTCTCTTTTCTCTTGTCTTTTTTCTTTTCTCTTTTCTTTTCTCTTTTCTTTTCTCTTTTATTTTCTTTTTTCTTTTCTTCTCCCTTTCCTTTCCTCTTTCCTCTTTCCTCTTTCCTCTTTCCTCTTTCCTCTTTCCTCTTTCCTCTTTCCTCTTTCCTCTTTCCTCTTTCCTCTTTCCTCTTTCCTCTTTCCTTTCCCTTTCCTTCATTGCTTTGAACAATGCAGGCTCTGGTATGGAGGACAAGCTGTAATTTTAGGACTAGAATATTTGACCATGTAAATTCAGTCTCGCACTGACAGACTTCCCTTTCAGTTGCTGAACAGAGATGTAGGTTGGAACAGTGTGCTAAGCAGGGGTCTCCTGCTACCCATTTGGCCTAGGTGTGATGAGTTGGCATGCTTTGCACTTTTGCTTTTGATCAGGGAAGAAATGTTCTTATGCCTCTGTTGGTGATGCATTTGATAGCTGAAGTTTTAATCTTGCCCCCAAGATGGGGAGAGAAGAATTAACTGGCAGCCGCTGAGCAGCCTGAGAGCTTTGGTGCACGCCTAGCCAAGTGCTGGGACTGGTGAGTTCCCTGGTCTCTGCTACATCCCAAAGGAAGCAGAAGGAAGAGCAGCATGTCTAGCTTCCGAGCTAAGAAAAGCTTGTGCTGCTGCCAGCAGCTAATGCTAGTTTTCAGCCTGTTGATGTTAGATTTGTTCCAGCTTAGGACCCCAAACGTGTGTGTGTCTGCAGACACCCGGCTGCTGGGAGGCACTCTGCCCTTTCCAGCTCACCTTGGTGTGTGGAGTGCAGGGGGGCCGGTTGTCTTAGGAAGGAATTTTTCTGGTCTGTTAAGATCATAGCTGTGTGTTAACTCATGTTAGGCAAATCCTGTTCTTGACACACAGGAAATCTGTCCTCCCTAGGGACAGTACCATGCTTATGGCCAAGTTCTGAGTATGTACAAGAAGAGAGCATATGCTCATCAGTGGTTCGTTGCCAGAAGTTTTCTAATGGATATGTATTCACGTCAATATTTAAGAATGTGTTAGTTTACATGGAGAGTGAGAATATTGACTTCTATGGTAGATTAAATAGAATATGTGTCCCTGTGCTGCAGGATATAAATCAATTTAAGGAAAAAAAAAAATGAAAGACATAATGCTGTAGAATGGCTCTTTTGGAACCTGTATAAAGTTACAGATTTTGGAGCTCTATAGAGATATAAATGCATGGGTATATACGTCTTCAATTTGTTGCTAGAAATGGGATGACTTAAAAATTATTTGTTACACTGGTTATATAATACAATACAGCATACGTAGTCCAGCGCATTACTCCGTTCCCTAATTTAAAAACAGAAATAGTGTCTCTTAGCAGTGGTCAGACATTGCTGTATATTCCTCCTACTGAGTACGGTACTGGGACCGGATCCTTCTGCAGCTCTGTGTTATCCTGATCCTTTTGAAGTTCTCTGGTTTTTTTATGATAGTGTTTTTGTGTAGTTATTTTTCCTAAGACATGCAAAATACATATGTTAAAAAGTTAGACTACGATGCAAACTATATGCAGCTTTTTACGCAAAACTTTATATACTGACTTTTATAGCAGCTGTTACCAGCCCAGCTGTGATACAGAACCTGGGGAGTGTGTGATTGCTGCATGTCACCTGCAGCCTGTGCGGAGCGTGTGGCTGGGGAGGGTGAAACGCAGACCTCTTCTGTGCTGGGAGCAGACTAACAGAACGGTGTTCTGCAAGGCTGGAGTCTGGCTTAAGCAAAGGCCATCATTCACCAGACAGATGTATTAATTTATTAGTAAAAATTCCATTTGCTTGGCAAGTGGCTCAATAAGGGACATATATTTCCTGTTCAACATTTACCTTGAGTGGAAAGTTAGACCTAGACTTTAGGATTTTGAGATCTTTGTAGGAGTTTCCTGCTGTAGTGAAGATTTACTTCACCTTTTGTATGAATGCCCAGTCGTACACACCTCCATCAGTGGTGCTCCTTGAAGTCTAGGTTCAAGTCCTAGTCTTGCTAGGCTTCCGGGTCAAGTTTGTGTTTGAGGTTTTGGAGAGAGGGGAGATCAGTATTTCAGATTCATCATGAGTAAACATTCCCTTTACCTTACCTTCTGTGTTTTGCAAGATTAAACCCCTGTCTTTTAGTTGGCTCCACGCAAACATAAGGATCAGCTGTGTAGGATGCTGGAGTCAGGTTGCTTTATAAAAAGAAGAGAGGAGCCACTGCATACTTCAGATGTTGCCAGGCATCCTGAATAATGTCCCAGACAAAAAAATCTAACTGTGGCAGTACCTTATTTCCTCCCTTATAGGCTGTTGCATTCTGCTGCTGCTTGTATGTGCTGTTTTCGTTTCATACCGTTGTATAGCTTTTGTGTTGCCCTGTTGAGTAGCTTTTAATAATGTGACTTTTGCCACATCCTTTTCCCTCTTAAAGCACGGAACAAAGCTTTATGTGAGTGGCACCCATGGCAGGGAGGGAAGTACTTACACAATGGTACTGCATTTACAGGGAGGGGTGATTCTGGCCACTGCTGTACGAGATAATAAAAAATGTTTCTACAAGTACATTAACAGCAAAAAGAGAGCCAGGGAGAGTCTCCCTCCTCTGGTGGATGCCGGGGGGAACATTGTCACCAAGGACAATGAAAAGGCTGAGGTACTTAATGCCTTCTTTGCCTCAGTCTTTAATAGTCAGACCAGTTATCCCCAGGGTATTCAGCCCCCTGAGGTGGAAGACAGGGACCGTGAGCAGAAGAAACCCCCCACAGTCCAGGAGGAAGCGGTCAGCGACCTGCTGCGCCACCTGGACGCTCACAAGTCTATGGGGCCGGATGGGATCCACCCGAGAGTGCTGAGGGAGCTGGCGGAGGAGCTTGCCAAGCCGCTCTCCATCATTTATCAGCGGTCCTGGTCAA
>WAAD01006091.1:821088-862082 GCA_013389945.1 Fregata magnificens
ATGATTCTATGATTCTATGATTCTAACCAAGTTTTGTAATACCTTAATGATATTTTATGTGACCTAGCCCTTGACAATCTTGATCTAAGGTTGTCAAACAGGATTTAAATATTATAAAGATTTCTGGACAGTGCCCACAACTGAGCTGTATTTCACTGTGTCAATAAGAAAGTGAAGAGATTCTGTGAAAGTGGAGAGAGAGGTTTTTCTTGGGATTTTTGTCTTTGGCTAGGTGCACCTGATTGGTAAAGCCAGATTATTGCTCTGCTAAATTCTGCAGATTTTTTGTGCTAGCGACAATATGTAAAATCCACTCAAAGAAATTAAGAAACAAATATTTTTAAAGTATTTTATGAATCTGACTGGGGAGGGGGTTTCTATTTCTTACATATGTTTTCTTAGTGACATAAATTTAATTTCAGGGCTCAGCAGATTCGTACACAAGCAGACCCTCAGACTCTGATGTCTCTTTGGAAGAAGATAGGGAAGCAATCCGCCAAGAAAGAGAACAACAAGCAGCTATACAACTTGAAAGGGCGAAGGTGTGTTCTTTTCAACTTTAATAATAACTAAGTTATGTGGCATTTATCTTTTGCCTAGTGTTAAAATTCACACTGTTGGTTTACAATGATGATGCTATCTTTTGAAAGAGTTTGTCAGTTCAGTCAAGTTATCTGCAGACAAGATGTTTGCGGGAATATAGTGTAAATATTCTTGTATAAATGGGGATCTTCTCTAGTGAGCTGAACTCTGCTGGCTTGTGTGACATTATTAGGTCTGAATTTTGATGTATTTGGCAAATGTCCTCTGCTAGGTTTTTGGTAATTTGATACAATTCTTGATTTAGAAAAGTTTCTGCTGTTTGTGATGTGTGTTTCTATTTGTAGTCCAAACCAGTAGCATTTGCTGTTAAGACTAATGTGAGTTACTGTGGAGCTCTGGATGAAGATGTTCCTGTCCCAAGCACTGCCATCTCTTTTGATGCCAAGGACTTCCTACACATTAAAGAGGTAAAACCAAGAAGTAGTAAAAGGGAATGTGAAAGGGAATCTTTTTACATGCCAAGGACTACGATTTGAACAGTCGGGGCTGAGCCATACCAGCTTAAAAAGACAGCCAAGAGCCGAGTGGAGGCAGGAGAGCACAGCACATCTGTCTGATTAGTGATGATGTGGTCATACTTCAGCCTTTTTAGAGTTCCAGCACCCTGGAGTGGTTATCTTGCACTTTTTTAATGCTTGATGTTACCAACTTGTTGTTGGATTTTCGTGTCCAGGAAGGAAATAACATCTTGCTATATTTTAAATACCCTTCAACATGGTAGGTTCAGATTCTTTTCATCAAATGAAGTTTGTGATGGATCAGAGATTATATAATAGAAAGAATTCTATTGATCACAAAGCGGAGTAGCACCAGGTTACACCAGGTCTTTGCAAAGCACCAGATAGGCTTGTAAGGGAGGAAATAAGGCTTAGAATAATACAATAAGAAAAGAAAATATTGAAGGGGACAGATGCAAAAATAAGGAAAAAGGAATAGGAATAAATGGGCCCTGAATATGGCTTTGGTAGAGAAAAATACATTTTGTTGCATGTTGAGCATATTTTCTGCAATTCTTTATCTGAAGTGCGCCCTCCAAATTGCATGAACCCCTGTTGTTTTGTAGATTTGTACGTAGGCTTGCAGCTTGCAAAAACATTTTTTCTTCTCTGCATTCTGGATTTAATTTTAGGATGTTCAGTACTCATTTATCTCTTTCTCTCAACATGTGTCCATCATGACTTCAGAGCACTGATCTCCCTTTTAGCACATTTAGGAGGAAAAGACCTGCTTCTGCACCTCTAGAGGCAGAGATTGGTGGTAGAACAGGGGGTTTTGCTTTAAATTCTTTCTCCCTGGGAAGGACGCAGGAGAGGCAGTTGATTCCCTTCTTCCATTTCTCAATTTGCTGCAAACAGATGGAAGTTTGATTTGGATTTTTTTTGTTTCTTTTGTGTGTTTCTTTTTTTAAAAAATACTTGTGTGGAACAGTGCAAAAAACCCTGCTGAGGAAGTGGAGCACTGAATCTGAATCTGCCTATTTCTGCATGCAGAATTGATTGCCCCTCCTCTTCGTTCCCCAAGAATGTGTTCTGTTCTGTCTAGCGCCACACCTGAACTCCCTTGATGTATGCCACTTTCTAAACCTGCTTCCCGTCAGGAAAAGGTCCTTTGCTAGCACTCAAAGTTGGACGCAGACAGCTGCATCCATTACAGCACTCAGATCACTTTCTCAGCTACCTTCCCCGATGTTTTCCCACCCACACCAGAAATGTACCCTACGTGACATACTATCTCTCTAGTGTACATTGTCCAGTGTAACCCTTCAGGTAACTCTGTGCATCACCATTAAAACAAGTATTTGATCTTGGCTTTCCTAGGATGTGGCTACCCTTGTTGTCAGGCCAGTGATTGAATTTAATGTACTCAGCTCCTGTCGTGCTGCCCTGTACATTTTTCCTAAGAAGTGTCCCAAGTCCGTGTCCTGGCATTCTGTCAGTTTTCTTCCAAGATCTAAATGGCCAGGATCGCATTGCCACTAAACTGTAAGCCATCTGGCTTACTGGTATTTGTCAGCTCTGCTAAGGGTTTAGCATAGTTTCTTTGTTAACGCTGAAACCTTCAGCTTGCCTGAAGCTGTGGCTGTAACTCAGTAGGATTTCAGGAACGGTTCCCCATGCTGGAGTCTAGCTGCATGGAAGAAGGCTTTGCAGAATTTGTTTTGCAATTATCTGGCAGGCTTGCTTGGACTAGAACGAGCATGGTTCCAGATTTTAGAATAATGCTAAACTAGGTAAGAAGTAAGGTCACCCTGCTGACAGGATGAAACATCAGCGGTAGCTGATGAGTTGCTATATTAAGAATGTGTCCTGTATGTCTCATCTGTCTCCTACAAGACTATACATTGTGTGCTTACTTAAAAGATGAAGTGGCAACAATTACTGACAATGCAGAAGAAATCATGGGCATGGCAACCAATAGGAATGAACTGTAGTCCTCCCACATGCTGAATGTGAAGAATAACATATGGGAGGTAGTGACCTAATGCAAATAGCCCTGTGTTCCTTGCTGCATCGTTATAATTTGTATTGTTCAGATATTCTCAGCATAACGCTGATTCTGATCTCATGTCTAGAGGCATCACTCGGAGGTCCGTGACCTGCTAATGGAAGAAAGATTCCCACGTTCAAGCCATACATTTAGAACCAAAATAGAATGGGTAATGCTCATGGGACTCAGGTTTTACAGTGGTTGAAATCCATTGATTGATTTCACTGATTTACAACAGCAGAATGCTAGATGCTGAAGTACTTGTCTATTTTAAAGAATGTAAATAGTTCTGTCGACTTAAGCAGAAGCAACGTATTTAAAATTAAGCTTTGCTTGCTGACATTGTCTGAATCAGGGTCATAGCAGCATGAAGAATAGATCCTTAAAAAGTTGAAATGGTAAAATAATGGAACCTCTTGCATAAATAACAGCTATATAAAGAGGACAGGTCTTCAAGATGAGGGTACACGGATTGCATTTCCCTTAGCTGTGTACATTAATATTTGTGGGTATGTATGGGTTAGTAAAAAGGCTAATTCATTTTTCAAAGATGTTCAGGCTCTGTATGTTTCAGAGGCTTCAGTTAGGCACTGTTGTACCTTTGACAACTAGGACATGGTACTTATGTGTTTGTGGAAGAACTTAAGTGCTTGAGAATATGGAGCTAAGAGAACTGATCGTTTTTAAGATGAGGTTCCTGTGATAACTTTTTCCTCAAGGCATGCAAATAAAGTTGTTACACTCATGCTGGTCTTAATGACTTGAAAGTCAGTTGTGAACAGTAATGTTTCTTTTGAACACTGGGGTGCCTAATGAAGCATAGCACAATATAAGGTTTTCAGATTTTTTTTTTCAAAAGCTCTGCTGGCAGCCAGCTACAACAAATCCTTTTCCACTATGATACCGCTTTTCATCTTTCCATCATTAAAGTTAGGCCAGACTTTCAATAATGCAGAAAAACGCATGTTACTAAAGGTTAATGATAAAATTAATTTTATACTTTCAGGTATGTATTAAAGTTTCTTCCTAAAGGTGACTTTTGCTTCAGCTGTCATAAATTTAAAAGTGTATGCCTCCAAAGAGTTTAGCTACATCTAGGCAGTGGCACTGTAAAAGCCTCATGTGTAGAGAGGTGTCACAACTTTGGTTAGAGCTCTGCTATAGCATTAACCGGATATGGGTTTGGTTCGTTGCTGGAGCTGATACGTTTTCTCTGTTGTCTTGGATAGGTTGGTCTGTCTTTATTTCAGTTTCTAGAATGGTGTTTGTAGGGCTTTTCCACCACACAAGGTTTTTGCCAAGGGATAACATGTTAATACCATCCGTACAAGTACCTGGAAAGGAGGAAGGAAAAACGGTGGCAGCGGTGGTGGTGATCTTTGGCGTAGACCATTAAATTTTACAGGGGACCAATAACGGTGGTTTTGAAGGTGATCTGAAGGTATTATTTTTATGTTTTACCACTTTATACGGTCACTGTGAGGTAGTTTAGTGGCCTTGGTTCACCAGGAATTGGTTTGTCTCATTAAATCACCATCACACTCGACGCCTTAGTTGGTGACATCAGAGAAAAGGTCACAGCAGGATGCATTGGGGCAGTTAAGAGATAAGCCAGTACTGCCACAGATAACGCTGCTTTCCACTGTCCAGCTGCAAAGAAGACATCAACCTTCTGAATACTGCCTAGCACCTTTTAACTTCGCTTAAATTCACATGGATTGTCCAGCATTCAGACGTCAGCGTGAGTCTGGTTTCGTTGACCAGTATGGAGTTAAGGACTGTGGATAACAAAATAAGGGAGTTTCGGACATGGAGCATTTTGAACTGAAGCCAGTAACCTTTCTATGTTCCAGAAATATAATAATGACTGGTGGATAGGAAGGCTGGTTAAGGAGGGCTGCGAGATTGGCTTTATTCCGAGCCCGCTTAGACTGGAGAATATCCGCATTCAACAGGAGCAGAAGAGAGGACGTTTCCATGGAGGGTAAGAATGCTGTAACCTTTTAAAATAATTTAAAATAATTTCTGACACTGGACAATATTTTCAAAGGTCACTTTATTCTTTTTTATTGCAGTGCATTTGGAGGAGTGTTTGATTTGGGATTCCAAATGAAAATACTTATTTGCACAGAATAGACGTGTTAGATATTGATGATGAGAAACGAGAAAAAAATGTGTATTGACTTTAGGAAAGATCAGGAATACAGTATGAGTGGTAATGACAGAAATTTCTGAAGGGCTAGAGAGTTTTACATCCCTGTAGGTTTAAGTCAACTTGATGCTCAAAGGCTGCCAGATTTGTTTCCCAACTGTTATGTTCTTAAGGTTGTGGGGTTTTTCTTTCTTTTTTTTCTTTCTCTCCATTTTGGCCAAAACCAGACTTTTCAAACTTTTATATAAGATGAGCTTTGTCGTTCGACTTCCTTTATTCTTCATCTTTCAGCCTGACCATTCTCTGTCTCCATGCTGCTAGAGCTGGAGATTGCAAGTCCCTGGAAAAATATAAACTTGGTCACAGGTCTAGGAGGTAAAACTGATTTCTCACAATCTCAGTTCAGACACTGAAGTCACTCTTCTATTGGCTGAATACACAAAATACTTTTCTCTTTTTTTTTAAATTACTTTACTGCTAGCGTATTATTCCCACTAATTGAAAACAAAATTTAAATGTTCACAAAGATAATAAGGAGAACAAAACCTTTAGTACTGCAGAGTAAAGAGAAATGAGCCAATTGAATCTGGACCTAATAGATAGCAGTAAGAGGAGCATAATTTAGCTGTGTAGTACTGTCAGGGAATTGGCATACTAATATACTCAATCAAGGTCAGGAATCTTTTCAAGTATAAACCATCTGGGGCAATGTTTTTAGAATGATTGAACAGCATTAACTGTGCTTTTTCAAAATTGCTTTTATAATTTTTGAAATAGCTTCAGAGGAAGCCAGTGTATCTCGATGCACAGGAAGAAGATTATCTAATTCAGAGATGGACACTAACAGTATTTAGGAGACTGTTTCAGATACAGTGTATTGGAAGAATTTTCTGCTTGTGTGAATGGGCACAGCTCCACCGAATCCCCAATTCTTGCAATGATTTTGTCTAATCTCACCTATGGAGAATATTAGGAATAACATCAAGTATGAAGGAGATGGGAAAAATTGTAAAGGATATCTATTAAGATTTTAAGTAGTCTGCACTAACACTCCTGGATTTGTATGGTAAAATTGAAAGTAATGTACAGTGATAAAATAGTTTATTTTTGAGCACCTTTGCTAGATATAGTCATATAGTATCTGTACCTTAAGATTTCTTTAAAAGCTGTGACTAGCTGTGATACTAAGGCTCTATGTAATGAAGAAGACTTCTAGTTTTGTCTGAGTAAGGCAGTGAAAAGTCATCTATTAAAGAGGGTTTCTAGAGTCTAGTATATGTTCACAAAGGATTTGCCAAGTCCAGGAGTAAAGAATCCCTGCTCTGGAGAGCATATGGCAAGAAGGCAAGGACAAAATACCGGTTGGGACTAGTGTCCTCTTGTTGGTCAGTCTGTATGTAATGAAAAATACTAAATACTGTGCTAAAGACATGGGTTGTACCAAGGGACTGTCTCACCTGCAGTAATCAGGTTGCTTAAACAGTCGTCGTCTTTCTGCTCTGAGCTCTCCTTCTCTCCTCCCATCTCCTCCTCAGCTGCTTGTGCAATGGGCTGAATTAGAGAGCTGATTCACCTGAACATCTCCCTCCTCCCCAAACCAGTTTCGTGTTCCAGTCTGCTGCGGGTTTGTGCTGGGCGCATCACACAGGGAGAGGAGAGCAGGGCGCAGGGGCAGAACTGCCTGCCTGGAAGCAGGGAGGTACAGCGAATGGAAAAAGGAGCTACTTAAAACACTGATGCTACACAATAAAAGCTATTTTAACCGCCAGTTAAGATCCCAACCCTCCCGAGAGATGTGTCTGGCTAGTTATGTATGCTGGTAGAGAGACCCAGCAAGACAGAGGAATGCTGGGTGGGGGATCTCATGCAGAGCTGGGCTATGCGCTGAGTTTAGCAGATGTCTATGACTACAACTGCTGTGTTTCCCTGCCTACGGGCAGATCACAGAAAAGCTTTGCTCTGTCTGTAGCGGAACCTGCTCTCCCTTCGTGGCCTGTATGCAGCTCTTCCAGACATGGAGGTCTACTTAATTACAGACATCTTGGTTTCCCCATGTCCCTGCCTGGTACCCTTCACCTCTCACTGCACAAGAAGCTTTCTCACAGCATGAGTGTCGGTGAAGACTCTCTCCTTTACTGTGTGATTTCTGATGGGGCAATTTCTCATAGCTGCTGCCTAAAGCCTGGCACATCTGCATCTCTGGGCACTTGGTGTTAATGGGGCTCTTTCTGATACCATAGGAAATCAAGTGGAAATTCTTCTTCAAGTCTCGGAGAAATGGTTTCTGGCACATTTCGAGCCACACCCACTTCCACGGGTAAGACAGAATTTTATTTAAGGAAACACTTGCTATTTCTAATACTTCTATTTTAAAAACTGTAGATGAAAAAAGCGGGTTTCCCCCCTTTCTGACTTATTAAGATGTTCTACAGAAAAGTGCTTGCGTGCGGAGGTGGAGAAAGACATCTATTTCTAGACATGTGGTAGCTGCTAAGGGACTGGGAAAAAAATCTCGGGAAAAGTGGCAGCTGCCCCCAGAATGGAGTGAATGACCAATTTAAACAGGGCTGACCAAAAGGGAGGTGCTGCGCTGAGAGAAATGGGAAGTGTATTGACAAAGGGATTTTTGTTTGCAAGTGTTAGGGTTGTTATACACAGTGTGTGTTTTTTAACCAAGTTCTCCTTTGGTCTTTTAGCAAAACAGAAACAAAAAGTGGTAAGTAGTACTTTCATTTTCATTTTATTTAATTCTAATACATAATTCCCAGAATTTTCATATGGATCTTCTTAGGTTAATGATCTGAAGGGCTGTTTTCTTCTTCTAGACAGAACATGTTCCCCCATATGATGTAGTACCATCAATGAGACCTGTTGTCTTGGTGGGTCCATCACTGAAAGGCTATGAGGTATGTATTCCAGGTATTTGCAGTTAGTATTTTCTTATCTACAATCTTTCTTAGTACATTCACTGTGTGTGGTCCAGTGCAACCGGTTTATGGTCATTTAAAGTGATGTTAGCTTAAATAATTATCAAAAACGTTGTGCAAGAACTAAGAGCATAGTTTGCACTTTGCACCATTTGGGTGAGGTACCAGCTGAATTTTTTTCTACTTTGCAACAGTGTCTGTTACGTGTGATGTCTCAGCTGAAGGGTAGGTAACCTAAGTACACTGGTGCTCTTTGCAGTTCTATTGCAAATCACAGTGTACATCCATTATTTTCAGTACAGTTATTCTTGATTAAATCAAGTAAGAAAAAGACAATTTGTGTCTGCTACAGGAAAAAGTTGGAGCAGTCAAATTAACTAGCTAGACTTCAGTATACATGTAAAATTTTAGTCAAACTAGCACATGCTTTGTTAATTAGCAAAAATTTTGAAGAAGCTTCCCTGTTGTTCTCCTTTTTTCACTTATAAAAACTTTACATCTTCCCCTGAAACTCAGTGTTGGCAAATGAAGTAGCTGGACTATTGTAGCGTATTCAGGTTTGTTCTCCAGCACCTGAAACTTAATATGGGAACTAATGACTATTATAATTTCAGCATGTTTTCTTGACGGTTTTTTTTTTTGAGATTCTTAGTATATTGAAATGTATATGTAAAGAAACCTTTAACCCTTCCAAAACATTTGCCTGTGTTCAATGTGGAAGTAGGTATAACATGCAGGGATAAACAGGACACTCATTTTTCAAGGCTGCTGCAGGTTCAAATGAGCATTTAACATGTGCTAAACAAGCATAGGGTTTTAGCAGGGCATTTTAGTGAACTTAACCATCTGTTAAGGTTTTTGCTGAATTAGGAACTAAATGAACGTGAACATAAAATCAAAGATACACTTCATTTAGCTTAATTAATGTTGTTAGTACTTTATAGGATATTATTAAACATATTGGAATGGTTCTTTTTGGAATATTACAACATGGTACCATTGTTAGCATAATGCAGTGTTCTTGCATTGGTTTTTTTGTAAGAGTGATTGAAAGTGTAGTTTAGCAAAGCAGGTACTTCATGTTCTACTCTCTGCCTTTTAATTTTATGGTGATGTTTCTTGATGGGAGTAAATTTTATCCATTGACTTCCATAGTGCTGTACTACAGATTAATTTGCCCAGGGACTCTCAAGTTTGGAGGGGAGAGAGGCTGTTCGTTAATACATACCTCTACAAATACGCTGTCCCACCTTTGTTTAAGAAAATAATACTAAACACAACATCTCGAACATATAAAGGTGTATAAATGGTAACAGAACATCAATTTCAATTACAAATAGTGGTCTACATAACAGAAACGCATTGATCTTACTTTGCAACCTGCATGGGAAAATTCTTTTGACTATTTTTTTTCTGACTAAATTCTGAAGCAACCATTTTGAAAGATAACCTAGGAGAAATAAACTGCCAGAGGTCTGGGGGCTTTGATTAAGTTCCTGTCTAGACTGGCAGATAATAGGTGTCAGCCTGAGTTGTCCTGAAAAGGACAAGGAGCTCATTCAATAAAGTAGATGACAGCTGTTGGGGCTGAGCATCTCTTGGATGCTTTACCATGTACAGGAATGGAAGCATCCATTTTTTCTGCTTGTATGCCTCTCTGAGAATAGTTTTTCTCTTCTGTTAGAATAGTCATCCAACACAATAAATCTTGTGTCTGAAGTTTTAAGCCAGTTCTAATAATGTTACTGTAGGAAAGAAACAAATGATCTATTCAACCCGAATAGTCCCAGATGCTTCTGACACGTTCTGAAGCCTGTTGGGAATGGTATTGCTATGGAAGGTGGTGAGGTGTGCTCTAATGCTTCAGTACAAGTCAAGACGAGAGCAGAAAGAGTGACAGCTCTCACATCCTCCGTTCTGCGTTTTGGAGAATGAGTCAGAAAACTTGGGAGTATTTATTACAAAGTGTGCTGCCAAGAGCATGAAAATTAAATGATTGCTACCTATAACAGGTATTGATTGTTGGCAGTATCCTTACCTTCTACTTACCTCTTTTCTTACTTCTGACTTTTTTTCTCCCTGTCAATCCTCCCTGTTCAATCTTCCTCACCTCTGCAAAGGTGACAGACATGATGCAGAAAGCTCTCTTTGACTTCCTGAAGCACAGGTTTGATGGGAGGTGAGAAATACTGTCCTTTTCATGCTTTTTTTTCCCCCATGTGTTACTAACATTTTAGTGATTTTTTTTTTTAAATGCAAGAAGATTGATGCATGTTCAAAACTGATTTACTGGCTTTGTATCAACACTGAAATGCAGCCAGCTGTGGGGTGGAACACAGCTAATGTATTGCTAGAAGTGCATGTATCTTCATATCTGCTGTGTCTGTAGTAGGATTTCTTAGGTTTAACAGAATAATTCTGCCTCGGTATCTTACCAGCCTGAAGTTACACGATAAATCTAGATGAAAGGTGACTGGGGCACGTGGAAAGTGCCAAAATATCTTTAAAGGTGGCATTGTGAGGCTCAGGTTTTTAATGTTGTCCTGGGAAGCGGGCTGTGCCCCTTGTTCAGCCAGCAGTCGGAGGGAACGGTACCACCCAGTGAACAGCCCTTTCGGCAGAGCCCAGCTCCTGGCTCGCTGCTGGCCCTCTTCCTCCAGAGCTCCCAAGCCACTGCTCTGCAGCCTGAGCTGACTGCCTGTTGGGTAAATTGAACTGAGTGGATTGCTTCCCCTACCCCCCCCCACCCCCAAAGAGCTGTCCAGTTCCTTTCATGTGATGGAACAGTTGAGAAAGCATGACTGATTGCACATAAAAGTACCGTTTTATTCACAATCCTTCGGGCATATGAAAATTTCTTAATCATTGGATATAACGAGTGTGTACTGCTCAGCCAGCTGCTGAAGTGTGCAGGCACCAAATATAAGTGCCTCTTGATTTTATTTTGAAGTTGCCCTATTTGGGCTAGGTTCATTCCAGCACCTTTTGTGAAGTTCCAGGCTCCTTTACAGCAAGATGGTCTCTAAATAAAACTAATCACACCCTAGCCCTGAAATAAGTATCAGAAACAGCAGATTTCAACAGGGTGCAGTAACAGTGCTTCAGACCAACACCTAAGAAAAATCAACTCTTAAATGCTCTCGGTAGTCAAAAGTACTTACAAAGGCAGTTTGAAGAAGGAAATGCTGAGAAGTAAAGTATAGACAGAAGTGTGTCAGAACTTCAAAAATTGTAAGGAAGGTTCATCTTGTTCAGCGGAGCCCAGGGAATATTTCCTGATGAGCTGTGAGAAGGATAATTTGGATTTCTTTGCTAGGAACGTAGGCTTGGTCCGTGGCATCTCTTCCTCTCCACTGGAGCTCGTCAGTAGTCATAGGTGTCTGCTACATCTCTGAGATGTTCTGCCCTTCCTTCATCCTAGTTTGTTCAGTATATTCTAACTGTGAAAAGGAGCTTATACTGTGCTAGCTAGTATATAACAGTAAGTTAGGTTTGAAAATACCTAAACATTGGCACTAGGACAGTGAAAATAATAGTGTCTGTTGTTCAGAAGATGTGGAGTAGGATTTATGGTCAATGTACCTTTTGGGGTGCAGTGAGGAGATGGCAGTGCGGAACTAACCCATAAACCGTTTAGACAAAATGTTTAATGATCAACTTCTGTGCAAAATATCTCATCTCCTCCCCTATTTTTAATTACCCAGCTCAAGTGATTTTAGCAGATTCTACAAACGTAGTGATTGATTTAAAACCTGACAGATGAAGCACTGTACGTGGCAGCCTGCAGTTAAATTTGTCATTTTTCTGAGCTGTTCATGCATCCTGTCAGTGCCTCCTCTCCCCACTCCTGAGCAGTGTGACTGCTCTGGTTCCACTGCAGGTCATTGCCTGAGCTCCGGTGCCCGTTTGCATTAGGGGTAGGTACAGAACCGCAGCGTATGTTCTCTTCCAGCTGTTGGCATGTGTCTGTCAGCTTTGCATATGCCAGTGGTAACTGAGAGTCATTGTTTTCGGTAGGAAACCATGGCAACGGGAAGTGATAAGTCATCTCCAGTTGCCACGATGTGATTGCTATGAATATATCCTTTATGAGGTATATTTTTATACTGTATATGAGAATGTACTCAGCAGAGGCCTGATCCACGAAGATCAGCAGTGCCTAAATACAGAGAAGAAAACTTAGAGCACAGTCAGACACACCCAGTTAGGCTGCTTAATCTGATGGGAGGCAGGACTGCTCCTTGCCTCGCTCTTCTGTCTTTTTCCCCCACCATGCCCTTGGTCTGCACAGAGGGGCAAAAGGGAGAGATTCTGCCTGGAGTGAGGTATTTTTTGGGAATCCTGTTGCCATTAGCAATATTGGCAACCAGATCAGGTAGTAGTATGAAATTTCAGCATTCAGAAAGTTAAATGCCACAAGCAAGCTGCTAGAATTGACTTTAGCTCTGAGTAACTTTAGAAAAATGAATTAAATTCTTTTTCAGGCACCTCAGCTGCTTCTTGGTCCTCCTGCCAATTTTTATGGCTTTGCAGCCTTTTCCTCCCCCCTTTGCTTTTTCTTTTTCTCCATCTCTTCTGCAATTTTGTGACAGGTCCACATTAGCAAGAAGGAATATGACTGTCCAAGGAGGAGCTTTTCAAAAGACTTCAGTAAGACTTGAACTAGCAGGACTCCTTCCCTACCTCTTAATACACTTGGCTTCTGTCAGCTCCTTCTTTTGTAACTGCAACATCCTCTTCTGGCCCGTGAACTAAAGGAAAGGCCTGAGGGCTGTGTTGTGCAGGCCTGCTGAAAGGAGTCTGCTAAAGCTTGGCTGGCACAAGGCATTCAGGGAATGGCTGCTGCAGAGGCTCGTGAATGCATTGTGTTTAATCACTGTTGCATAGACCAAGCCTGACTCTATACACTCTGTAAACAAAACATAGCAAAGGCACACTTTTTTCTTAACATCTTTCAGCAACAGTGATACTTAGAATTACTTCTTACTCAGGAAGAATGAAATGCTGCTTATATCTGGCACAGTAGCTGAGCATTTGTGTGGTCCTTCCTCTTCACATGTGTCTGATTCTAGCAGTCGGGTATCTAAAAGCTCCCTGAGCCAGAGGTGCAGTCTGGACCACCGTGTTTTATTGTCACCTCTAGACCCATGATCCATTAATTTCTCCCATTTCTTTTTTAAACTCATTTATACTTTTGGTCTCTACTGTATTTTCTGGCAATAAATTTATTTATGTATTATGTAGAAAAATACTTGCACTTCTTTTTAACCCTCCATCTGATAATTTCACTTAGAGTTCACATTCTATGGAATAGCTCCTAGTCATTTCCAGCTTGCTTGCTTTTCATTATTCATGGCTCTGGCTCATCACAGTCCTCCTAAATGGATTTTACATGAAGTGATTTTGTGGTCTTTGTTTTATAACCTTTTGTCTCTTGTCAGCTCACTGACAGATCAAGTAAAAAAAAAAAAAAAAAATCACCTTCCTTAAGTTAAAGAGGAGGCTCCAGCAGTACAGATAGCTGTGGCTCAACTTACTTTTCTCCTGTTCAACCATGAACCAAGTCACTTAGCCCATCAGCACAGCTCCCTGTCTGGAAAAGGAGAGTGCGTGTTGGAGGACCAAAGTCCCAAAGCAAGCAGCTCTGTTCAGTGACTCACAGGCACTCAGATACGAGTGATGTGGTCTGCTCAGATGTCCAAACATGGCCCTTCCTTACCTCTCAGCAATGTCAGGTTTAATCAATGGTTTAACTGTGCTGCTACTGTTATGACTCTTGTTCTGTATGCCCTAAGACTCGCATAACTTGTAGTATTTATGGTACTACATAAATTCATGTAGGAGATGAGTGAGTTGGGGAGGAGAACACTTAACTAATGCATTAAGTAGAATAGCGGAAACTACATGCCACAGTCTACAATAGTGTAGGGAATAGAAAATGCTTTACAGTTATGCAGCATTTCTCTTTAGTTGTTCTTTAATGATGACATAACTCAGCTATAAAACATGTCTGAGTGGTATTTTATTGTATTTGCACTTTGGAATGGAATGTAGCTGTAAATCATGCACAGTGCACTGAAAATTTGACTACTGTGTTTTTGTTCTGTCCTGTGTTCTTACTCATAGGATATCAATAACTAGAGTGACAGCTGACATTTCTCTTGCTAAGAGGTCTGTTCTAAATAATCCAAGCAAGAGGGCAATAATTGAGCGGTCAAATACAAGATCCAGTTTAGGTAAGACATTGACACAGATGTAATTCTGAACATGGTTACATACTGGAGGAAAGTGACAGGATTTCAGCCTTCAAGATGTCATCAGTTCTGCAATTTTAAATGTGTCTGCAGCATTTTAATGTATAATTCTGAATTTCACATACGCAAATGGGAGACAAATGTTTCCTGACTGAGGAGGGGCAACAGAGCACAATGTACTGTGTTAGTCTCGCATTAAGCAATTACCTGGGCTAGAACAAGCAGTAGTATAGCTGCTGTTTGCAAAAGATGAGTTAGGGGCCTGCAGTCAGAGTATAGGTTCAGTGCTGTTTCCTCCCAAGGTGAGTTGGCCTTACAGCTCCCTCTTCGCAGCCCTGTGCTTTTAATTCCACATCACAAGGTGCCAAGAGCTGTCACCTCGTCCAGCCAAGAAGGAAACATGTTGTTCCTGACACTGGGACTGATTTTATATTTAATGTTGAACAGCTACAGCATAATTTTGCTGTCTAGCCATGAGGTTCGGGGTCTTCCCACCCTCTCCTCACAGTGTCATGACTGCTGGGTTACACTGGCGTGATGGATTTTTCTTTCTTTCACAAGGGTGGAAATTTGTGTGTAGTATATGCATGCCAATAACCTGGTCTCTGGGACACCATCCTAGGAGGCAGGAGGAGTTGGTTTTCAGTCTTCTCAGGAAGAAAAGGCTCTTAAACCCAATTCCCTGATATCCTGAGTGACTGTTTGAACTAGAGGCATAGGTCGTAGGACACTTCACTTCTAGTTGGCATTCTAGTACAGGAGTAGGCACCCCAAAATTAAGTGCTGCAAAGGTGAGTACTAAATCTTCTTGTGCCAGTGAACATGCGTTGCTCTGTGGAACAGCTCTTAGGCAAATTAAATGCATGTGAGTTGCTGAGATACAGCTCTTTTGTGCTTTGGTGGTATAACTTACAGGCTTCAGTTTGTGCTGAGTTTATCTATGTAAAACTCGTCACATGCGTGCGAGTGATGAAGAAGGGTCAGAACAATGAATATCAGAAATATAATTTACATGGAAATAAATCTCTCCTTCTTCAGACAAAAGTGCTTTGGTGTGAACATTGCCATTAGTGTCTTTTTAAATAATACCCTGTCAATTATTTAACATAAACAATTTTTTTGTGGTTATAGAATTAGGAGGTCACAGTTCTGCTTTTCATACAGACTCTTGTTTAAGTTAAATTAGAATTACAATCTGAGAATAAAAAAAGTTTTAAGAAATATCCATACATCACTTGCTGTCAAAAATAAAAAATCTTATGACTCCTAAGCTATTTGGCAGATTTGGAAAATGTGCTTAAGTCTGTTTTGTGTTAATAGAAACATGCATTTAATTGTACCCAATGTTTAAATACACCAATATTATAAAGGAACATAGTACGTAGGTATTTTCAGGCAACAGAATTGTCTCAGAGGTAATATTTATGTAAAAAATTGCCTTGAGTAATAGGTTATTTTATGGAAATTACATTAATTCACATACAGAGTTCATATACTGAATGTATGCAGTCTGTGAAAATAAATGGGTGATGATATTTTTGTCTAAGTAATGCTGGGGTTGAATGGCTTTCACCTGTTTTGTTTTCCTTTACTAGCTGAAGTACAGAGTGAAATTGAAAGAATCTTTGAGCTGGCAAGGTCCTTACAACTGGTTGTCCTAGATGCAGACACTATCAATCACCCTGCACAACTTATCAAGACATCTTTAGCGCCGATTATTGTCCATGTTAAAGTGTCTTCTCCAAAGGTAATGTATCTCCCCCTTAAAATATGTGCATTTGAGAGGGACCTGGAGGGCAGTGTGGGAGTGAGCAGTGTGGTATCTGCACCTGAAGAAATTAAGAGTGAGACGAAGAGAAAAAAAGTGAAATTTTTAAATCAAGGGCTTGACAAGGGAATGTCTGATACAATTTCTTTTTCCTACCCTAAACCTTAACGTCGCCTTAGGCTGAACCTTAGATGTGTGAAGCACCCACCAATTCAGTAGACAAAAAAAATTCCTGAGGAGCAAATTCTTTCTGTAGCTCTCAGTTCCCCTTGGCAGTCCTTTTGCAGCCCCCCTACCCCAACACAGCTGTAGTTCTGGGTTGTCTCTCTACAGGCCCTAACCTTAGGCTGAGCTTCGGAGAAGACACCCAGCCCTTTGCCCAATTCCCAGGCAGTTAACAATGGTTGTCCATTGATCACAAACAAAGCCTGTCTGCTTTTGTCTGTGGCTTCTGCCTGGGGCACGTTGATACACCATCCAGAGCTGGGTCTGGACCAGTGTGGCCAGGCTGCTGGCCAGCTCCTGCCATGGAGCGCGAATGTGACTATTGCTCAGGAGTGCGGCACAGACCCCACCATGACCATGGCTGTTAGTGCAGAAGGGAGCCTGGAGTCACGAGAGAGACCGTAGGTCTCATGGAATCAGCACAGCGATGGTGGGATGCTGCCCAACACCTGCTGGAATGACCACCGTGGCACATCAGAGATGTCTGCAGAGCGCCATGCACCAGTTCTTGGTGCAGGTGACCAGCAAGTGATGGGGGAGGTTCTGCTGGACCTGCTACTGGGGGGAAAAAGGAAGAACTGGACAGAGTTGTGAAGGTCCAGGACAGCCTTGGCCGCAGCAACCGTGAGATGGTGGAATTTAAGGTCCTGAGAGAAGTGAGCAGTGCAAATAACAGAATTGCAGACCTGGATCCTAGAACTGGCTTGTTCAGGCACCTGTTCAGCAGGATCCCGTAAAAGACTGTCTTGGATAACAAAGAAGCTCAGGAGAGCTGTGTGATCTTCATGGACAGCTTCCTCCAAGCACAAGAATGATCTATGTGGAGCTGGGTAGGAGAGCAGTGTGGATGAACAGGGAACAGCCTGAGCTCAGACACAAAAAGGAGGTACACAGAAGATGGATGCAGGGACAGGCATCCCAGGAGGAATACATCTTGGGGGGAAGTTAAGAAAAGCAGAGTTCAGCTGGAGCTAGAACTAGCAAGAGATCTTAAGGGTAACAAAAAGGGCTTCTGTAAGAACATGCCAAGAAGAAAGGAAAGCTAAGAAACGTGTGGGCCCACTGCAGTGTGTGGCAGGAGCCCACAGTAGTGGAAGGTTGATCTGGAGTCCACCTAGCTAATGGGACATATGCAAGACCAAGGGACCAGATGGGATTCATCTGAAGGAGCAGTCTCGTGCCATTGCAAAGCTGCTCTCTATTACCTTTTAAAGCTCATAGCAATCTGGGAAGGTTCCTGATAACTGGGAAAAGACACGTCACATCCCTTCTCAAGAAGGGTAAGAAGGAGGGTCTGGGGAACTACAGGCCAGTCAGTCTCACCTCAGTCGCTGGGAAGGTTGTGGAGCAAATCCTCTGGGAAGCTGTTCCCCAGCCACATGCAGGACAAGAAGGAGATTGGGAGCAGGCAGCAGGGATTTACCAAGGGCAAATCACGCCTGACCCACCTGGCTGCCTTTTGTCATGAGATTATCACCCCAGTGGACAAAGGAAGAGTAGTGGCTGTTGTTAGCCTTTACTTTAGGAAGGCTTTGATGTGGTCTCCTTGTAGTATCCTGATGGGCAGATTGGTGAGATATGGTCTGGATAAGTGTGGACTATAAGAGAGGTGGAAGATTGGGTGGACTGCTGGGTTCAGGGTGCTGGTCAGAGGTACAAAGTCCAGCTGGCAGCTGGTTACCAGTGGTGTCACTCAGGGATCTGTAATGGGGCCAGTACAGTTCAACGTTTTTGTTAATGACCTTTGTTAATGTACAAGGTTGTGGACAATACTTAATTCTGGGGCAGAGTAATGTGCCAGAGAGCAGGGCTGTCATTTAGAAGGACCTTGGCAGGCTGGAGAAATGAGCTGTCAGGAACCTCTTGAAGTTCAGCACAGTCAAATACCAAGTCCTGCCCCTGGGCTGGAGTAGCCCCCTGCCCCAGGCCAGGCTGGGGCCGACTGGCTGGGGAACACCTCTGCAGCCAGGGACTTGGGGGTCTTGGTGGATAACAATTTGGACAGGAGTGAGCAGTGTGCCCTTGCAGCAGAGAATCAGCTGCATGGTGGGCTGTACAAGCAAAGATGGGTCAGTCCTGGCTCAGAGAGGTGGCGGAATCTCCTTGGAAATGTTCGAAACAGCTGGACGAGGACCCGAGCAATCTGATCCAGCTGGCCTTACTTTGAGTGAGGGGTTGGCATAGAGACCTCTAGAGGTCCTTCTGACTTAAAAAATACTCTGTTCTATGATCCTGTAATTTTCTTCAAAACTTTACAGAGAAATAATTTAGGATTCCTAACTTTTCCACCCCTTAAATTCTAGTAATGAACACGGTGGAAGGAAAAAAAGAAGTAATATGAACTCTGTGTATAAAATACCTTCTGTACCCAAAATGTACCTCAGGACAGCTTAAGCTACAGCATTATTGCTACACAATATAACATGCTGCTACTGTTGTGCTGCAGTCAATCCAGCAATCTAGTATAATTCTGTGTGTGTATATATATATATATAAAATTTCCCTGGTCCTCTAGAAGATTACATTTGTCAAAATTAATATATTACTTCAAGTAGAATAAAGCAAAATCACCATTCTCACTGCATTTGAAATATTTGCAAGGGATCAGACAAGATGCAGAGGGAAATGTGCACAGCTTTCAGGGAGGTTATCAGAAAGGTTTGTGCTTATATTCAAGGACAATATTTTATCCATTTTGTTAAACATAATGGAGAGCTTCTGAACTTGGTAATCCTCCAGTGGGATGTCAGTCTGAGCTTTATGGAGATGCGCAATTCTTAAACTCACTTTTTCCTCTTTTCCTCTGTCAGGTTTTGCAGCGACTGATTAAATCTAGAGGAAAGTCACAAAGTAAACACTTGAATGTTCAGTTGGTGGCAGCTGATAAACTTGCACAATGCCCACCAGTAAGTACAGAAGAAAGGCTAAAGAACTTGTGATACGTGGAGTTTTAAAGATTTCTGCTGTGTTGGTCCTTGATTACAGCCAAGTTCATACGTTATCATTTCACTTTATGGCGATTCAGATAGCCCTGCAACTGCAACCCTCAATCAGCTTTTATTGCTAAGAAACAAGTTGTTGAATACTTTCATCCTCATTATGTCCTGTGCTGGGTTTACTATGAACTTTGGCAAGGTGACAGGTCAAAAATGACGTGTATAGTAAAACGGATCTACTAGCATATTAGCAAATTACATCATTTTGTGGAGCAGTGCTATCTTAAGGTCCCGAAGGGCCAAAGTCTCAGACTCCTGGTTTGAGAGGAGGCTGCAGAGGACTTTCCTTCAGCTGCATAGTGAGTCCAGACCCACTGTCTGTATGGTGTGAGTCCTGTGTCTGCATGCATGTGATCCCTGAGCCTCCTGACACAGCAGCACCTGCAAGCCATTCCAGTGACCTCATCAGAGCACAGTCACTGCTCACCGACCGTTTTATCAAAGATACTGATTACTCACCTTGAATAACCTGCCGCTTAAGGAGCAGAGGTCCTGGATAGCTGATCAGGCAGGCAGGTGCTGTGCGGAAAAGCTGTACAGGTGTTTGGACAGGGCAGCTCAAAATTGCTTTTATTTTTGAAAACCACGCCTGGTTTCTGCGACAGAGAAAGCCACTCAGTGGAAACAGACTTGGGTGTGGACTTGCTTTTACAGTGTAATAGCTGTGCGTAACGTTGGTCTGGTAGTGCAGAGACAGCTGTTAGTACCAGGGGAATGATCAGACAGTCCAGCCTATGGCTTGCTGATTGCCCATCTTTCTCATGCCAAAGAACTGTGAGTAGAAATCAGATTAATTCTGAGAAATTCAGAATAGGCACTGGGAAGGTTTCCATGATTGTACTCTCTGACTTAAAATAGGCAAAGTGCTGACAAAAGAAATGTCTTGGAACAATTTAGGAAGAAATCTGGGAGTTGGGATCAGCAGAATGAATGCCTGACCCTAATGGTCAGATAATGCTTCTAGAAGACTTTGCCTTGTGTTATGTAGACCTTAAAGAGATTGCCTGCATTTCAGATGGCTTTTATTCTCAATTCAAATGAAAGTAACAAAGTTCAAGCAGCTTTTGTTCTGGAGTAATGATCCACAAGGATTTATTTCCATGAAACTTAACTTGGTTTTGTATGCTTCTTAAGATACCAAACTTCACAGCCTCCTCCTCTCTTGCCCTCACTGGCCACAAAAAGATAATTCAGGTGTTCCTGGGCACTCCTCCTAAATTATAGCAAAAGATGTTGCTTTTTAACTGTTCCCGTTAGTAGGAATTGAGGCTGAGCCACATCTCCTTTAGGCCAGTGCTCTCATGCACCTCAGATGTCCCAGAGCTACTGTTGGTGGGAATGGTGGCACTCCATCCAGCAGAAAGGGAGACCTGGAGAGAGCTTTCTCTTCCTCTCTTTTCTTGCCCACTGGTTGACCTTTTAGGTTAGCTCCTGCCATCAGGTAGAACTTGCCTGATTGCTAGCTAATGCATGGAGACTGCCAGCCTCTGCTGCACCGGGGTGCCCGCCTTTGCCCGTCTGGAAGAGACCTCTGTGGCCTCAGGTCTGCCCAATAATTCTGCCTTGGCTTAGCAAGTGGGTGGGGTAATTCCGCATGTACGGATTGGCTTTCTGAAAAATACCACTTCAGGCTGACTGACACTGGTAGTGAGTTCAGGTTATGTTTGCTCAGTAGTTTCAGCCAGATATAAAATGAAAAATAGTTAATGTGGATCTGTGAAAACTTTGAATTTTGGCCGGTTTTGGTAGTGTTTTGGTGTTTGTTCAGGCTGAAATGTTAGAAAGCAGAGAAAAAAAGTAGTAGGTTTGACGGAAATTTCTGTCCTCCTTATCTAGAAGCGGAATGGTTTAAGAATGTGTCCAGAATGAGAGATCTGATTCAAATTCCTCCTATGCCTGATACAGAGCAAGAATTTAAATAATCCAGAAAAGTGCTGGTAGTGGTGTGTGTCTCGATTTCTCCAGTTAAATACACTTTTTGCAGTGCCCACTATGCCCCAGACAGCTCGCTGTTTCCTTGGCGGGTGTGGATTTTGCAGCCACCCTCCTGCTGTCCCTCTTGCCCCATCAGCACCACTTGTAGACGTCCAGCTGTTGAAAGTCGTAGATGGCGACTGCATATACATCCAGCTGGTTGTGTTACTGCGAAGACCTGCAAGCTTCTCATTACAGTAACTGTAGATCACTTTGCTCGCTGTCTCATCCTTGTTTTCCGCTTCGAGCAGCACTGAAAGATGGTCAAGCCATCTCGAGTTCTTCTGGAGAGCTCAGCTATATTATGTTTCTCACATGTAATTTTCTACTGAATTGTTATATCTTAAAATGATGACGGAGAATTCCTGTGAGCTATTCAGGTCCCATTAACTAAAACAAAATTGTACACTTTTCTGTAGTACAAAATAATTTCTATAAAAACATATACCTTCCTAACTCTTAATGGGTGTGAGCCAAGTTAAATGGAGTTGCACCTGCACCTGTCTGAATACGGCTTGTGGTATTTACACTGAGCTGTCACTGAGCTTACACACAGAACAATCCGCTGCACATTCTCCACATTTGAAAGGTGTATTATTTTTCCACCTGCACAGAGAAGCCTGTGCATGTTTCACAGCCTTATTTGCTCTTTATACAGTGATCTCCTCTTAATTCCATTTAGGTTTGCTCACATCAGTTGAAATGAGGCAGGTAGCTGCATCGATTGAAATAAACAGCGTGCAGCAGCAGGTTGCACGTTGTAGCTTGTTCGTTGCATCATCGCACTTAGATTGTCCATCCCCAGGATCTAGTAAACTCGGCCTTAACACCCAATCCTGTAATTGTATTTTGTTGCCCAAGGCAACAAAGTGAGACCCCACTTGGGTAAGAAAAATATTTCTAAATTTCGGAGTACGCAGATTTCAAACATGTAACCCTACTTGCTCAGAGGCTGCCTTCCACTCTGACTTGCACAACAGCCTTCTGCAGAAACCATCTGATCAGCTTTGCACTGTTTGATTTCAAGAAAGTTATTGCTGACTTAGAGCACTCAAAGGGAGATAACAGTCTTGGTTAAGTTTAAATTAAAGGACCGAGCTGATCCATGATTTAATTAAGTAAAAGTATACTGCTGAGACCAAGGACACTGCTGTCTGTCTTCTGCACTGTGACCTGCTTCATCTGTTTTGCAGCTCAAATTCCTGCAAGAGGAGCATTTGTTTAAAGCGAAGATACTTGAAAACCGTAAAAACCTCACTTTTTTTTATTTGCCGAGAGCCAGCCTTAAGTAATCGGATGGTGCTGTATGTCTAGACATTTTAAAAATAGCTGTCTTTTTTGGCATATTTAAGTTCAGGAACTGCTTTCATTATTAATTCCTTGCTAATCTTTCACTGATGCTGCTCAAGCCAGTGCTAAGCGTCCCTATCACTGCATGACTCCATTAAGCAGGAGTGACTCAAAGAAACATGAACTGTACTAACCATACAGCTTTAAATACACTAGTTGTATACAGTTCATTATGATTGTTTTTTTTAAACTTTTGGATTCATGCCAGTGCTAAGAGAGTGTACATATCCCTCTGGTCTATTTGACATAGCCTAAAAAAATACCAGAAATTATACTCTGGCAGAGCTAAGATGCATTGCTATAATTTAAAATAGTCAGTACACCAGATCTATCTGCAAGTTCAAGTTCCTTCTCCTTCTCAGGTACACCTCCATCCTTGCAGTTCTGTCTGGGGCATCTTTTCCCCCAGAGCCTGAGATCACCTGCCCTGACCTCGGAGAGTAAGATGTAATTTGCCCTTAGCTGTACTAACTCTGGGCTATGCCTGAGGCTCAGTCCCTTTACACTCCCTCTCCCGAGCATTCCTGTGGGTGAGGAGGATGCCTCTGTAGTCATGACCATTTTATTTTGTGTTGCTAACATGGGGTAATGCACCTAGAATATTTCACAGTGGTTATACAGTACACCAAAAGAAATAGCAGAGGACAGTGGCAACTAATTTTATCTTCTCTTCAGGAAAGAACACTGCTTTAATGTATATCACTTAAGAAGTATTAGTATATGGTAATGCTCATATGATAACTATTTTACGCATGTTGTAAGAAAATATTGCGGTAAATAAAGTGCGTTGTGAGGAGAACAGGGAAGAAATTGCTTTACTCCGTGACCCTTACAAACAAGGATCTCCTTAAAAGGTTCTTTCCTCCCAAATACATAGAAATAGAGCAAACACAGTTTAGCTATGAGCAGAACTGTTAAATGCAAGGAAAAAAAAAAAAAAAAAAAAGAGTGCTTTCTCTGTAATTCATTTTCCCTGTAAAACACTGCAGAGCCCTGGAATCAGGATCCTGCCAGTTTTGCAGCTTTTCCAGGTGACCTGCAAATGACAGCCTGAGAGGCTCACCATTACCAGTCCTAGTGTTACTTTACAGTTAACTGTTAAAAAGGTGACAGTTCTACTGCAACTGTTGAAAGTTCTTCTTCCCTAAATTCAATTTAATCGAGATCACTGTCAAAATACCACATGAAGCTACATACCGTCACAGACCTGGGTGGTATAAGTATGTTAGCTGGAGTATTAGCTGTGCGTTTCTTAGAAGCGCACGAAACTGTTACTCCGTTATGAAAGGAAGCCATAGGCAGCAGTACTGGCGTTCTCTGATCTCTTTGTCTTACCTCTACCTTGCAGCATGTTTACTTCTGCCAATAGAGCATTTTGTGAGCTCCCTGAATCAACTGATGCAGGTTAAAAAGAAACTTGAGAAACAACCTAGTTTAGCAGGAGGTTGGAGGGTTTTGGAAGAGTACTCATTGATCTGCTTGCTGCTGAAACCCCATACAGCTGAAAATACACCTTGAGACAGAATTACCTTGCAACCTGCAAAGCTGAGTTCTGTATAGACAACCAGAGTTGCCCTCAAATCAGTGGCCAGCTACGCAAAGAATGAGCAGCGCAGGAAAACGGCTTACTACTCTCAGACCAGAAAATGACAATATTCATTCTTTATTTAAGAAAACACGTATTATATTCTAAATGTAATAGTCTAATTTCAGTATTTTCCAAAGCAAAGTATATGTAAGCAAACCACATTCTTTTATTTCCTGGCTTAACTATGTTTGAATTACTAACTTCTTCCACAAATGATGATGTGACTGATATAATGGAATATGTAGTGTATCGATATGTGTTTAAATACCAAAGGAGGGTGTAAAGGGTATAGATAAAAATAGAGGAGCAAAACAAGCAGCGATAAACACTGAATTCAACCAAAGGATGTAGTGTTAGGAGTATTCTTATTAGAAGAAAACTCCATACTCGCTGGCAGAGGAGCAAACATTTCTCTACCATGCTGATAAGAGAGAGAATAAATTAAAAAAAAAAAAAAAGGCTTTAGTATTAAAGTAAGTTCTGGACCAGACTTTTGGGCAGAAGGTAGATGTGTGATCAAGATTTATGATAAATTCATCATGCAGTTTTATATCTTATTCTAGAGACATCAGCTCTATGTGTAGTGGATAGATCTGTAAATATGCATGGAGGAAAAGCAGCCTGTGGTTTGTATCGGTTACTCTTAACACCTGTAACACCTGCACTTATTTTTCACTTCCTGTGCTATTTTCACAATATTTTTTTCCGCTAAGGCGTGAGTTAAGATTAAAGATGAGGTACGAAATTTCACTGCTGAAAATATGTTTATATTTCTCTTGAGGGACTCAGTGTATGATGGTTTATTATCAGCTGTTTGTTATTAGCACTTGCCATGCTGATAATCTAAAAACATTGTCTGCAGAGTGTCCCTTTGACTTCTTGGCTACCACAGAAGCCACAGGGCTTTGAATTCCTTCCACGTTCACTGGTAAACAGCCTCTCTGTGGATGGCATGGTGAGCAGGTCTGAGGCAAGTACCAGGACTTGCACTAATGATCAGGTACCCTGGTAAACAGATTAGTAGGGAAAAAGGCCGTACCTGTATGGTCTTGCAGATTTGAGAACAGATAGGTAAGACAGTCCAGATAGGCATAAATGAAGGTGGTTAAAAAACAGTGCATGGAGATAGTCTCTGAAGAATTCCCAGCTGTAAGTGTGCGAATGGCTGGATGTCCTGCAGTAGCCTTGCCTAAGCAGAAATACTGCTGCTAACAGAACTGCATGCTGCGTTCACTGAAGTGGAAATGGTTTTAGGGGCATCATTCACTCTGGAAATGTGTTCACAGTTAGGATGAGAGAAGTCTGCATGAGTCCTTGGGTCCAAAACCAATGCAAAGCACCCCTGTGGTACTCTGACATCTAGCTTCAGTTCCTATCTTAGAGCAAAATAAATTCATTAAAGGAGTCTTGTGCCTTTGAGCGTGATAGGGCTCCTGCAACGTCTAGTGAACCTCACTGAAAGGATACGGTGACTTCTGAGAGCTTTGGCTTTTCATCACCTTATAAACCCACTTGTATAATTTTCTTTTGCAATCCCATGCTCTGATTCTTATTTATTGAATTTTAAAGGATTAGCGTGACGAGAATTGTTTAACATCTCTTTCTTTTCATCTGTAACGTTGTAATGAACCAAACTTTGTTGTTGTGATCAGGAAATGTTTGATGTAATTTTGGATGAAAATCAGCTTGAAGATGCTTGCGAACACTTGGCAGAATATCTTGAGGCATACTGGCGTGCTACTCACACCACCAGTAGCACACCCATGACTCCTCTTCTTGGGCGAAATCTGGGATCCACTGCACTTTCACCATATCCTGCTGCAATCTCTGGATTACAGGTATGAAAATACATTTCAGCCCCAAACATCAGTGCAGATCAGGTGGGTTTTTTGAATCTGTGGGAAAATAATGTAATATGTTTTATATAGCATAACTTGTCTTTGCTTCATTAATTATTATTCACTGTTTGGCCACTGCCAGCAGTAAGAAGGCAAGCTAAGGCCCGTAATCAGTCAAGCAGCAGTTAGCCAGCTGAGTGCTGAAGCACTGTGACTGCTCTTGCTTTCATAGGAAATAAAATGGCCATCAGTTTTCTGGCAAGGAGTGAGTTCTTGAGGAAGAGTTAAATGACACTCTGTCAAGTGGTATTATAGCCATATTAGAAAATGGCCTTTTTTTAATCTGGAAAAAACATCATTGCAAATGAGACCCTGTCAGGCTGAGAATAAGCATGTACAGTATGTCACAGCAGTTAAGCTAACAGCTACTGTATTTAAGAATGCAGAACAGTGTCTGTAATGATCCCTTTTATTTCTACCCTCATAACTTCAGAAAACATTCACTTTCGGGTGGAAAACTTCCATGGTTGTCTCTTGTATCAGCTAAATGCCTTCACCTTTTTGAGTTCTTTGAGTGTGAATAAAAGACTTTTTTTTTTACCCATTGAAAAAAATTCTGACCATTTTTTTCCACAGGGATAGCTCAAAAACGGCTGAACTTTGAAACTTCAAACGTGGCATGTAAATAGTCCTTAATGAGAAGTACGTGCTTTACTAAGTTTGAAAACAGAAAATGTTTTTGATTAATAGTTATGAATGCTTGAGAAGATCAGGATTGCAGCGAACTTTTAAGTCTGAAAGTTTCAGGAGTTCTGTATGTGTGTGACTTTCTAGGAGTGTGCACTTTCTAATGTATGTCAAAAGTAAAGTTGAGCAAATTACGCTTAATGAATAATTCACCTGACAAATTTAACCTCTGTTCTGCTTGTAGAGTGTCTGGAAGCAGGTAACAATGTTGAAGGAAATGATGCATTGTTCAGTGTTTTCAAATAACATAAAGCTGTTTTTTCTGTGAGTGAATTGCACTTCACTGAAGGTGCATGATACTTGATACTCACATTTCTAATGCTGTGCTTGATTTTATTAGGATCAGTAAGTCACTGTTTCCTGACTGGCTGAATGCACAAGCACTGTTCTATTACTAATAACATGCACATATAAACTGTTGTTTCCATTTTCACTTGCCTTAAAATTTCAGTTTTCCATCCCTTCATGACAATAAAATACCATCTGCAGAACTTTCACCTCTTCAGTTTCATTTTGAGAACTGGGTGTATCCACAGAATTTTTTTCAGGCATTTATTTCTCTCTGATCAATGGACACCAGCAGTAACTGTGAAATGTTGCTCCATTTACTTAGGGAAAACTCACACTGAAGATGAAAATCACCCCTGTGCAGTGGGCTGGCTGAAGGTATGCATCACTTAATCCCCACTTCACCCTAATCGTGAAGGCTTAGGTGGGACTTGAATGGTGCTAGTTCTCTGCAGAGGGGTAAATTTCTCCCTGAGTGAATGATGTCCAACTAGAGACTGCAGGATTTGGCTTTCAGTGCCGCTTAAGCGTTCAGGCCCATTTAAAGAGTTCTGATGTTTTACATGGTTATCTCGCAGTGAAGACTTCCATCATTTGAAGTGCTTATCCACCTAGAGGTTTTATGCTAATTCAAGCCTTCAGAAGGATTTGCATCAGTTTTGACTGTAATGATGTGGTATGGTAATTATAAAGCACTCACGCAAATCGTAGGAATTAAACTAGCTTAGGTGCTTATGATGTATTAAGGATTCATACTTCTGATGACCTTGTGACGACTCCTTACCTGATACCTTGGGGAATTGAATACCAAAAGCCCAGAGCCTTGTGTAACAGTCACACCTGAGAATGATACAGATTTGCTGGGACAATCTGTACATACTTCACCTAATCAGGATTTAGGAGTATCCCTTTTTTAACTTGATTGTGGCTTGGACTTTAGTTTACCGAGAATTGAAACTTCTGATTTAACTTCAGTCTTTGGGCTTCGCGAAGGTCACCGGGGTGAAGTTAAATGGCATAGATACAGAAGAGTCAAAGAGAGGGTATATGTGACGGCACGCTCCAGCTGTGCACCATCACACCATGTGTGGTACACTGGCCAAAGCCGGTGGTCATTTGGTCCTTAGTCATGACCTTCCCTAAAAGGGGAAGATGTCAATGTCGAGCTGTGTGTGTGTTTGCAGTCCTCGATAGGAAGAGTAAATTTTGTCGTAGGGGCCAGTCGTTTGCCTTTGTGGCTAATCCCTGTTAGCTCTAAACCTACATAGTTTAGTCTAATTTTAGCGAATGGACTTAAATCCTATAGTTCAAGTTTTGGGGATATGTGTTTCTTAGGCTCCAGGGGATTTGCATTTTAAGTCCATTACTGCAGAAAACGTAATGCAGCTTATCGTTCCAGTTGTGGTGCAGGATCAAAAGTTATTTGGGGCGCAAGACCAGCCTGTAACCACACCGGGTTTGTGCCACACTTGCACCTCTCAGGAGGTACATAGCGGGATCAGAGTGACTACACAATTGAGGCAGGGAAACAGGAAGGCTTCTAGAAAGGAGCAGGTTGCAGCCAGAGAGGTAAATTACTACAGGGAAGATAGAGGATGTGAGCACAGAAAGTTAAAGTTGCAATTGGTTAGGTGATTGTATATCAAAATTGCATGCCTAGGTCAAATAAATGTGAGAAGTATAACGTGTGAAGAAAATATGTGGACTTTGACATATAATCACTACTAAAACATGACGCTATAAGGAAAACTTGGGGATAATCTGGTAGAAGTTGCTACCCAGTAGCTGAGCATGTGAGTTTGCAGAAGGGCACCTTTTCCGTGCCAGCTCATTATGTGGAGTCTCTCAGTGAGTAACCCCGGTAGCATCAATCCACAGAAAGGGATGAGACATCGTATCTGCAGTGCTGTAAATGTATACCCATCTGCACAGTTACTTCGCCGTGCAGACAAGCCTTTTGTTATAAATTATGCAGCTAAACAGTTGCCGTACAGCGAGGGTGTAGCAATAAGAGGAAGGTTTCATAGCACAGAGAGCATCAGCCAGAATTTCAGAACTGAGAGGAGCAAATGATGCTGCCTGTGCACGGGAACCTGAGGCCACAAGAGCGCAACCATCATGGCAGCGTTCTCTTGGCAATTGCAGCATCAGAAGAATGACACTGAGTGTGTAATCTAGAGAAAGAGAAGTATTGACCGAGTTTGTTCTGAGAGTATGGATGGCTATACTGTTGAGAGGTTTAATGTGAGATGACAGGAAACAAAATATTTTTTTTAGGTTATTTCTTCATTGTGCCAGTCCACTGGCAAAAAATATGAACTGATTTTGCTCATGTGACAAATGCAGCACATTATCATTATGGGAACGTGAGGATAGCAAAGGCTAAACTTTTTAATTAATAAATTATCTTAGAAAAGGATTTTCTGTCAACATATTTAAAATATTTGTTATGTTTTACTTGAAAGAATTTGTTAATATCTAATCGTTTCAGCCACCGCTGAGCTACCTGGTTAGCAGCCCATCATTTGTTTGGTCATATGAAGGTTTTTAAATATGGCTTAGAGCTGCACCTTTAAAAAAACCCAAACAAACCACCCAACAAGCATCTTCAGATGTTTTCTAAAACCACATAAATCAATGCTCAAAATTTTCTAAGCAGAGTAGAAGCATGAATGTTATGTTCATGATCAGAGAAAAGTGATAAATGCTGAATACATCAGCTCACTTTTCACACTAAGTGGCCTGTAATATTTAACAAGGTGAACACCATAAGGTACATGTCATAATACTGCGTTTGGTCTGCTTTCAGCTCTAGGAACCAGACTATTCTTGTAACCCATTCCTGTAGCATACAGACTTTAATATAAAATGAATAACACAAAAGTGGATGGATTCTGAAAGACCTCAGAATAAGTCTCAAAACAAGCTAAAAAATGTAAAATCCTCTTTGTCGGTATTAATGCTTGGATTCTTTGGCACTCGTAGAGCCAACGTATGAGGCACAGCAGCCATTCTACAGAGAACTCTCCAATTGAGCGACGAAGTCTAATGACCTCAGATGAAAATTATCACAATGAAAGGGCTCGGAAGAGCAGGAACCGCTTGTCTTCCAGTTCCCAACACAGCCGAGATCACTATCCTCTAGTGGAAGAAGAATATTCTGACTCGTACCAGGACGCTTACAAACCCCATAGGAACCGAGGATCCCCTGGAGGATATAGCCATGATTCACGACATAGGCTTTGAGTTCAAGAACCTGGGGAAAAATAGTATTCATCAGTTGATAACTTGCCATAACATAGCTAGGAACAAAAAAAAAAATCATCTTAATTTGGCAGATGTAACGCGGTTATACTGAAGTTGCACTCTGCTGTCATTTGATGTTAAGTAGGGGGCAAAATAAATGTTACCATGCCCTTACGTTTATGCCCGATCATATAGGTTGTTTTTTGGATTTTTTTTTTTTTTAGTACAGCATTTGCATTTATAGCCATACGTTTTCTTGTCATATTAGACACATCCGTTTGTAATTTAGGGTACTTATCAAGGCACTTATAAAATAATTTCCTGTGCTGGAAATTCCAAATGACCAGTTCCAGTTGGAACCAATTTATAAACCAATTCCTGTTGGAATTTGGGTGAATTGACTGGAAAGTCGACTTGAGCATGTTGCAATCAATTGAAAAAAAAATACAAATGAAAAATCTGAAAATTACAAACCACTAGAAGCCAGAAAGTCAGCTGCAGTATTTGTTTGCTGGAAGCTCAATTTACATTTAAAGTTAGAATAAAAGGATTTATTCTAACTACTTATTTCCAGAATGTAAACTACTGAGAGTGCCAAATATCACAAATTATTGCAGCAGTTACAAAATACTTTCCAGTTAGAAAATATTTTTAGACCTGGCATGAATGTTGCAGCAAAATGATTTCTTTAGTTTAGCCAGTACTGACGTTTTTGTTGCGGTCAGCAATGATGAACCATGACAGGATAAGGGGAAGTAGAAACAGGAAAATTAACAAACTTCAGAATAGTTTGTATGGTTAGAGGTTGAGGATAGTCTTTTTTTTTTTTTTCTCTCGTTTACCTGAATACAGCTAGTAGTCCCAAAATGGAACATTAGTGTATAGATACATAGTATTTTTTCTCCCATTTTTAGTATTCTGCCTTTTTAAATGGAAAACAATACACTCTTCTTACCCAGTATGTAGAGTACCTACATTCCAGTACATCTGAGTATCTACCTGTATGTTACATCTTTCAAAATCCATCTTTGAATGTCTGAAAATTCCAGCATTGCACAAGAACTCTCCAGAAGATCAGTTTAAATTTCAGTGATGAAATCTGAGGGAAGGGGGCAGGGTTAAATACTCCTAAATGATGAACATTTAAAATAACATATTGGTCAGAATGAGCTTGCAATAAAAGTGGAGTATCAGAAAAAAATCTGCTCACAGTATAGTCGTAGAGCTGACATTTTTGATTCGAAGAACTATGATAAATCTTTGGAGATATTGCTGCCTTACTTCCTAACAACCACTTCTTTTCACCTACTGAGTCTCCGGTTTCTTTAAATAGATAAATTTATGTGATCGGACCTTATGTCTTACATGATCAGTGAAGCCTTAGATCCAATGTGATTGAAAAATTGACCATAATTGACCGTTTTGTACAACCCACTAATGTCTTTAAGCACAGATTCCTGAAATTCCCCGCTGCATGCATTTTCTAAAATTGACAGACCTATGCTGAACATGCATTTTTTTAATGCAGGTTCACGTCAACACTATTTTTTCAAAAATGAAGATCATTAACTTTCATATTTGCTTACTTTCTTCCCAAAGCCTCCTAAAAGTAGGCTTTAAAAGCACGTAGCACTAAACGAATTTCCTGAATGTTATGGTTTCTTCTGCTTTCTGGACCAGTTAGCAAAGATCACTGGTATTTTCCACCACCGTTGGGTCTGGTTATCTTCTTGATGTTAACGACGAGAAAAGTAATTCATCTCATATCTGGTACAACCAAATTAAAAGGTTGCGGATGCATGATTAATTTTTTAAATAACTTCATTTCCTAAAAGGCAGCCTTCAACACCACTAGATGATTCGAATGGGCCAGTTACCAAGAAAAAAAAAAATCTGCATCCATTGGAGTAACAGAGTTAAGAATGGATAGGACAGACGTGATCCTGTTTGATTTTCTCAGGCTGAATGCCTGCAGATTCCAAAAGAGCATTTAGGCTGAGAAAGCACAGCAAGATCTGGTCTGGGAATGGTAGCTTCAGCTGCCTTCTCTAATACTTTCTGCTATAGCACAGTGGAGCATTCTCCAGTAATTTTTACAAATCTTTGTTACGTGTACAGCACACACACCTGCATGAGAAAGAAGGCATTAGGCAAAACATTTTTTCTATAAGCTTTAATAAGTTTCTTGTTTGTGTGCATTAAAGTATTAATTGCAAAGGATGCACTGAGATGTATAAACCTAGATTAGACAGCTGTTTATCTTTATTCTGTAGTAGCATTAGGGATCAGATCATTTAACTGCTTGAAGATATTTGCATTTTAATGGCAGGTAGCTGCGAAGCACCTACATATATTTTCTAGTAAACAAGGTTACTGCTTTATCATTTCCTAGACAAAAATGTCACTTATTTCTAGAGCCTTTTGGAGCCTTGTTTTTAAGTCTTCCATGTCATGCTAGTAAAGGGAAAGATCTACACAACACATATGCACAATTCCATCACCTGCAGCATCTGAAGTGCCAAAACTACTTCGTTTGTTCTAATAAAAACAAGCTTGTGAGGGAAGTCATGTATTGTCTTGAACGAACACATTGAGTTCCCTTATTACGTGGGTTTAAGTTTACTTTACTCTTGTATGTAATTAGTTTACCTTCTCTCTCCTCTCCCACTGCCCATTCCATTTTAATATAAGAAATCAGTTATAAGTGATCTAGCAGGTCTCCTTGCTTGCTGGGTTTTTTATTCTTTGAAGATAGATATATCTTTAAGTATAAATATACCGAACATGCTAATATATTATTAATTTATTCTAGATACAAGCTATGGGAACTCTTTATTTTGAAAAGTAAATTATTTTTAGGAAACATGGTAATCAGTAAAAGCTGCAATGTTGATCAGGACATGTTAACTCGTAGTATTTGTATTAGAACTTCAGCAATGCTAGCCAGCTGTATTGTGATTTATTATGCAATGGCGCTATAGAAAATTGTGAAGTTCATGTATTCCTGAATGAATACGAGTAAGACTAATTTTCCAGTCCTCATACCATTTTTCTTGCTATTAAAATACTATTAAAGATCAGAGCTCTGTTCCTAAGCTCTGGCTTATACAGAGGATTTTTAGAAATGTTTATAAAAACTTTTTTTGTTGTTGTTGTTATCTGAGTTTTTCATAGGACACTTTTGGATTAATGACAATTTAGCCAATAAAGGTGATAACAACAATCTTAATATCTAAAGACAGTATACGTCAGTGCATTCATATGTTTGTGAATGAATTAACGAAGTCTTTTAAAAATCTTGAAGCCACTTTACAAACAAATAGTTGTTAAACTTTTGATTTAAAATACTTTATCTTTGGCAAGTTGTATTTAACAGATGTACAGGTTCTTTTACTAGTTCCGTAGATGAACATTTATCCTATGGGATGTGCAACTCACAACTGATTATGTTTTCTAACTGAGTATGTTATGAAATTATGTTTAAAGGAATGCAACTAAAGCTGTTCTATATCAAATTTTAGTTTACAAACAGCGGGCCGGATTAGATGATCATTTTCTAAACAGCTCAGACTGGCAAAAACCAGTTCCTCTGCTTGAGAGTTGATAGTGCATTTATGGCCCGACACCCAGATTTTATCCTGAAAAATCATCTTGCCATGGAAATCGGGTGGCGCCCCTGTTTTGTACTTGATAAGCAAGAGCAGTTTCTGAAGCAAGTGCTGTTACCTCTTGCTTATCACCCTACTTTTCAGCTGCTGGGCACTCAGCCTGCTTCTGATACCATGTCTTTTTGACTTAACTCTGACGGACCCAGGTAAATGAAGTGTGCTTGGGGTTGGAGGTGGCTCTGTGGCTCGGCGGACACAGTCGCCAGTGATCGTGCTCGCAGTGTTAGTGTTGGGTTTGCTGCAAACAGAAAAACATTTCGCTGTGTTTTCTCCAGGTCTGAAAGCTGCTTCTGAAGTTGATATTTGGGGGTTTAATCTTTTGTGCTCCTTGCTTTTAAAATAATGTTTAATACGTACTTAAGAGAGTGAAAATTACAAAAAAGGAGAAAAGGTAGCTGTAGGAATAACAAGGTGACGGTAGTTCCTCTGGATGTGCGTAGGCCCGTGACTTCACGTTCAGTTTGACAGCAAATCTTCTGAATTCAGTTTGGTCTCAATACTGTAGACTTCTCTGAAACGTCCCAGAATCTCATATCTTTACTGATGTTACCACTCTCAAAATAATATTGCTGATACTGTTACTTTATAGCATACCGATTTGGGTAAGTTAGGGCTTTCCTGAGTCCTTTTTTTCTGTAAGAATGTATTAAATGTGTCCTCTGTTATATTTTGTTTTACAGTTTCAGTGCTTATGAAGCCTGTCCTTGATTCCATGGTCTTCATTTTTTTTTAAATCAAAAATAATTGGAGACCGCAAAAGGAAAAAAAATCAAATGCGTATTTTCTAAAATGCCATTTATATGAATCTGTTTTCGTTCCTAAAAATCTGTATTTTAAAATTGGGTTGTATTACTCCAGTTGGTAGTAATACAAGTTTGGATACATGGGGTTGTGCTATCATGTATTTTGTTGCAGCTACCCCTCATTCCTGCAAATAGTGGTTCTACAAAGAATACCAAGACTGCAAGATACTGCAATGTAGCTAATTTTAACTCTGGGGGAATTAAGTTCCCACTATCTTTAAAATGATGCCAAAAAAGAGTATATTATTTGAAGAGTCGTCATTTGAATAACCTTTGTTAGATTGCTATTCAAGTCCAATTTATTTTATATAGAAAAATAAAGGTATGTCTTTAAAAATAAAGGGACATTTTAATAACGTAAAATACATGTAAGGAATTAACTTGGAGGAAGAGCTGAAAATTCTACTTATTAGTGAAATTTGTGTTAAGATGTCTTCTATTATTTGTGGAATCCATTTAAGAGGTCAAGAGAAATACTGTAATTGAATCCACATAGAGAATTTTGGAAGAAGGTAGAAATCATTTTAAAATGTTACTAAGAGTGTGTCATTCCTTTATTCCTTTGAAAGTGGTGAAACTGGGAGCAGCATTGGCTTGGTCTTGGTGATGCTTAGTAGACCTGCCTTTCCCCCTCAAATTTCTCGGCAGTGAGTTACTATCCGGACTAGATCTTACAGACACCTGCCACCGGACACAGTGTTTATTACTGTCTTCTCCCAGAGTCAGTATTTGCAAGGTCTGACCATAAATGTCACACACCGATTATCGTATGCCTTATCAATACTTCCTGAAAAACAAAATGTAATTAAATGTAGTGCCACAGTCCCCTTTGATATTCATTCTGCTCTGTATAAGCAGTAGAAAATCCATATAGTGAGAAAATATATTGTACAGTACAGAATAATATATTTTGCCAATTATATCAAAACCAGAGCAAGGAAAAAGAAGCACATTTGTAATAGCACAAATTCACCATAATTCCACTATTGCATTTGGCATTGTATTTTTGAAAAAAGGGGGTAGATATTTTGATCCAGCGTCAATGGAGTTATTGCATTTTTGATCAGTTTAACTTGCTGCCTGATACTTCAGCAGTTTATTTCTAAGCCTTGTGTTTTGCATATGTGATTGATTTTTCAATAATTTGCACTCTTTTCGTACTAATTAGTGAAAAAAAAGAACCTTTTAAAATTAGAAAGTCCACTGCATTCTTTTCTGCTAATTTTCTCCTCAAAGGTGAAATTACATTAATAACTCCGATTTTGGGCCAATGTATAGATTTTGGTATATGACTGATGACTATACCACGAATACACTAGTAGCCCAAGGTCTGGAATGAAATACTCCCAGTACATAAGTTCTTGGGGCTACAGAGCTACTTGCTTTCGTCTGTGGGGACGGGGAGGTGGGGGAGAGAAGAAGGTTACACTGTAAGAGCTGTGGACGAGTCCACCCAAAACTTCCACTGATATTGCTGAGAATTTAAAACATAAAGTAAGGTTAAGGAAAGCATGCTTAGGCCCAAGGTGTATTTACATTTTGAAACACGCCCGATTCTCTTCTCATGGAGAGAGAGAAAGTCAGTGACCTTGTACAAGAACAGCATAGGGAGAGAATCAAGCAAGATGCAAATTGTATGTATGCATGAGAAATAGAGGGGTGAAGAAAGAAGATGAAAACAGTCATTCAAACTGCAAACTATGGACCTTGGGCTTCTCAGATCCCGGAAAATCTCTGTTTCTTACCCAGACTGGTTCCCAGTGATAGCTTGGCAGCGTTACCTCCAGCCTCACTGGGAGCCAGTTCAGAATCACGCTGGTAAAGACATTACTGCCTTTACTAAAAAAAAAAGAAATACCCACAAATCTGTGTTTTCTGCCGATTTGCCCCTTTCTGTTTTTACTTCTATAGATACTGTATGTGTAGCATTCTACAAGGCATGCTGGGTAAAATATACTATGCAAATGTGTACAGTGTTGCATGCTTTGCTCTCCCTCTGCTTTTAGTGGCTTTCAAAGGAAAAAAAAAAAGTGTTGTTATTTTTGTGATCAGAATAATTTAAAAAAGAAAATGCAGACTGCATGCTGATAGTATCCTCATTTCTATGGATTTGTTTTATGGAATTTAGATGTACAAAAATGAACTGCATTACAATAACTTTTCTACAATAAATGAAAAAACTACAAACCGTTTAAAAGTCTTTTAAGTCTCTTTGTATTGTGCACTCAAGATTGGAAAAAAAGCTCGGAAGAGTCACTCGAGAAAACCATTCTGAGTGTTGCAGTATTTTTGTTGTTTGCCGATAGCTTTTGGCAGCAGCTTCACGTGTTAGCATTTTTAGTAAAAAATAATGAGATTCTGAAGAAGGAGATGCACCTGCTCTGTGAAATGAATGATGTTTATTTTTAAATCTATCTGCTCTTAAATAGCTGCAACTCAGAAGTACATAAATACATATAATATCTCACTATTCCATTGAGAGGTAAAATACTTTCAGCCAACTGCTCAGTTGAAGGATTCTCATGAACATTAATGGTCTTTGGATTTGGTCCTCAGTATGACCTCATTAATTTAAAATTGGTTCCTAGATAGAAACAAGTATCAGAATGATGTGAGGTATTAAGGATTGAATAATTAAAAGAATATGAAATACTGTTCATAGTATCTTGAAAACAAGAGAGCACTGAAAGATGCTACCTCTAGGAGAGAGCTCCATGCTACCTCTTCCAAAGAGTAACAGGAACCAGCAACCTAACAGCATCAAAAAAACCCTGGAAGTACAGTGCTTTCAAACTCGGTACGGCAGCAGGGGACCAAACCAGCAGTACGGCAGCACAGGGCTGTACCGAGCCCCACCAGAGCAGTAAGGGCATCGTGCTGCCGGGTTCCCTGTGCCACTGCCCTTCTCTTTGGGTTCGTGCTGGCTGCTGCAGGAGGGGAGAGCAGCAGTGGCCATCAGCAGGGCTCGGGCAGATTTCACCCATTGGGGCGTTCCTCTCCCATCTCTCCGGGCCTGGTGCCTTGCTTCCTCAGCGTTTCTGTCAGGAGCCTGCCTTCGAAGGACACAAACACATTTACCAGGTAAGCTGCGTGTTACATGTGAATTAACATTGGCTTTTACATATCTAATGCATGTGCAGGGCTTTTAAAATTCTGTTTAATTGAATTATCTTAAGTGTTCAAAATCGGATATAAGCGTGTGAGTTTTAATCTAAGCTGTTAATAAAGAGCTTAAGGTCTTTGAAATAAATACATAACTGAGCAAAAATACATTCTTTTGCGTGTTTTCATATGATTCTAGAAGTTAAAAGTTCATAAGCCACATATCTTGTCTGTCTGCTCCACACGTTCAGGTTTCTTCTGTGTAGAAGTATTTTCCCCTCCACTGGTGAAATCCTACCGTAGGCAGACAACAGGCTTCTGCAGCACAGACATGCTCAGCTGACCCACCGTCAGCCTTACAGTTCCTTGGAACAGAACATACGGCAACCTGAAAATGGCTTTTCGCATTTCCAGGAGGAAACCCTGTAGCTATATTCACAACAAGCCATGCCAATTTGAGTCCTTAGAAAGCTTCCACCAGCAGTTGGAAGCCCAACGTTAGTGTTGGCACGTAAAAAAGCAGCAGTGCAACACAGGTGAAACCAGGCTGCCCTACAAATACTAGCCAGCACAGTCCGATGTGGCTCCAACAAGTGCTGGCCGCAGCTGTGTAGAAGTTGCTTCAGTAAGTCACAGGGTCGATCCAAAAAAAGCTACATGGGGGAAAAAAACCGCAATGCTCTTCTATTTAAAGAATCAAAATAAATGGTTTAATTGAATTTTGCTACCCTCTCACGTAGTTGTGCAGCCTACCTAACCCTGGTACGAGCCCACGGGTTTCAGGCTCACTCTGTGTTTACACCAGAACTGAGAATAGAAATGAATCGTATGCATCTGAAAGTCTCAGCTGAGGTACGGCAGAAAGGGGGATAATTGTCAGCTACTGAATAATTAATTCCATCGCAGGCTGAATGCTGAACTTGTGGAAAGTGTATCACATTGGAGGAGCTGCTTCATTTACCTGCCAGTCACACACCATCCCAGAGACTGCAGCACTAACACGGGGACTGACTGTTCCTGCTGTAGACCTCGATTTCCCTTTCGCCTTCCCCCATCAGCCTCTCCAAAGCCCCTGCACTCAGCTAGCAGACTTCCTTGCGTGTCCTAAGAGGAATACATGAATCTTGGTAACTTCAGGAGTTGAATGGTATGGAAGGATATTTGTGCATTGCACTTACATACGATAAAGCATCGCTACTTTTCCAAAGTCATGTTGATTGTCATGTTTGAGGTTAAAAATACAATTCTAAAACAGTGGACCAAAACCATAAAGGGTGAACAGCCTTTGTATTAAAAGAAATGCTTTTCTTCCACAGACTGCCTGTGACTGTTTAGCAAACGAAGGTTTCACAGACGAGCCGGAAGGTGTCTGGGCTAACTGTGTTTTTCCCTGCCATATTAGGTAGCTGATTTTGTTATGCTGAAAAAGGTGTAAAGCATGAACGCCGTGGATGGTAATACATTATATCTAGTTATTTTAAACCTGGATGACTACAGCTCCGTTACTAGTGCAGTGCATGATTTACTTTTATCCTATTCAAGTTGTAACATGCCAGCTTATTAGCAAGGTATTTATGTTCTTCAACTGTTAAGGACCATATATTCCCCTTCACTGCAACAGAAAGCATGAAAGCCTGCAGACACACACACAAACTCAGAGATCACTACTGGCCTTGGCTACTTTGACTATGGGCCAATATTGCAGCAGGGAAAATAAAAGCAAGAAGCCACTGTCAGAATAAAAGCTGCTTGAAGGAAAGAAGCAAAAAACTGAAATAAGAAAGGAGCATATCATATGGGAGGGGGGCCAGATACCATGTGGAAAGATGAAAGCAGCATAGCAGGCAGCAAGTACGGAAGGCAGAGGTGGGACTGAGCGAGTAGGTGTGCCAGCCTGGAAAGGAGAAGGAGAAAAACAGAGCCAGTGGTAAGCGCCTATGTGGACAGGAAAAAGGGGGGCAGTGATGCAGGTGAGGGGACAATGTGGAATGAGCAGCAAAGCCAGTAACATACTATCAGTGACAGTTATACTGTGTAATACGGATGGTTCTGAGGAACATGAGCAGGTCCAGGGGACTTAAGGACAGAGAGGCTTCTCTGTCCCAAGAAACACATCCCATCTCAAGAGGAGCTTCTCCATCCCCAGTGGGGACAGAGCACGACTCCAAGGCCAGCTCAGCTGTCACCTGGCCAAGCTTTCAAACAAAGAGGAACTCCATTGGATTGCTGTGGTGATAAACAAAGCCTACACACTCTGAGCTTCAGAGGAGTCGCTTTTTGAACCAGTTTCACTCTTTCACCCTCTCTCCCCCAAAGTTAAATTTACTTTTTCTGAGAACTGCAGGTGTGTTTTCTTCACCATGCCCACCAGTGCTGTTTAAAACGAAGACGTGTCCAACAGCTGTGCAACCTACCAGCAGCTCCCTACAGAATGCTTTAATTACAAATCCTAGTGCTGAAAACACCCATTACTTCAATTCGCATCCACCACCGGCGTCACCGAAAGACAAAACAGGACCGACCCACGTAAAATTAAGCGTTTGTACAGCAGTTAATACAGGTCTTGAGGCCGAAATGTAGGTGGTGCGGGGCGTTAGCGCTAGCAGACCGCTTTGCAGGTACCAAAAGAGAAACACCGCAGTGTTTCTCGGTTAAATAAAGCGGTATTTGGGTCAGGGACAAGACAAATGAGGGCGAACGTCCCACGTCTCGTCTCTAGCTTATTACACAGAGGTGCGTATAACCTGTTACCTGGGGTTTTTTATTCTCTGAGGTTTTAAACGCTGAGACGGGCAGGTTTGGATAGAAAAATTTATCTCCAGGCGGGCTGGATGCTTTATAAAAGAATAAATAAGGAGGCGAACGTAGAGCTTCCTCAGCCGCGGCTGCTGAGTAGCGGCGTTCAGAAACCCGGCCTTGGGCGGGAAGGGCGACGGGCGAGCGGCCGCCGCTCGCCGAGGCGCAGCCGCGTAATGGCG
>WAAD01006091.1:862510-911094 GCA_013389945.1 Fregata magnificens
CCCCGGCCGGGGGTGGCCCGGGAGGGCGGGCTGCGGGCGGAGAAGTTGGGGGGCTCTAACCCGGTGTTTTTCCTCCTCTAAGTCACCGGAAAGCTCGTTTCCCGAAAGGTGGGTCTTAAATTATCAACGCGTGCCGAAGGAACGGAGCTGCGTCGCGTCGTAGCGTGTAGTCTCGTCTTGTCATCTGCGGAGTATGCTTTATTAATGGTCTGACGTGATCAGCCTCGATATCTGGCAAAACCGCTCATCTGTGGAGTAGATGTGTTTTATAACTTCAGATTTGTAACGCCTGTCGCCTTACAGTGAGGTTTTAATGGGAGTTGTAACTTTAAAACACGTGCTGACGCTCTTACCCACGTTTATAAGGTCTTTTAAATTTCATTTGGAGTGAACTTAAATACGCTTACACGTGCATGTTGAATGTCCCGATTATACGCCCGTTAACCCTTAGCGCAAATCCAACAAAATATTTTTGTCTTGTAGCGTCCAGCCCCACCTCAGATCTTCTGTTCCAACTGATTTCCTAACATCCACTATGCTGGCAACATCACACCAGAAACAAAAGTTCCTAGTTATGTGGGGTCAGGTAAGCAGATATTTTTACAATATTGTGCAGTTATGCAAAGTTATTAAAACTGGAATTTATATTTGATGGCATATAAGACAACTCTGCAAAACCACACAATATTGATAAAATCAAAACCAAGAAACCCCACTTACCTGACCCCTATCCCCTCCCTATCTCCTCTGTGATAAATCAATGCGAGTGTATTTTGCTAACAGAAGGAATTGATCTCTGGTCGTCTGAAGCTTGGACGGACTTATAATGGCTTTTTGTTGCCNAGCTTTTACTTGCATGAATAGTCCTGTTGAAGCCAAGGTTATTTGTGCAAGTAAAAGTTGTGTAATATAGCTGAGAGCGGGCAGCGCTGCCTCCTCCTGGAAATCATAAATTTGAATGTGCTTGGCAACACCAGCTGTAGAATTCAAATTCAATTTTGTGATGTATAGGAAAGAAGGTGCTAAATAGAAACAATAATTGATTCTGGCATTGGGCTCCAAAATGTGTTTGCGTATGTGTCAGAGTGGTTTTGTGTAGTATTCGTTGGTTCATCTAAAACTAAATTGGGTGAATGCATAGTGTAAAGTATTCATAGGCAAATCTGTTCTCCAGGTTCCAAACCTGCTGAAAGGAAAAGAGGGCACTGAGGGAGACAAGTGGATCACCCTGCTTACAGTGCAAATCAGCATTCATGTGGCTTTTAACAACTCTTTACAAGGAGATTAAGATGTTGCAGGCTGTAATAAAAGTATGGCCTTGGAAATGAACATTTAACATGTGTAAACGTGTCCTGTAGAACTACTCTAGTTGGGGGGAACAGCGATCTGCAAAAATGTGTAGAAGCTTGGGAAAGGATTTCAGCGTGAGATTGCTCTAGCAGTTTAGAGAAGGAAAAAACCTGCATGTAATCTCTCAGAAATTGTTCCTGTAGATGTGCAGACGGGGAAAAAATCAACAGTCACTTACTCAGAACAGTACGTGGGTTTGTATGCCTCCACAGACAAACAAACTTTTAGGTATGGCCCATGAAATGTGGCACCTGAAGTTTGGCAGTGTTTGCTTAGGAAATCAGTCAAAAATGCAACGCTAACCTTGTTTCATAACACAGTTGTTATCGTGATAGCAAAGTTAACTATGTGATTTACTAGTGATGTTTTTATTTCAGAGCACAAAGTAATCATTGTCGGTCTGGATAATGCAGGAAAAACGACCATTCTTTATCAATTGTAAGTATGAACTGCAGATGATGTTTCACGTGTTTCAAGGTGCGCATTGTATATATTACTCTGACTTGTTGCTGCTTTCCCTGTTAGTTTTTACTTTGAGAGCTTTATGCTGAAGATTACTGAACAGTATAGGTGGCAGTGGGTCAAAGCGTGTGTTTAGACTTTGGAAAGGTCTGTATTTTGCCTGGTATATGAATAAGGTTTTCGTCAGAGCTTTTATTTATCAGATTACATTGCTATTACCACTTAATCGCAACTGCCTTTGGTGTCACCATGTAGGCTCTTTGCCAACTCCATAAAATATGGTTATATTGAGGGTTAGCCACAGGACAATGCTGCTAAACTGATCCATGCCGCAGCATGTAAATACTAAACAAATTGTTCTGTGAGTAGCAAGGCAGTGAAGCCTGACCTCTCCCTGCCGTGACTTGCGTCCTGCGTACCAAGATGTACTTTTCATGTTGTTTGTGGTACGGGATGAAGGAGAAAGGCTGAGTGCTGGCTGAACCCAGGACGACACAGCTCTGCGGCTGGTGGCAGCCCATGCTGTCGTGCAGCTTCTGCCTTTAATAGTGGCATTGACTTGTGTTTGTCTTGCATTAAGCTTGCTACTGGCTTACGTGAAACTTTTATGAGCTTCATATCTCTGGTCCTCAACGGCATTTTGATAAAAGGGTACAAATTTGTCCACAGACTCAGAAGCTCTAGGTGGGACAGGCGACTCAAGGTCTGTTTATAATAGAAACAAATTTGCGATTTCTCACATGAAGTAGTCTGCTATTAGGAAGTGTTCCTGAGTCAGTATCAGAAATAATTCCTGTTAAGTGATACGGCCATACTGGTCCAATCCTACACTTAAAATATGCTTTCTTAAAATGTTTGACTTTTGTCAAATTCTGATCCGCTTTTGCCTTTCTGAAACATGAAACTCATGCAGCATTTCCAGCCACTTATGCCCTAGCACGCTCTGCAGAGAAAGTGCAAAGGTGAAGGTGGTTGTCGTTAGTTAAATTGGGAGTGAGAGACTTTAAAAAGCATAAATAGAATGGAGAATATTTTTTAAGACTAGTAACTGCTGCAGCTGACGGCCGTCCTCGGCGCGTTTGAATGCGGCCTGTGTCTTTCCACTTCCTCCACAAACGTCTCACGATTCTTCTTCTCATCTTATTTCTGCAGTCTCAGTGTTTTCTTTTCCCTTTTGTACAGTGGATCTCTATATGTCTCCTTTGCCTTTATACCCGTTTTAGCTCCACAGAACTTCCCCTTCTCTCTTCTTTTATTCCCCTTCCCCTGTTTGCCGCTTTGACAGAGCACTGTATGAGTACTGTCCTCTGTTCCTCCTCCTTGACTCCTCCTTAAACCCTACCTCCATCTGTGCGTATCCCATTTTTTCTCTCACTGTTTCTTCGTGGCAAATAAGTGTTCTGAACATGAATGAATACGTTTAACTCTTTTCATAAGACATGGGCAGAGATAACTAGCAGGATAGCTAGTGTTGGTTAGTGCGCTGGCCATTACTTTGATGTCACGGAGGGTCACAGCAGACGTTGGAGCGGTGATTCTTCTAACAGATCGTGGCAGCTCCACAGACACTTCATTTCTTCCTGGTCTCCTACTCAGATCTCCTCCCTCCCCTCAGGTAGCAGTAGGATTTTGTGATCGGGTGTCTAGAGATGCCATTAAGCTTCATGCTCACCTTGTTTCAGTGGGGAGGAGGGAAAAATCCACCTATTGTACTGCAAACCGCGAGACGCCAACAGCTTGAATGTGAAGGGCTGCAGGTTCAGCCAAGGAAAGGGGATTCATGATACGTCTCTTCCAAGCATTAAAAGAACTCTGCTAAAATGTGGTTTTTAAATATGAAATCAGCCAGAGGCATCTTCTTTTATCATTGCTATGCTTAATTTGATTTTATGGTTCGTTCTTCTAATCCTTTTCTTTCCCTTACATAGTTGCCTTCAAATGTGTGTGGTGACAAGGTTTCTTGTTATATGCTGCTAAGACACTGGGCAACTGGGATTCATTTTCAGAACACTGGACCATCCCTTTATCTCCTTGGTTCTCTGTATCCTCTTCAAGAAATATTCCAGCACTGTTACAAGTCTCAAATTGCTGTCACTGTAACTAAAAGCTCTGCTAAAGCTTCAAAAAAAGTTCATACAAAATGAAAAAATATATCAAGATTATCAGAAGAAAAAATAATTAAGTTCTTTGAAAATGGTTGACATTTTCCTTGAAACTACTTTTAATTTTTTTTGCATATTCCATACAGTCGAGTTTAAATAATTTGAACTTTAGGGGTATCCAGAGTACACATTTGGTTATCACTATTGATGTGAAACTGGTGGTCTTCATGACAAAGTTGCACTTGGTATCTCTAATCTCAATATTTTTAAAATATTTAATGTCTGCATTTGCCTCCAAAAAGTAGTGCTATTGGACGATGCTGAAGGGAGAGAGAAGAAAGTTTGGACATAAAGTAACTGAATTGTGAAGAAAGTACACTCTTAGTGGCCTGTACTGGAACGAGAGCGAGATGTAGGATGTTTGGTGGAGCTGGATGATGAGTTGTTGTTTTTCTGCAACCTTGGAAATCTTGTGGCTTAACCACATTCTTGAAGCAAAACAACTGCTGTCTCCCATGCATGCCAAAATCAGCCCGGAAAAAGAAAAGCTGACTGCTTAAAACAGCTTCTGAAGCAAATACTGCCTCAGCTTTGTGCTTTAATTAATTATAATATAGTTTTGTTCATGAATGGTCTCTCAGCTTTATACTTCGATTATTATATAGTTCACTGAGTCCTTTTTTATTGCTATTTTTATTTATTGTTAGTTTTATTTTTATTCGCCCTCCACCATCAAATCTTGTCCCTGTTTGCTGCATGAGGAGCATTTGCTAAAATTCCCCCACTAAGCTTTCTACCTTGGAATAAACATCAAGTTCAGTTTTTATAAAAGTAGGTCAGTTTGGAGTCCTAAGATGCTCGATAATGTAGGTAACTTGCCAGTTTTTGCAGTTTCTCACCGAGTCGCTCTCTTCCCTCTGCAGCTCCATGAATGAAGTGGTGCATACCTCACCCACCATAGGGAGTAACGTGGAAGAGATAGTGGTTAACAACACGCGCTTTCTGATGTGGGATATTGGAGGGCAGGAGTCTCTTCGGTCTTCGTGGAACACCTACTATACAAACACTGAGGTGAGAATGAACGCCTTGCTGGAAGACTTGGTGTAACTATTGCTTGTGAAGGGAATACAGTGTACCTGAGGTCTGTCCCAGAAGGGAGTACAGCGTACCTGAGGTCTGTCCCAGACACGCTTCCGGAGGGCTGCATTAACTGTGCCTTGAATGTTACTGTAGCTACTTCAGGGTACTCCCATTTTGATTTTTGAAGTCTCCTTCTTAGCAAGCTGTTGTACGACTCGCTTTTATGTTTCTTACGTAAGATGCGTAATATGGGCTTGCAACTAAAAACAACTTGTTTGTAAGGATTCTGCTTCCGGGGATCTGCGGCCTTAGGGCAGGTGCTCTGTTTGTCTTGGTATTGCAGATCCCCATGTTTACAGGTCCCCTCTTGTGGACCATGACTGCTCTATCTCTGTAGCAGGTACTCTAAAACCTGTGTAACCCCTCAGGAGTAAGACTGAAAGCCCAAAAGTTTTCCTCCAAGACTGTGGGAGCTCTGTCTTGGAAGCTCCCATGATCAACTTACTTAAGGACCCCCAAGAATTTTAAGATATCTTTAGCGATGAAGTTGCAGCACATATACTGAACTTGATTAAAATAATGACTTAAGTCAAGGTTTCCTATGTGTTATACATCGTGGTTTTAAAAAAAAAGGGGGTTTTTAATCATAATTAACTTTGTTCTCCTGTGCTTCCCTATAAGACGCTATAACGTGTATCTGCATGTATGCTCTTGAAGTATGGAGCTTGTGGGTTTTTTTAAATCCCTTGCAAATATCTATTTGCATGTTAGTATTTGAAGTAGAGGGAGAAAGCTGATACAGTTTACCTTTTCAAGGCTGTAACAAATTACTTGAGGGATCTGTGTGCTACCTCAGTTATGCTAAGCAAAGAAAAAAACCAGATCTGGGATTGCAGAGAAACACTTGCTTCCAATGTAAGTTTTTCACTTGAAATTGGAAAACAGAAAGTCAAAAGATGCATCAGAGCTACTTTCGTACACAAACCATGGCATAATTTGTAAACCATACCAGTGCTGCGGATAATCACACTCCGGCTGGGAGTAGTGTATCTGGAATATGATGCCATCTGATAATCCAGCTGACTGTCTGGATAATGTGATGGGAACAGTAATCTGTTCTGCTGACAAGTGTGTGGCCAGAAAGATAAGTTTGTTCTCTGACTAATAACTTTTCACTTTTTAAAGTTTGTGATAGTTGTTGTGGACAGCACAGACAGAGAGAGAATTTCTGTGACTAAGGAAGAACTGTATAAAATGTTAGCACATGAGGTGAGTAGACCCTATCTTTTCTCTGTTTTAATATTTATTGTGGGTAAGATCTGGATGGTACATGTTAAGGGAAGCAGATTCGCATGCTGTTTGTGAAAGCTCTCACTTAGGCCTGCTAGCTGAAGACGGACCAGAATGGAGAGGGGCCTCTCCAGTGAAGTCCAAGGCAAACATTAACAGTCACGTTCTCCCAGATGCGGGTAGTACTGTGCCAGAGCTGTCTTGTTCCTGCTAGAGGCTCTGTCTTTTCTGAAGCTCCTGATAAAGCTGTAAATTAATACCAAATTACTGAAGAGAACTCCCACAAAAGTAGCTTTTCAACTTCTGAGTGCTTCGGTGAAACAGAAGTTAGGACCTATAAATGACTTTTGTGGTTTTTATACTTCAATCCATGTTAATATCTGAATGAGATTGTTTTAAAAAAACATTGTTTCCTCCAACAACTTAATTACTATTTTTGATAGCTTAATGGTTGCTTGATGTTTTCTGTTTTCACAGTGAAACAGGTACAACCTTAATAATATGTCTTATAGCAACCAGCTATAAAGCAGAAGAAACGGACTGCCTGTGGCTACAGTAGCCATCATTCTATTTGTGCTTGGAATTACAGAATGAGAGTAAAATTTGCTAACTTGTAAAGACCCTCTTTAAAATTGAGACCTGTGTCAGGTCTAAAACTGAGCTATCTGGGTCTGACTCAGAGATACTGGACTGCCGTATAAGCCAAAGAGCACCTGTTGCATGACCTGAATGTCCCAAAGACTTTAATCAAGTGCAGCAGGACCAGAGCCCTGATTTTTACTAAAGATGTGTTTATACAAGCTTGGCTACTGCTGGGACTCATAAGCCAACCTTAATGCTAACTGGATCGGTTTGTATGAGATGACACTGAGGACACTGAGCTTCCAAATTTAAGTGTCAGAATACAAGGATGTGCATAAAATTGATGACATTATATCCCAAAATGTTACATCTATATTTAAACTATAGCCACTGTTTAGTAGATGGCTGCAGGAAGGGCAAAGACTGCCTATGTATTTGCTTTGAGTGATCATGGTAGTCTAAAGCATTTGAGAAGAAAACCAAGTGCTTTGCCTAGTGTCTTGAATTTCTAATTTTTTTGTATTTAAATTAAAATTATGTTTAATAAAATAAATTGTAATGAAGTAGGTCTGGCTTTCTTAGTTGTGGTGGAGTGTTAAATGTGGCATGGGGGGACTGTTGCCACTGGGTCTGCTGCTGTCATAATTAGAATTTCAGAGATGTACTCTTCAGTCTGTTGCAGTTGCTAAACGAAATTGCATGTTCTGTTTTGTAATCTCTAAAGGAAGATGCAGAAGTTGTTAAAGAACTGAATTTGAAATGAGGGAAGTCTGGAACTCCAAGAAGCACGAATGCACTTGCTTTGTGTTGGGAGACTATTTCTGTGCTCCAAAAGCACCCACCTAACAGTAAATGTGCCCATTGTTTTACAGTAGGATGTTTTCAGTATATTCTGCTAACTCTCCAGATGCTATGACGTTTGAAGAGAACAATAATACATATAAGCTGAAATAAAAGTAAAATATTTATTTAGAATAGCTTTTCCTTGTGATCCTTGAAAATCTTTTATTTCTGCTAACCAGTTCAGTTTAATTTCTGTTAAGGCAAAATTGAGTTGCCCAGGTCAGTTCCAACTAGTTTCTGGACCAGTAGATCATTTGGGAATTAATTTTACTGTTTGTAAAAATTAGTGTGCCTGATAGGCATTTAAGTGAATGAGTTGTCTTGGCTTCCTGGGAAGACTTTTTTACTTTTGGAGGGACAGATTTTCAATAATACGTGCCTGTACTAGTGTAATTCCAAGCAGCTTGAGGTAAAGTAAGCTTGCCCCTAGAGTCGCTGTTCTCTAAATTGTTAGTAATGATGCTTTAAATATTGCAATAAAAATTGTAATGTGCTTGTTCATGTAAATGTCCATCCTTTGATTCTAAAATAGTGTAAGTGATTATTTTCTACAAATCCTGTGTATCCTCTAAGTAAAATATTACTGCAGCTTGCTTTACACTGCCAGTGGCAGTCTCAATGCTTCTTAACGGGTGGGATTTCCCTTGCAGAGGGGTGCTGCACAGGCAGAGCGTACTTCTGGCTCTGGTGAGCCACGGTGCCAGGCTGGCTGCCAGCATGCATGCTGCCGGCGCTTACTGCAGTCAGGTTTGGCAAGGTTTTGCCAGTGCTTAAAAAGTTGTGGTGGGGTAACTCACTGTTGCCCCACGTAAGAACTGCTGCACAGTATACTAATTTGGTACTAAAATCAATCTTAACAGTATGGTAATACATAAGTGTGGTGTGTATGTACAAAAAGCCAGGCTCAGGAGAATGCAGTGGTTGGTTTGGATACACAGGCAGGAATGACCTGCAAGGTCAGGGTTAAATGGGAGGCCTTGACCATTAGAGGTGTGTGGCATTATTGCAGCTGCCCACACATACAGAGTTACAGGGTGCCTCCAATCCTCACCGAGCACAACAGAATATTGTACATGGTTTTACAGATCATCCTAGGCAAAAATTGGACATTTGGTCTGCTGGATCAAAGGATTTTCTGAAGTTGCATGTTGATTGGCCTGCAGCGTTTTATAGTTTAGGGTTGGTTTTTTTTTTTTTTTTTGCTAGGGCTTAAGGTTCTCTACTTGGTGTCACATTTTTTTGCCTCCGAGGGCTGATTTGTAATAGTCTTTTTTCTTCTTTCTCCCCAGGACTTAAAAAAAGCAGGTTTGCTGATCTTTGCTAACAAGCAAGATGTTAAAGAGTGTATGACAGTAGCTGAAATATCTCAGTTTCTGAAACTGACTTCAATTAAGGATCACCAGTGGCACATTCAGGCATGCTGTGCTCTAACTGGAGAGGGGTGAGAGTTATTCTTGTCTGTAGGAGGGGAATCTGGAATTATTTTGGTATTTTTATTGTGGTGTTTGGTTTTAACACACATTCCTCCCCTGTCAATAATAATCTTACACTTAAAGATTTTTGGGCTCAGAACACACTGACTTAGGATCAGTGTGATCTGAAAGCCAACTTCCACATCAAATCCGCCGTCTCACCTCACAGTGATAAAACTATACGATTTGGGCCTAATGAGGGCAGGAGTGGGAATGACCTAAAATCTGTTCTGGTTTATTAAGAATAATCATAATTAGAGATAACTTCAGTGTATGTCTTGAAGTGCTGGGAGCTGAGGTCTCCCACCCGTAGATTGCATAATAAGATCTAGGAAATACTGCGCTCGGAGTGAATTGTTTCTGGAAATGATTGCTTCAGTCACAATTACAGAGTTCTTAGGAAAAATTTAAATTGGTGCCATGGAATTATCTTTGAAGTTATCCTGAGAAGTGCATGTATTCCTTAAAAATTATCTCTTTTGTTTACAGACTGTGCCAAGGACTCGAATGGATGATGTCAAGACTTAAGATCAGATGATTTTTAATGACCTCTTTGCACAGACATTGCTTAAAAAGAGCTGTACCCATGATTACCTTCACAGTGGCAGAATTAATGGGTTAGATGTATTTATACTGAACTGATTTCAACTTTATTTTCTACATAGATGCACACATGCATACGTGTATATAAATTAAGACCAAGCAAAAAGAAAGATGCAATTGATGGCTCCGGTTTGGTTTCCTGCTTGTTTTCCTCTGAGGATGTGTTTAGAAGCTGTGATCAACCTTCTTTTCAAGCTACAGCCACTCAGAACAGTCCAATGTTGAGCGTGGTGAAGACGAAGTGAGAGGAAGGAGCTTTTAATTTTGGGTTTTATTATTCCATTGTAGTCCTCTCTAGTTGAAGATGTTGGCTTCATTATTCCAGTAAATTAGGAAACAAATCAATGGCATAGGTACCAACTTTCCAGTATTTTTAAGGTTACCGATGTTACAAATGCAAAAATATTTTCCTGTATGTGTACTGTACATATTTGTGTGTATTTATACCTCAGTTTTAGGTTAATTGCAATCTCTTCAGACCAGTGTGTAAAGCAGAATCAGTATGTTGACAGCAGTACTAATATTTGAGATTGCCAACGTCTCACAACTTCTTTTCCTTTGTTATCTGTATGGCTGTAACGTCCATCAGACAGTTGGCTTACCACAACTTCATAAAGCAAACTCTCTCTTAAGACCATTGCTTGTTTCTCACATGATTTTTCATTTAGGGAGGATGCTATAATGGATTGGGGCATATGGATTGAGCTTCAAATTACAGTGTCGGCAAACAGTAAAAATTTGCCAAAGAGTTGAAAATGAAATGGATTTTCTTTTTTTTATTGTAGTCATCATTGGATTAGGTGATTCCAAAAAGTGCATGTCACGCTTTTCTTTTTCTGCAGTACTGTTCATTTATGATTCAAGTCTAGTAGAAGTACCTTTAGCTGTCATAAAGGGAAAAATGTCTTTTTTTTTTTTCTTAACCAAAGAAGAGGCACAAAAGTATGTTTAAAAGTCCCACTGGAATCTTACAAAACAAGTCATACTCTGTATTAAGTGGTTTTTCAGAGGAAGGCGCACTTCTCTTTGGTAGCGTAAAATGTATATATGTACCTATATGCAATGGATGGAACTGGGATGGGGAAAGGGAACAAAACAGATTACACTACTTGAAAAGCTGTAAGTGACCCCTTGATCATGTTCCCACAGAAGTTCCAGGGCAGCACTTCTTGAAAATATAACTCCTTGCATGGTCCCCTGGTGAGTTATAAAGAAGTGTCAGAACACTATGTGATTATCTTTTCTTACTGTAGTACCTAATGGGATGGACGTCCCATACAGAAATTGTTCAGAATTACCATTTTAAAGGATACAGGCTTTTCAGTGGGATAACAGTTGGATGGTTTGAAATGTCATCAGTATTGTGTACGTAGGCTTAATTGTAGGCTTTTATGTTGGAGATATATGTTTGGGGAGTATAGCAAAATGAAATAAAACTTTGTTTAAAATGTCATTCCCTTTCTTAGCTCATACATCTGATAAGGATGGGAAAGACATTTTAAAGAAAAAGCTTATTTTCAACTTTTCAAGGTGCTTATCTTTGGTTATGGGATGATCTAGTCAGCGCACCTGCCTTCCCATTCGCCTGCTTCACTGGGGATCATGTTGTGAATTTGTGGGGAAAAGAAGGGAGGCAATTTCAAAAGTCTGTATTTAACAAAGGCAGGTAAAGAATTTAACTTTTTAATATATTTTTGGTATCTCTTTATGATGGTCACTGGCTAGGGAATCTGCTGTCTTTGTTAAACATTTTAATGTGTACATGCATATATTTATAGTGCATGCACATAGATATTGGTATTTAACTGGTGTATTGCAAAATGTATAAATGTTTGAAGAAATAACAATTTAATGCAAAGACTCTCAGTTTATCTGATAGCATCTTCAAGAAACGAGCTCTGTGCACACTTGCATATGAAATGGAATTGTACGTTTTCTAGTCTTAAAAAGAAAAAGCAGACTTGCTTATAAACCTAAGTGTTTGTTTTTTGAGTCTTACGTCTTCCCTTTCATCCCTTTAAAATATTTTGCTTTGCTTTAGTATTGGTAACTCCTGCTTACTTTTGCTTACCTGAATCTGCACAGGTTGTGCGTGTTGGTTTTTTGTTTGTTTCTAAGAAAACGAGTTGTTCCTGCTAATGAAAGAAAAATCATGGAGAGTATTTGAATATGTGCTTCTTGCTGAAATTTGCTGCTTACTCCTTTGCTTAAATTTGTAGGACTTAGTACGTCCCCATAGTGAAAGTGTGGTGGTTTTTTCCAGGTACAGCTTATGTTGCAACCAGATGTGTTTATACCTAAGTAAATGTATGTTTTCTCTTTTTCCCTCTCATTATCCTGGCCAATTGCACTTTCTGTGGCCTCTAAGATACTGTGTGGTTCATTTCATCTTTGTTTCACAAGTGGCAACAGACCCTAGTAGAGAGTTGGAAATAACCACACACGTGAAGACTGCCTGTTAAAACAATGTCTTTTGTGCCCTAAAGAGTAAATCCTTGTCTGTGTGTTGGGTGGTGAGCAATCCAGCCTTAGCCCGGCTACAAAAAAGGTGCATGTCATAGCGATGAGTCATCTTTTCTGTCTGTTTTGTGATCCCGTAGTATTTTAGAGGGCAGATTTGCTCTTCAGTGGCAAGAACTCAGTGGTGGCCAATGCTTACTGACGCATCGCCTGCCCGTAGCATTCTTGACTGGGGCTTAGGAATCCAAGGAAGACACCCCTTCATTTTTAAGTTCTGGATTTGCAGTCTCTAAGGGTGATGGATTTTGTCTGTGGGAGCTGGGAAACTCTTTGTCACCCCATTGTAAACAGAGGTGACGATTCCAAATTCTCACCTTGCATGGTTGGTTTGCTCGTGCTTTAAGTGCAGCAAAGTGTAGCAAAAGCGGAATAGTGTCATCCAGACGTTGCAGTGGAAGTTTTTGTAGGAAAGTGCGTCTGCCTGAAGGTTCTTCGTGAGAACAAGTGTGTTTGCTTAGATACTAACGAGATGAACATTAGAAGAATGTACAAGGATATACCCTCGTGGTGGCAGTGTAGCTGTGACAGTCCTTTCCTACACACCTTGCCTTTTCTGTAGCGTTAGAAATGTTTTTAAATTTAGTCACCTAGTAGAGCTGGAGAAGAGCAGACAAACTTGAACACACAAACCCTTTTTGTATGTGCTTCTTGTTTACAGCTTTTTTTTTTTTTTTTTGTCTCCCTGTAGGACAATTCACATTTTTCTCACAACTCTGTCCATAGAAAAGCAAGTCACCGTTGCATCAGTGCTGCTTTCAGCTTCACTCGGTCATTGTTTGGAAGTGATTGTCTTAACACGAGTCATGCCCTTGATTTGTATTGCTTTTGTGTTTTCACCCTCTGCATGTTGTGTTGCCTTAGCTTTCAGCTAAAGCTTAAGATTACTTTGCCTTTGTTCTTCATGAAATGCATTCTTAGGATATTATGCAGAAAAAGGGAGGGGTCTTTAAAAACAGTTACGTTTATGCTGCAGAATGCCATTTTACTAGCAAAAAATATGGCAGTAACTCATATTTCAATAATCTAATACTTAAAATGTTTCTTTTGGTTTAGCAAATAATAAACTTGGTAAATGAGCTCTACAGTATGCTGCCTCTGTGATCTGAAAATTACGCAGGTTTTAAATTGTGAGGAAAGGTGGGACATAGAACTTGGAAAATGTGAAGAGGGATCTACCTTGCTTCATTTTAATTTTATTATTTTTCGTGAAGGCTTAATAGCTGTTTTCCTACACATTATGTAGCATGATCCTAGGTGTACATGTGCGTGTGTGAACGTTAAACGTATCTAATGGGCACCTTCTACAGTCTATGCAGCTCAAGTGCCTGAAACTAATTCAGTGATCTTTTTTTTTCTTCCTGTGCTACAATTTCCATTTTCCTTAAAATAGATATATTTCTATGAAAGTATCTAGACGTGTGTAAATGAGTGGGGGTTTTTTTCCCCTCCCTACACACCGGTTTTAACATGATTTATGATAAATTTATTTGTTACAGTTCTTTCTATCCTCTACATTCCAAGCACTTTTCCATTTATCAGACGTACCATAGCTAGCTTTCTTTGTGAGAGGAAATACTAAGTTTGCGCTTGTATCAGGTTGGTTAGCTGGGATTCTTTTCAAGGAACTGTTTAAATAACTTAATCCAAGAATACTTGGCCTTGTGAGCATGCTCATGTAAGTAGTTCCTTTTTAATTAGCTAGTAAAACATTAACTTTGCTACTGCCAGACTAATGGTGTCTGAGAAATAGTTTCTCAGCTAATTCAAAAGAATGTAATAGTAAGCCTTTAAATGGTGCATCATTGAGCATTACGGGACAAGGATGATTTGATGTCAGGAAGCACAGCACTAAGAAAGAAAAACGTCTTTGCATATAGTTGTGATATCTATTACGAACACAAATGTGACTTGAATATAGTTGTTGCAGTGAATATATTAAATGTACAAAAATGAGAAATTATAAGTGGCTGCCACTGTAACTTTTTTACAACGTGCTCTAGAACCGTAAGCAGAAATTATATTCTTGCCTTACTAGGATTTTACTGGTTAATTTTTATATTGTACAGAAACTTTTTTTGAAAATGTCCTTCACATCAGGTAGTAGTAGCCTTCAGTCATGACGGGACCGTACTCATGTACCGCCCTTAGCCTTTTAAGCCAGATTTCTTGTGAGTAAGGACACAAGCTGGGTGAGGTTTTTTAAGCTTTTCCTGTTTGTAAATTCAGAAAACTTAGCTGATACTGAATTAAGTTAGCAAATGCTGCTTTACTTAGAAGGCTATAAATCATTCTTTGTAAATCATCAGCTCAGTGTTACTCTTGTCTAAATCCTTCCTGCATCATACCCTGTGGAGGGTAGAAGGGGTGGCCAAGAACAGACATATTCTCCTGCGGAGAGATTCAAAGATCAAAAAACCAAACAAAACAAAACACCTCAGCTTGGAAAGCCTGAGCACTTTTATGGCTAATAAATTGAAGAATTGGTAGTATATGATAGAGGAATGGTAACCGATCCAGTTTAAACTGTGTCTAGATCATGTTTTCATGAATGTTTTCAACGTGTCCGCAACTCTCTTAGTACATTCTTTTTCAAAACCTTTAATCCGGTAGCCACAGTCCTGTACTCGGCCTGTACATGCTGCTCTAGATCCAAGCCTGCCCTTCTGGCTCTCGGGGGAGCGGTGCGCAGGCGTCAGAGGGAACCGAGCTCTTTGTCCCTAGGCACTACCAAATACTGGATTATAATACTAACCTCCAACACTAAACCTATAATTCTTTGAGTATAAAGTAAACTTCTCAGATTAGTATGCTAATGATGTAGTTACGTTATAGTATATTATCTGTCTGGTTTTTACAAATGCAAAGTCCATATGTACGCGCATTAATCATATGACCAGGGCCATATTACTTTTGATCACCTGTATTTTGTACTTCTCTTTCTAAAAGGTTTGTCTTCTTTCTGAAAGAATTGCATAAACTATGTGGCTAACACTGATACTGCAATAAAATTTCATTCCAGAACGTACAAAATTATTGCTTCAAATTAATACCAAGACTTGGCGAGGGCTGCATTTCCTGGCTTGAGCACTTCTCTCTCTGAAATTTAAGCATGTTTATTGAAGTAACTTGGCTAAAACTTTTTATAAAGCTATTTATTATAATAAAGTTCAGTTATGATTCTATTAAGTAACTTTTTCCTGAAAATTTATCAGGACATTCCTCGAGTTGTTTCCGCCTTACCTCTTTCTGTCTTTCCTGGCTTTTAAAATCTGATTTTCATTTAGTTGAAGGGCACTCATTCAGTTCTTTTAATTCTTGTTGAAGAGGTGAAACACAAATTTGGTCTAGAATTGTTGGGGGGGGAGCTGTGTACCAGCATGCATACATACACATTTATAGATAACTTCAGAACTGCGAATTCTTGAAAAACTACCAGTGTTTATTCTTTTAAGATGAAAGCACTTGTCAAAATTTTACTGTTTGCATTAAATCTTTGTGTCTATATGTTGTGGTGAAACTTCTCAAGTGAAGGTAGGGTTTCTGACCTAGTCCGTGGGGTTGTCTTGGCGTTATTGGGGTGAAATGCGCTGTTCTGCCAAACCTGTGATGACGGGGTTTGTATTGGGAGGTTGTTGGGCATTTGGGACAAGTTTGGTAGTAAGTATGTGTTGGCTGGTTTCAAAGAGAAAATACTAAAACCAGCGGTGAAATGCTCTTTTCCTATAGGACATGCTGAATTCCAGTGGTGTACTGTCCTGCATATTCACATCCTGCACGCTGGTATTTGCACCTTGGGGGTGGTGGGGGGTTACAGGGAACTTCTTAGAAAGCAAAAGAGATGAAACCAAAGCTGGGTTAAAACATGGAATTATCTTGTTACTGTACTAAAGGTAGGTTGCTGGTCAGCTCTGCAGCCTGAAGAGTCATGTTCCATGTGTGTTAACGTTGGACTTCTTGCTTTATTTCTAACTGCGCAATATTTGTATCCAGGTGCTAATCTTGTAGAATAACTTTTCTGTTAAGTATTGCATAGGCAGATGATGTCGTTAACTGAGTTTTGAGGAATAAGTAAATGCATCAACCCCTCGATTACGGTGCTGTAATAGATGGCAAAATGCTTTTCCGCACTCCTTATCCTTCTGCCTCCGATGTTAGCTGTGTGTCTAGCTGAAGTCTTTTTCTTTTGTGACGCACGTTTCCCGTTTAGGTGAGCTTTGTCTCCAGCTCCTCCCCGACGCTGGCCGGCGTGTCCGTGTTGCGCGCTACTGGTCTCCTCCTCCGTACGTTTTTTGCTGGAGGGTGAAGGAACGGTGAGCTACCTTCAAAGCCGTGCCCGCTCTTGGGCTGTCCCCTGCCTGTTTCTTTTCCTCTTAACTCTGTTATTCCTTGACTTTGCTATGACTTTTCTGAAAACTGCTCTTGTTTTTCTTTTGAATCCAATTAAATATAAGGTGATTTAAAAAAAAAAAAAGGCACCGTTATCAGATACTGTCCTAGTACAGGGTTCCTCTGAACTGTTCATTCCTCGGGCCATGGGCCTGTTGCCTGCCTCGCTTCCCCTTGGTGCTGTCTAGTCTTAGTCTATAGATCACCACATTGGTCCATAAAAATACATACAAAATAAGTATTTCCGAAGGTTTTTATTCCGGTATGGTTTTAGCATTAAATACCTTTATTCTTTCTAACTGCGCACAAGAAAAATGTTTGCCACAGCGAAACCCTGACCGTTTTACTTTTGCATCCAACAACTGAATATCTTGTGTAGAGCGGACCTGCTGAAATGAGCCTCGGCTTAGTCATTTACATCTGGTAGATGAAACTGTAAATAGACTTTTTAACAGCAAATGCTGTTACTTTGGGGCTTTTTTCCTTGACTGTATGAAAGCTAAAGACTGCTGTGTTCTCTTTAATGGTTTTGGGGTTTTTTAATTAAAACATAATAGTGCTTTTTGATCCTATTACCACTTTTAAAATTACAGGTCGTGTCATTACTCTTTTGTTGCACAGTCTACGTTGATTTATTCTCTCTGAATATGGTTCTTTAATATGAGATTGAATTAGATGCAAAACTACTGAATAGTGAACGTCTTCAGAGTTAATTCTTGTTATTAACTTTTTTGTTCTGTTTTGCTTTTTGCCCCTGAAGAATCAGAATTGGAAGGCTTTTTTTGGTTTTGTTTTTTTTCCTCCAAATATGTTTGTGTGTATATATATGTAGGCAAACTGGTGGGGTCGTGCAAAGAGATGCAGATCACGGAATAGTAGCAACAAAAATTGTCTAAATTTTTTGTACATAAATAAAGGTTTAGTATAAATGCCAGTACTGTTGAAGACTTGCTTCTGAGGTCCTTGTACTGTTGAATCCTAACAGACACCCCGTTATTACCTGTATGTATCGCTTTGAAACATGAATTAATGGATGCATATTAGAGCTGTGTAAACAACTAATAAACCTGTTTGTATTAAGTTGGCCAGATAACTTCTTCATTTTAGACTCACTGTACCATTTTCAGAGTAAGCTTGACAACTTTTTTTCAAGGTGATATATATATTATCATAATTTTGAATTTGTTTAGCAGAATATGTTTTGCCAGTGTAGCGGCTCCAGTTTGCAGTAGTACCTGGGTGTTGTTTTTAAGCCTGTGGGTAATGATGACTTGGGCATATGTTTGGGCTCATCCTGGTGCGATGGTGGCCGGTCAGCCGGGGGAATGCTGGCCTCAGGAGCGTTGAGCTTGGACCATGTGAGGCTGTGCAAGTCAGTAAGTCTTCCCTTACTGTTGCAACACGGATTTTCTTGTGCTTTTAGAAAATATGCAGTTGTATACAGTGCACTAAGCAACAAATAATCCAATTGCTTTGTTGGTTGAGAAGTGTTTATTTTTTTTGAAAGGCTTTAAATATATTTGACTAGATATTTGAGTACAGGTTGCTGTTGTTGGTAGCGTATAAGCAGTATGCTTGTATCCGTAGTTAATGGGCCAGCTGTCGAATCTGTTTTGCTCAGAGATGCCAGAGGTGCCGTACTGTTTACGCTGCAGTGAACAGGCTAGCTGATAAATGAAGGAAAGTCTTGAACTTCACTTGATAGACAAATCTTCATAAGAACTTTCAATATCTTATTTTTCATCCAGACTTTCCTAAAACATGTCTCAAGAAACAAAGTAAGGAGAATGATTCGTTTCTTAAGAACATGTTAACATAATAAGGGAAAGCTGCTTTCCAAAGCACATTTTTTAACAGTAAATCTTCTCTCTCCACAGAGCAGCTTTTGCATGCGTCACCCAGGTGCATAAGGGAGAAATGAAAACTGCTGTGAGTTAATAAATAGTCACCGATCCTTGTATCGTGCCTGTACTTGTGCACGACTAGCAGTGTGCAAGATGCCACCAAGGCGCCTGTAGCACGGGCCTTCCACGCGTTGCTCGGTCGTGGAGGCTCTGCTGCGCTGAGTGGGGTTTCTCATTGGTAACCGTTTGCCTGCTGTGTGGTGTGAGTTGATAATTTATTAAGACCAATAAGACCCTCTTTGACAGGACCTCAGAAATCTACGTACCTTCCTCCTCCCCACACCTACGCGCTACTGATCACCTCTGGACCTTGGCATGGACTATGAACCCGTGCTATTTGTGCAAGAGACAAAGTGGCTGCTTAAAACAACTGGTTTTACACAACGTGCATTAGGCACTAGCTCTGAAGCTTTTCACCCGCTGCAGACAGAAACTCTAAAGTGCACACTTCTAGAGTAACTGTGATTTTTGAAGTTACCCCGTTTGTATTCCTTTTTAAATGTATGTAATACGTGGAGATAAAGTGGCCTTCAAGTGGTCCGATACGGACATTTTTGATAGGAGATCTGTTTGGGGGTTTTTTTTCTGGTTCTGGCAGCAGCGACCCAAGTCCAGTTGCGGACGGTGAATCTCAGCATCGCTTGCCCTCTGGATGTCTTGCACGAAGAATCCTTTAATGGTCTGTGTGCTGATAAACTGCTGTAGCCAAACCCTATTATTATCAGTTGTGTGGACTATTCCCTAAAGGTAAACTCCTGCAGAGAGGAACAAGCCCCAGTTCACCATCCTGTGGACAAGAGCAGCCTGAACACAGGCAGAACAGTTTTTCCACCGTGTGTTCAGACCATTAATTCTTACCTTTCCTGGTGCATTTGAGGAGAATCCTGGGATAATGCAAAAAATGTGCCTACTGGTAAGTTAGGTAGCTCTTAACGGAGATAAGGTGGGAAAACCCCATTTTCACATGGGATTTTTGCTGCCAGCCAGCAGCGACAGCCACTGTTTCATGCTGAGCCCAGCAAAGGAGAGGTCCAGGAGAGAGGGTGGCTGGGGCTGGGAGCGGGGGAAGGCATTTGGAGGGTATCTGGGCTTCAGCTAATTTCAGATTTAAAACTAAACCTTATTTCTGTTTTTCTGAAAGCAAGAGGTCCCTCTGGATTTTGACCAACGGGTTTCTGCTCCCCCTTCCTCCTCGTGGCCCTTGGGAAGAGACAGCTCAGCTTTGCAGGCCGAGTAATTTTTTCAAAAGCCATTTCTGCCTGGAAGTGTCATACAGAATACGTGATGCGGTAGTGATTTATAGAGGCAAAGCAAATAAAACTATTGTTTTTCGGCGGTGGGCACAGATTTACTGAGGGGACTATGGTTCCCTTCCCACATCGGCAGCAGATGGCAAGGCCTATATATTGCTGTTCGCACGGCACAGTTGGACCCATCTGCACCCCACAAACAAACGATAGCATGACTGGAGCTGTTCCAGAAAGATTATAATTATCTCTGCTTTTCTGCCAGTCAAACCTTGATCCAAAACCTGAATTATTACCCGTTTCCGAGCACGGGGAGCGGCTTGCGAGCCAGCGTTCGCACCCTGCCCAGCGCTCCCCTTTTGAAGATGCTGCGAAGGATTTCTTGCTCCGGCTCTGCCTTGGGCTGCTTCCTTCCAGGGAGGCCAGGTGGGGGCAGGATCCTCCTTTTTATTAGCAAATACTTCAAACTAAAAGCCTTTTTTTTTTTTTTTTTTCTTTTAAAGGGAATTTTGCGATATCCAAGGTGATCAAACGCTTTAAGCCTGCGCTGCCACCAAAAGAATTCCCCTTCCCCTCTCCCTCCCTTGCAGCACCATGAATGCTTGCGTGGGGCTCGGGGACCTAGTTGTGACAAGACTACTTTTATTTGTAACCTTCCGAATAACTTATAGCTAAATCAGCGTGGTTCAGACTGCTCAAACAGCCTTTTCTGGCACTGGCAAGGGGTGGGAATAGGTGGTGAGGAGCAGAACGAGGGCAGGACGGAGGTGGGACTGAAAGAGCTGGAGATGTTGGGAGGGCCAGTGTTCCTTTGTGGCACTAGTGCCGGTTTAGCACCCGAGCCTGCTTTCATATATAGTATAATTTTCATTAATTTAGGTGATGCCTGTGCCCAGATAGTGGCTTGCTGCTAAACCGAGGCACAGGCTGAGTGGCCCCACTCCAGCGTAGCATTGCACTCAGCATCTTGTTTTGGGGAAACAAGGAAAAAACTTTGTATGTGGAGCCAGGAATGTGTTAGCCTAATGTTTGAATGTCTAATCACGATACAACAGCCCAGTTCCACTGATGAGACCAGGCAAGCTCGGAGACTGAGACCCTGTTCTGTCGGGTGGATAGAAAGCCTGTGGCCTTTTTTATGGCAATGTCCGATGTCTCAGCCTCCAACAGATAATGTTAACAGCTGAAACCAGCAGTGGCAAACTGGGGACCCGGCAGAGGCTGTCATTGATGTAAGGAGGTTCCTGGGCAAAGAGCATGGGCTGAAGTCATGGGCATGATACAGGTCATCACAGAATTCAAAGAAACAAGATCTGAATGCTTGCCTTAATTCACCCACCAGCAGCGAGGAACCCAAAGCATGAAGCTGCACGGCGTATTAGAAGGGGAAGGAAATCTTATGCAGGTTTGACATTTCAAAACCCTGGGTTTATTTTAAAAATGTGAGGTAGCCTTACCTTCGCCCAGCAAAATACTTGCATTTGCAGGTCTCTCTTTCTCAGGGCTCATAGGCATAATATACCATTAATGTGAGTTTGGTAGAATTAAGGAAAAAGTCTTGGGACAAGCCCTGTTGTTTAGGTGAGGTTTGCAGTGACTATTTTGGGGGTGGGGGTGAGGGATGGAGGATTCCCGAGAGGCCGTGGAAATGGGGCAGGGTGACTCGTGGCTGCTGCGTGTCCTGCTGTGTGTGGAGCCGCGTTGCAGCAGGGAGCAGACCTGGAGACGTGGGGAACCGTACTGCGTGCCCTGCCCGGGGGGGACCCTGCGGCGAGAGCGGACCCCCTCCCCAGCGCTGCCAGGGGGTGCGCCTGTTCCCGAGCTGCCAGGTTGTCACCCCGTGTCCTTGTGTGCGAGCCTGTCTGAACAGATCCCCTCTTAAGCAGAAGAGAATGGGGGAAAAATAGGACCATATTACAGGAGATGCGGTTTGAGTCATACCATCTGTGTGGGTAGGATGTGTCACATAGACCGCCTTATTTCCCAAACCGTGGCACGTATAAACTTACTTTCCTTTGCACTTAACTGTTCCTAAGCCTCGCCTGGGCAAATGCTGCTGGTTTCCTTAGTAACTGGGTCCTTCAGAGGGAAAAGCAGAAGGCGCCTGGGATGACCATGGCGCGTTGCAAGTGGTACAACAAAGTGTGCCGTGTCCGGTCCTGCCGTCGGTAAGTCCGGAGCAGCTGCTCCCCAAGGTGGAGGCCGGGCGATGCTGGGTGGAAAACTCACTCGTGCTCGGCTTGGGAGGGCTGCGCCTGTCCGTGTCCCTAGGAAAGCCCTGGTCCCCCCGGTTTAGGCTGGGCATGGCGTTTAAGGAGGTGATGTAGCTGCAGGTGATGGACATCCAAGCCTTAAATGGTTCAGTCAGTTCTCACCGTGCAAACACATGCTAATAAAATGTCACTAAACTGTGATTTAGTTCTTGCGACCAAACCAGGGGCAGAGTCTGAGAATTGTCTCAAAAATGGAGATCCAGATCCAGTGTTTTGACTGAAGCCACTATAAAGCCTTGGTGTTTGATTCTGTATTTAAACCAAATCCAGACTCATCCCAGAGCCCTCCCTGATCACTTCCTGACAAACCAACCCTTGCACCGTGCACGAGGCTTCTCCCAGCAGCAGCTTGTGTGTCGCTGTGCCTCAGCATGTGCTCCTTGGTGCTGCCCTTGAGCAAGAGCCAGCTGGGCTTCGTCCTGCTCCCACCCTGTGGATCCAGCAGTAGGTCTGATGCTGATTTAATGTGATTTTTAATAGCTGTGACCCTGTATCATTAAAATTGAGGGTGGCCTCTCTCAGAAGGGTTAGTACCCTAATATCTTTGCAGTGGTTAGTTTCTTGCACTGCTGCATTGTTCACAGGATTTAAGTTTTAGCAAAATCTTACTGCTACGTCTGTTGCAAATTGCAATCAAGTAGAAAGCAAAAAAACTGATGGAACCAAGCGCTGCTGCGAGTTTTAGCGTGAGGTGCTGCTGTGCACAAAGTGCATGTACAAGCTGACGGCTCTGAATCTCAAGTCAAAGGCCACGTTCTCCATTAAATGTGAGATGAGCCCACAAAACAAAAGCTGTAATGCTGTGTCACAGCTAACACGGTGGCTGCCTGCGTGCCACAGGTGTTCTGCCCTAGCATCAATGGGAGAGCCCACTGCCACAGACAGCTGCTGCCTCGGCCCCACCTTCTGCGGGACACCAGCCTCAGAAATCTTCCCTGTAGGCAACACAGCATGAAAACAAACAAGGAGCAATGGATTAGGAGTCTGAAAATTCTACCTTTTAAAATAAAAATAAAATTTGTCTTAACATGCCTATCACCTGCATTGGAAAAGTCTCGCTAACTTGAAGCCATGCAACAAATCCATAAATCTAGATCTTTGCTGCAGTCATTGGTAATAGGCTGGATCTTATTTTTTGAGTCAAATTGATGGATAAGCTGAATTCATCAGTCCAGTATATTAATAGGAAAGGCGATGCATAAACTCAGTACATCAAAGATGTCATGGAGGGAACAGCAGATTGCAAGGACCTGGGCGGGGGGAAGCAGTTGCAGCTGCACTAGGAGAGCAAGAACTGGAAGCATCCATTATTAAACATGGGAAAATGTTAAAAATAATTGATGTTTTAATTGACATTTGACATTTTTAGCTCGCCAATGGCTTCTGAAGAGAACACTGCAGACCCCCTTTTGCAAGCAGTGGGGCAGAGGGACTCAGCTATCCTGCGGCGGCAAGTGAAGAGGCTCCTGGCAGCTCCATGCTGCATTCATTCCCTCCATCAAGTGGTAGGTAAGGAACACTTTCATGCTCACTGTGCACCTTAATTTATTGACTTATGTAACGAGGGAACCGCTGCAGCAGTTTGGGCAAGGAGGTGACAGCTTCTCTTGAGCAAATACTTTATTTGCTGTGCAATTTATTGCTCCCTGAGGGCGTTCCGAGGGAACGAAACCCACTGCTGGTGCTGCAGGGTCGCGCCTGTTCCTGCAGCTCTTCCTGCATCTGCACCTAAAGGAAGAGTTGCTTTGAACCTCTGCCAGGATTTGAGCCTGTAGTTTCACAGAAATAGGGTGTTTCTATGACTGGAATACCTTGAAGACCATAAAGTCACTGCTACTGGTCTTCCCTTAGAAAATGATGCTTTTAGAGCTGTTGTCTTAAGGAAGCAGCTGTAGCAGCCAATATTTTTATCATCTGGAGTAAAGATGATAATGTACACTGAATTTTAAATTTACTCAGCTTGACCTTAAACAAAACTAGTTTTTTAGTCCTTCAGGTATTCATGTATAAAAAGAGTTTATTCTGATTTTACATGAATGAAAGTTAAAGCACAATTAACTTCCCCAAAATCCTATCTTAATCTACTAAAACTTAAGCTTTGACTTGCATGGGCTTGCTCTCCAGTTCTGCTGCATTTTCAGCTTTTCATCTTTCTGTTAACATTCGGGGTGGAAATCCTGCTCATGCTGGAGTTTCTGTAACTGATTTTAAAAGCTCCTGGGTTTCGCTCTAGAGCTGGAGCCTAATGGATTTCAGCTGGCTCTGTATTACAAAAACAGAGTTATCCCTGTCTGGTCTCTCCTATGCCAGTCGTGTTTTTGTAGACTATCATCTTTCCTCTAAATCATCAGTTGAATGTGCTGCTAAAAACTCGGTCACCTCTTAGCCCAAATAAATGCTGACAACGTCACGGAGTAATTTAATGATCTGTTTTGAAGACCAGTAACCCCTTACTCAAGTTGGTTTTTATATCTTAGGATGAGCTTTTATCAAAGACAGTCACACGGCAATTTCACGGAGATTTCGCTGGCCTCCTGCCATGCCTGGGACGCTTCCTCTGCACCCAGCTGCTCCCCGCTTGTGCCCCTGCCCTCAGTTATCACCCCGGAACCTCTTCTGTCTCACTCAGTTCGCTGCAGCATCCGTCACCTGAATAATTTCAGCCATCAGGTCTAGCACGTGAACCCGCAGGCAGTTGTGCTGGCGCATGGAGAGAACAGGGAATCACCTTCAGTGTCCGCAACAAGCAGCCCAGGAGAGAAACACCTTAAACCATCGTCACTGCCAAAGGGTAAAGATTACTGTGCTAAAATAAGTTACTGATGTGGGAGTTAGGCATTTGGGGCCCAGGTCCCTAATGATAAGTAGCTGCTTAACTCCAATGGATTTCACTGGCAATTAGATAAACACCTTTTAAAACTAGGGCTAATAACAGAGGCCTCACTGGAAGATGTGCGTCACTGTTGATGGTCTGATGGAGATCCTGAAGGCACTTCACTTGTGAAAGTCTATCTTTAGTCTTTCTTTAGTCTGTCTTGTTTCTGCTTTTTTAAAAAAGTCTTTCTTTAGTAAATTTGAAATCAACACGTTTTCTGCTATTTTTAAACGGTGAAGGAGTTGGGTTGTTTTTCAACAGACAGGTTTTGCTACCTTTCAACAGACAGTTTCATCGTAGGAAAGACTCCATTCAAACCTGAAAATTTTTTACTTGCTTTTCAGTGTCTAAGCCAAAAAAATTCAGCAAACTAAACAAACAAAAGTATCTGTTGCATGTTTGTTGATCAGAAAACTGTGGATTAAAAACACATCTGCAAGAGTCAGATCGCTTTTGAATCTTTACTGTACATCTCAGCAAGATATTCTTGACGGCATATTTCCAACACTCTCGACCTGCTGTGGTCCGAATCCAGCCCAAGACTGGCTGGGAGCCTCAGGACGGGCAGGAGGGGGCTGCAGAGCTGCCTGCATCCCGCTGATTGAGTGGCAATTATTGTCCCAGAGTTGTTTGACTTCAGTGACCTGATATTTAGGTTTTTATTCACGTCCTTTGCAAGCTGATGAGAGAGGAGCATGAATCAGCTAAATCCAAAGAGGACGTACTGTAATGAAAGTGTTTGAACTTGATGTAACCCCATGCCTGTGTTAGATCATTACACTTAATTTTCAGATTGTGAAGTGAATGACTGCATTAAACCATCCCATCCTTCAGTAACCCTAACAAGCGTACGCTGAGAACGTGATCAAGTACAGCAAGACCTGCCACAAGACATTCCCAAATTCAAGATAAGTTGTCTCCTTCCCTGAAACACCAGCGTGTCCCATGCAGCGCCGATGCTAACGCGCCCTGCCCTAGGGCGACAAGCACCCGCTTTGCATCTCGTCGCTGCTGGTTACAAGGCAGGAGCCCGGCAGCCACGGGGACGGTTGGCTTGCTAAAGGCCGCCGTGCTCAGGGCAGCTTTGCCATAGCCAGGGTAATTCTGCAGCTGTTTCTGTCCATCCACCATCATTATGTTGCTTTATAAAAAGACCCATGAAGTCATCAGTAGTTTAGCCTTCCATGGAATTATTTTCAAGGAAATGAGCTGAAAGTCTGCCAGACTTATTGAGATGAAAACTATTTAACGAATAAAGTTTTCCTCCCCCTTGCTCCCTGATTGTAGAGAAAAAAACGCATCAAGAAGCCTGAGTCATTTTTGACAGATGAATGAGACAACGTGAGAAGATCCATACACGAGACTGAGTGCGACCGTACTCCACGGCAGGGGAGGACCTCAGTTTGCAGAAGTTTATGTTAGCTCGTGAGCTCCTGCAAGGATACTGAGGATACTGCTCTTAGGACAGAATGGCATAATGCCAAATGAGTTAGAGGATATTATTTCTGATGGTATCCTTCCTTATTGCAATTAAATGTCACTTTACTCACTTCAGTAATTTAGTGGTTATCTTATTGTCTAGTGCCACTGCAGAGCCGAGCAATACGAGCAACGGCAGATTCCTTATGGCTGGTTAGTGCTGTTAATAATAGTCCAGAGAAGAATTTCTCATGGTGGCTGCTGTGTTAATGACCTTTGTGTTGTGTTAATGACCTTTCACGGAGCATTCTGCCACTGGGAACTGCTGCTGCAAAGTATTACTGGCCACAACTAGCGAGTAGTCTTAATATTTTATGGACTACTGCAGATTGTATTTCAGGATATGAGATACCACGTCAGCAATGTAAGTTAGGAATGCTGAGCATGTTGCAATCTTTCCTCCTCATTTTACCATTGGAGGTGTTAGTAACCTTTCATATAAATATGTTCCATTTCAATGAGCAGAGTAAAAGAGAGAAATTCCAAAAAATGGCTCTCAGACACAGGTTACAGTTTGCTAAAGTCTGTAGCATCGAAATTTAGACGTGTGCACCTTAGCCCATTACTTAGCATCCTTCAGGTCAAGAAGACTACAGACACATGTACATTGATGGAAAGACTTAGTTATTATGGTATTTCTTGAGTATAGCCATTGAGCTTTGATCTAAATCTTGACCTTCTATAGCAGCTTTTGTGATCTTGCCCTTGGACGATTCTTTTAGAAGCCCACGTCTCTTCTGAATTGCATGTTTGCTTTTCCATCTACTGTGGGAACTAGTTTGCAACATAGGGGAGTCAGAGGGCTTCAGAGGGAACAGGATCAAGTGGCAGTGCATGATGCCATTTTACTAGAAGCTTTACAAATGAACGCTGCACGACTTTGAAAAACCCTTGGAAGGGCGAGATGCCATAAGGAAGACTGATAGTAGCACTTTTCTTCTTTTGCCCAAGAAAAAAAAGTTAAAAGGACTGTTATCTCAATCACACCTTTCTTTTCATAGTTTGTTCCCTTTTTGGAAGAAGGCACGCCCCTGGTGAAAAAAAGGTACGGGGGCCTAAGTAGTAAATATTTGATTTATTCCCTCTGTTCTCACATAGGGCATGAACATCTTTCAGTAATATCGGTGCAATTGTTGTTGAACTGAAAAGGGCAGTAGAGGTGATTTCAGAATTAAGGGACTGATCACGGTTTTTGCAGAAGGCAAACAGTGTGTTCAGCCCTGTCCCCTCGTCCCAAGTGATTTATGACAGGGAACGCCTTTATGTTACAGCTGTATTTATCCACCCGTTTATTGGTTGCAGTTGGGGTGATGTGGAAAGTTGGCAATGCTGTTCAAAGCCATGTGAAACTTCCCTGCTGCCAAGTTTTGTTAGAAATAATAGACTTAATCTGAAGACTTATTAAATGATCTGAATGTGGACTGGAATATAAATGAACCTGGACTGGCTTATGATTTCTCAATAAATAGTTTCAACTCAGTTCCATAAGAAACCACAACAACTGTGCCTCTAAATTCACTGTAAGGCTCTGCTGAGTTCAGTGAGAAGCTGGGGGAAGAATGCATGTATATTGAAACTAATAGTTAGGTTTGAAAAGTTGAGGAAAAATTAAATTGGCATGTTGTGAGAAAACTGAACCATGTCATAACGGCCAGCAGCATTTTGACTACTGAGGTGGGACAATTCTTGTGCATGCACCTGAGGTGGACCACCAAGAAGAAATTATATTTCTTCCTTCAGCATAAGTGTAACACTAACCCACCTTAGGGAAGGAAAGGAAAAAGGACCATCAATGCCAAGAAGCAGTAGGTACCAAAAAGGTGTGATGTAGTGTAGTCCTCATCCCACCATTTTCATACCAAGTGCTTTAAAGGGGATAGGCATTACTTGCTGATCATGCACCTGCGTGACTCCAGAGGATCTCTGTCCCTGCGGACCAGACCTGTCTGCCGCTGCACCGCTTTCCCTCTGCAACTGTTTACTGGGTGTCTGTGGCTCTAAATTATAGACCCACCTGCTTATAAGATAACATCTGCAAGTCTCACCGTAGTTGCTGTAAGCCGATGATTTGCAACAATGGTAATAATACTGAAGAAGTTTCTCAAAAGATAAAAGATCTGGGTTATCTTTACTGCAGAGTAGTAATGCAGAGGCTTGCCCAAGGGGACCAGTGTTGGAGACAGGATAAGAACTGAAATTCTGGCTGCCAGTCATGGCTTTTCACTGGCATATACAGCTGATATTTGTACCTCTGTTCTAAAAATATGAACTTTATTTGTCTTATAAACAGAAGGAAGAAGAAAGGATTTGAAAAGAACCTCCCCTTCCTTTCCTAGTTTATACTAACTTAAATTAATATTCTGAAAACTAGAAATTTTGAGTTACAGATGGAAGAATCGTGTGCTGTATCTAAGCTTACCCCATAAGCTCATGTTAGGAAATCTGATCAATACAGAGCTGGTTTTGTATCCTTGAAGAAATCTTCCTTCGGTGTATCTTCTTTCTGCTCAGTGCCTATTGCCGTCTTGGGAACATTAGTAGGAGAAGTAAATTAGGCTGTTTGACATCATCTTGTTGATAAATGTTTTCTTTTAAGACTCTCAAAGGACCTAAGTAAAGAACAGTGGAGGCTGTGACAGATGCTGTCATGTGAGGAGAACTACCCTTCATGCCAATGACCAGATTCAGTTGGGAAAAAAAATCAAAACAAGCCTGCTGCTGCCTGTTAATTATGTATAAATATCTTGTGGCAATAGATGGTATCTTTTATACTGTGATTTCTTATCTTCAGTGTTTTTTTTTTTCAATCTTATACTAATTTTTAAGTTTCTACAGCTAGTTGGAGACTTCGGCTGAGATGCATTTGTTCATCTGATTTCTCTTTGCTTCATGATATCTCATCATGAAAAAAACAAATATTTGGCACCTTGTTCATATCCTTTTCAGTTTGGGTTTGTTTGGGGTTTTTTTTCCCCCCTTTGAATCCTCTCTCGATTCAATGTTTGAAATATCCCAGTTGGACGCTAACAGAGGTGACCATGTGAGATTTGCATGAATGGACAAAGAAAGCAAATATTCTGTGTGAGAACAGTAGTTGGTATATGGTTTTGAGGAGTTATACCTGCAGCAAGCAAACAACAAGTCAGTGTATATGTGTTTCCCTGTGAGTTCAAACAATATTCTATCTGAAGAAGTATGGGGGTGATTTTGAATGCTGCGTGAATGTGTGTTACCTAGACGTAAGATGAGGAGGGAAGTGAAACGCCTGAGTGATTTTTTTCGTAATGTCGTTCTATACTAAAAACTTCAGTCCTATATCCAAAGACTATCAAGCACTGGCTTAAGGTTTATTTGGATTTTATTTTGCAGCTTGGACCTGTCAGAAAAAAGCAGTGATTGCAATGTCACTAAGCAGGGAGGGGGGGCGGAGAGGGGTAGTAAAGAGAAGCTTGTCATGTAGGCAGATTTCAGTGAGATGACAGCTCTTTCTCTGTCCAGAAACATCAGGAAGTGTGAAATGAATTTTGGTTTCATACTAATATTCCTTTCTGTCCCCCTCTTCCAACAGTCTTTTTGACTCATGGCAATATACCATGCAGCTAGTAGCTTGTGCTGCTACTCATCCCGTAGTAACCTGTCAGTATCAAAAAATAAACACGAAAATAAGACGCTGTAGACGATTTACTCATGGCATTTTGATTGCATTACCTCTAAGTATATTCTTTATTATGATCTAATATTTTCTATTAATACTTTAAGAAAGACGATAAGGAACACCACAGTAAAAAGTGAAGTTCATCTTGTTGCAACATGTATCCTTTCCTAAAAAAACCACATTTGTACGGTACTTCCATTTCAAAAAATAATGTTTGCAAATATTTTTCTCAGTTGGCTGGATAACCTAACAAGAAAAAGAAAACGTATCTGTGGTGTAAAAAAAATGACCTTACTACTTTTACAAATACATAGGCAGTGATTCTAGCATTTCTGATTCCAGAGAACAGGATCAAGGGAAGGTGCTTTCTTTCTGCTTGTATTTTTTTAGTTTTACAGTGAGTTAATTAGCTGTTTATGAACAAGGAAACCCTTCATCATTAGATACTGACTTGCCTCCTGTGCTCAGGAATCATCACAAAACAGTGAGTATATGACATTGTCATATTCAGATTCTCAAATGCCTCAAAGCTTTGGGACATTGGGACACGGACATGGTGGTTCATGCTCAGCCGATCACTGCAGCTGGAGATGGCTTTGTAGCCTGTGTGCAGTAACTCAGTGCTAATGGTTCACTGTCTTGGGGCTAGAGGTTTACCACGCACAGACTGTGAGCGTTACTCCTCAGTGCTATGCAACTTGTCAGTTCCAAGGATTATCTGTAGTTTAAACAGTTAAATTTCCCGTTGGATGGAAATTTTCATTCCTAAGCCAAGATACAATCACTGACAATGCATGTGCTCCTATCCTGTGTTGTGCAGAACAAAAAAAGGTTGGCTTAATGTACTGCCAGCTGTCATATTGTAAAGGGAGGTCTAAGAGAAATATACATATATATATATGTATGTATATATAATTCTAAGGCAATCACTTGCATTTGTCTAACCAAGCCCTTCATATTTTTTGGTAAAAAATTTTTCCCCGCTTGCCATAATATTTCTATGCATCAGACCAAAATTTGCCTACCCCCACTGCAGAGGTCCTGGGCAGCAGATCCTCGCAGTGAAACCATCCTGTAGGTAAGCTGGTCCAACAGGTCAGCCTGGCTGACTCCTGCTGTGGATGCTGACTCCTGCTGTGGATGCTGACTCCTGCTGTGGATGCTGACTCCTGCTGTGGATGCTGACTCTGTGCCAGATAAGGTACTTCTAGAACAGCCTCTCTTCTCACAGCCACCTCTGTCAACAGCACATCAAAATACCACTCAATTTGGAGGCCTTTATCAGATTTTGAACAGTCAAGCTTCCACTCATGCCTCACATGCTTCACAGTTTCATATGCTAATAAATCTTCTTAGTAGTTTCAAAACAATTACGAGAGAGATGTTTGCACGTGTCTCTGCAGTATAGACTGCACCTGAATTTTTTAAAAAGAAACACATTACATTTCATAGCCTCATCTGTCAATTTTGCACCTGCAGCTCATGAAGAGAAAGCTTAGTCAGACCATTAAAGATGCAAAAGTTCACCTTAACTTGTGTAAACTTTTCTTTCCTTGAATATAGCTGAAGTTCTTATGATGTGACTTTTGCATACTTCTAAAATGATATGCTGCCTGATAACTAATAGGAAAGAAAATAAGATAAATACCGAGAAATAAAGACTTTTAGACAACATGCCTTTTCCTTTGCTTATACACTTAAAACCATGTCCTAGTTACTAGGCTGCATGACAGTTACAGAAGTTGCAGAGATGTATGGCATGTATTCAAAGTGCAGATATTGCCTTGCTCAATCAACGCTACACTGCCAACTTAAGTGACATATAGATTCAGTACTGAGCGCCTAAAAATGCTTTCCTCAGATGCTTCTAATGCTGTAGGAAGTCAAATCCACTGAGGTTCCCTAAATTGGGAGAATGCCCCCCTGGCTATTTCAGTCCTGGTATCAACCAATACCTTTGCACCTGACTTCATCATCAAGTCCATTTGGGATCTAGAAACCATGTACAGTCAAGCCTGTACGGGGTCTCAATATGATAAATGTTCTTTGGGAAGAAATACAAGATAATGGTCTACTACAATGTCCACGCAGGCATTAGCATCTTTAAATTGTGCTGGCACTGGGAGCACATGTACTTGTGTCTTGATGTGATTACTGCAGCTTGTAACAGGTCATGGTTTACTCCGCACCTACACAGGAAGGTGCAATAAATGCTGGATAACAGTAAGCCCTTGTAAGAACAGCACAGTGAGGGAAAACCCTTACCTAACTCCCTTTTTCACTCCCATTTTCATTATTAGGGGAGTTTCTATGACTCTCATTTTCTACACCTGTTTCCTCTATCATTTGGATCCCTGGAGTGCAAATACAAATATAGCTTGTGGGCCTCCCGGCAAAGGCTGGTAACAGCTTATCTAACAAGAATTACTTTATTTTTAGGGCTCTGAAGCTTATGTTGTGCTCTTCAGTTAATGCTTTCCTCCCAGACTAAATGGCTTTCATGTTTAAGGCTTTTTGATTGTTACAGCATTTTTCAGGTTGAATATTAGTCTCTTGCGGATTGTATATCATAAGCAACGTACATGTCGTGTCTTATAGTCGCCAGTGCATTGTTAGATTTTTGATGGAGACTGCACTCTAAAAGAAAACTTTGGACACATGATTAGCCTAGGTGAGAGCCCTGTAAATGCTCAAGTACAAGATTTTTTTTTTTTTTCCCCAGCTTTCTTGTGCAAAATCTGGTAGGCAGAAAGGAATGGAGAAAAAAAAGAAAAGTAACTTAATAATGGTAGTTAAAAAATAGACACGATGACACGAATATGTATTAAAATATGCCCTTTTTCAATGATAGAATGCTTGTTAAGTCCGGGTGGTCTACTGATTACCTCAGGAGGTTAAATATAGTACCCATGATGTCAGTAAGTTTTTCCACACAAAGGGCAAGACACAGAGAAGCCAGTGTAATCTCTGGCACAACAGATTTCCTGTGTAATTTTCAGTCAAACAGATGCAAGGATGGATAGAAAGACTCTTGAGTCTTGAAGTCGTCGTCTTCAAGAAGTAATTGCAGGCTTGCAGTTCAGTGATAGGTACTGCCTGGGTTTCACGATGTGGGATCTGGCCTTGGCTTATTAAAATTCTTCCAAACTCTACCCTGGCATCTAGGGAGTGACGCACTATAAAAGAAATGCAAGGGAATGAATGATCAAGACAATACACAAATGTCACTAACCAGCAGGAAGGTTGTAGAAAACTAGAATTTCTGTACCAGTTCTGCCTTTCGAGGGTGAGAGGGTTACAGTGTGGCTGCCCTGTGGTCCTTACATACTGATCCTCTATACTGATCAGGCTCCAGGGTTAGCTTACATATTTTTCACAGGTGGAAGATTGCCTCCCGAAAGGAACTAAATGCACTTCTAGAAAAGAACAGTGAGTTTTTGTATCTGAGTGCTGTGTGGGTTAAGGAATGTGAGTATACATAGGCTGCTATTTCATAGTTCTTCTATTGTATACCTTCTAAATAAATCTAGAGAAGGTCACATGTTATTTCCTTCCTTTCCCCCTGCCCCAAGTGGTTACTGTTTGACAAATAGGACAATATTTTAAAAAGTTAGGTACAAGGAAGTATTTGCTGCTTTAAAGTTTTGGGTCATTTAAATGCAAAACAACATCTTCCTCTACCTTAGTCATCTTGCACCATTCCGGCTTTTTAGTTCAAAACTGCTGAGCATATGCATATTTATGTACTGTGGATAAAACAATCTGGTCTGATGTGCTAACCTGTGTCAGAACTGACAGGCTGTCACCTACAGCAGAATTTTCCTAATGCCTTTGAAACATTTGTCCCCCAGAAAGTCAAGTTGGTATCCTCAGAATATTCCAGCAAACAGCAACTTGAAATCTGAGTCACAGACACACATTTTCACAATAAAGCAATTAAAAAAATATTAAAGGAATATTAACCATTAGTATTCCATTTACCTCATGCGTGTTCTACTTCAGCATGCAATACTTGCTGATATTTCGATATGAATATGTATCATTGACATTTTAACAGTCCTGAGAAGTGAATGATATGAAATGTAACAATGAGCCTAGTAGTTTATTTCCACAGCGAAGACCAATGTATAGACATATGTGAAGATATGTATGCATGTGTTTAGGTATTATATATAAATATACAAATAACAACTTATTTATATGTAGGCAGGTGTGTAAAGATCCATTTATTGGTATGTGCTGTATGTAGATAAAAGCACTTAAGCAAGTGAACACCAAATTTTCACCAATAAAAGCCAACTGTGGACTTGAGTAGAAATCACGGAAAATGCAGTGGGTTTTTTTCAGTTTTAAACAAAAATGAAGCTAGTAGTGATAGTTTTGTCAGAGTTGTTCCCTGAGATTTGGAGCCGAAGGAGCAAAGCAGCAAACGTAAGAATCGAAAGATTTGCTGGCAGCCGTAGCTGACCTAAGGGCACTCCCCTCCCCTCTTCATGTTCCGATGCCAGAACCCAAATGTTATGTTCTGTCCAACTTTTTCTTTCATCAATAACACTTCTGCTTCTTAAACTCCTTCTGTAGTCTTTTGGGTTATTCCATGCTTCGTTTCCAGCCCTGAACTGTCTGCTGCTAAAGATCTGCCATGTTTCACACCAAAGACAGCTGCATTTCAGTAGCAGAGAAAGTAGTACTTGCATCCTGCATGTAATTTTGGCTCTGTTTAGTGTCTTTCTAAATAAGATATATTGAACAGCACTGTAATAGAATCTGAAGGTGATGTTCTAGTAAGCTAGGAGTTGCAGAGTATATCACTAAGGGAGAGATTGTTTGCAGGAATTTGCAGAACTGCACAGAAAATTGCATCCCATTTGAAAATGCCTGCTAATGTTGTCAGGATAGCCATCAGGACAGAGGAATACAAGCTCCTGTTGATCTAGAAAACCTGATTGAAGTCAGGTGATTGGAATGAGGCATAATAATATCCAATTGTAGCAGTGACTATGGGGGAATGCCATTTACAGGAAGAGCAATGTAAAGTACAACTGTTAAGTCTGAAAAAGAGGCTGTGAACCCAGACTTGCTGAAAAGAATCAAGAAGGGGGATGGTGAGTCACCGGCCATGGCGCTAATTTTGGCATCAACAGAGATTTGAGCTGGAAAAAACAATAATGAATTACATATTTAATTAAAAGTTGGCCCTTCGCTACATAAAGGTTTGTCATCGCTTACGTAGCTGTCACTTTACGCATCAAATCAACTGAAAAGCAGCACTTCGGAGAAAAATGACTCTGAGTTATTTCTGGAATGCACATACACAGGATCTGGATTGGAGAGCAGAAGGTTAAGCTGACATTGCTCTCGTGAGATGCCACCAACATGCTATATTCATTTCTGGACATCTTCAAGTTAAGTTAATAAACTGAAGGACTTTTAAATAAACAGAAATAACATTAAAAGGGGAAGAATTGCCTAGTAAAGCAAAATGCTAAATAATTGAAATCATACAGCTTGCCTAAAAGAGAAAGGGACAGATCTACAGCTCTGTGCAGAGTATAAAATACTTGGCAGTAGTGAATGAGATATGATATTTCATCTGGATATAAATATTAACTTCTGGAAAGAGTTAAGGAACAAGAAGGTGTCTCTCAAGGGCTCCTGACAATCATTTATTGAATTATGTGATATAGTATATGAAAAGAGATCATTGTTGGTATTGGCTTGTAAATGCACCTCCTTGAAGAACTAAAGCAATGCTATTATGTGAGTCAACTAGATGACCTAAGTAAGAGGTCAGTTCTGTTATCATCACCGTGATTCTACACCATACATCATACAATTCTTGACCTTCCAAAATACTTTGTACATTAGAATTGATCCCCTGTCGCTTAATCTGTTTATCATGTATTCTTAGTCTTTTTTCACCAGACATATTGGCTGTTAATCTGGTTCCTTGCAAGTTTTTCCCTGCAAGTAATCAGTTTTTACATGTTCCCAGGTCCACATGTTCAGCTATGTAACATTTCATAAGAAGTGATAAAACTATTGACATGTGAATTGCATCAAGTTAAGTTGATACAGCACTTCAGGTATACTTAAGGGATGAAATTAAAGACAAACTTACACTAAAAATTTTAGTTCGAAGTCCAGACTCCTCTCTCCTTTCTCTGAAGTTCAGAGATTCTTGAATTCAGATAGTTTTGATTCAGGTACAATATAGGAATGAAATTGTCTTTGTCAATTCAAGTTAATCATTATTATAAATTCTGAAAGAAGAAAATGTACATTTTTTTTTTTTTTTTCATTTGAGTGCTCCCTTGGATTTGCCTAGGGATCCATTTCAGCAGAGACCTGGTGAAGTTCAGTCAAGCTCTGCTGTGTTTTGGGTTTCCTCGGGAGCACAGAAGTGCCCAGCTCCCTTTTCCTTCATGTTCCTGAGAACAGGTGGCCTCCTCCGGGGTCACCAAATATATTTAGGGCTGAAACTCGAGCGGGCTGGAGCCAGATTGGCTGCACTAGCCACATGCGTAATCAGGAGCCGATGCACCAGGCTCGCTCTCGCCCAGTGCTGCTCAGGAGGGAAGACTGGAGAGGCTTTGCTCCTAAGGATATTTACTAAAAGTTGCTGGTAAGAACATTTTAATCACATTTGACTTCTTTTCCTTAGAACAGGATTTTGAGCTGTTTCCTGATTCTGTAGTTTTTTGGGAGCAGTAGTCGTGCCTTGCCCATGGAAGTCAGATTTTCTGTCTGGATGACTAGCTGCAAATTGCAGTAAGAGGAAAGGACCTGGAACTGTGTTTTGGAAGTGTAGCTGAAGGTTATAATAGTGACAGGTTGTATAGATTGTATCCTTATATGCAATCCCTACTTCTTGGGTTTGTTCATAAACTTTGGCCTATTTTTTTCATGCCACGCCACTTATTGAGTTATTCTTCATTTATTTTAATAGTTAACATTCTGGTTTAACAAATTGGTTTTTTTTTTTTTTTTGGTAATTTTTCTCAACACATTGGAACTAAAAAGGGACAGTATTCTATGTTCCTATATTTAACCTGCATTACTAGACTTCACTTGCCTCAGAAGGAATTGCAGTTTAGCCAGCTAAACAAAACCACTCTGTCATTTGGCAGTATTAGCTTACACGGCAAATATCTTTGGCCTCAGGAACAGCTGTTCCAAAGCCTCATCTCCTACCAACATTAGAAACAGGGCTGTAGTCTCTGGTGGAAAATTGTAGCTTTGCCTCATAGCAAAATCATTGTGTTAATTAATTCGTTTAAAGGTTTTGACAGTAATCTGTACTTTGTAATTCAGCCAACTGTATGGATTTTCATATTTTCCAGGTCTGAAGAAATAGAGAGAAAAAAGCCACAAGAACTAAAAAAAAACCCCAGAGCATCTGTATAGGCTAATGCTGGGAAGACGGAAACTGCCTCATTAACCTAAGGTCACTTAAAAAAAATATTTACAATCTTTTTCTACATTATGCTTTTACTTGTGAATTAATATAGTAGAATATATGGATAAAGCTCCCATTCAAACAGGAGCTTGAATAATGTAATGAAATAGTATAGAATACTCACAGAGATAAGAAAAATTCTTCAAATAATTTTGTTGTAATTAAAAAAATCAAGTCATACTTCAAGAAATCTCTCCCTCTATTTTTTCTTTTTTATTTTCATTGAATTCCAGTATTGATGTTACAACTACTAGAATAAAGTATTTGTCCAAAATTGTATTTTATATCAGTATGTTTGAAACTTCATCCAATGCTTTCCCATAATAGTCAGAAACAAAGTAATGCCAGATCCCAATTTTAGTTCTCTCTCTTGTTCAAGTTCTTTCACTGATTAGCCAACAACATTGTAATAATCTGACTAGTTACTAACCGTGACCCAGGCGCTTTATGAACTTGACTAGGCGCTTTTCATAGTACTTTCAGTCTTGGACTAATACTGTGTATTCATACTTTCATTTGCTGTGTGACCAGTGAGCGGGGGAGAGACAGAAGAATACCCTCAAAATGGAGGAAGAAGAATATGAGGAAGTTGTGGAGGTAAGAAGAAAATCCAAGAGTAGAAATATTTGTTTCCTGCCTTCTGAATGAATATATTAATCACTTTAATGAGATGTTGCTCATGAGCATAGATGGTTGCTTGCCGTTTGCTCTCTGAAAATTGGGGTATGATTAGATATCTATTAAATGGTTTCATCAGCAAAGAACAACAACAACAACAAAAGTTGCTCTCAGTGGAGCAAAGTCTCCCTGGTTCCTGACATAGTTTCTCTGTTTAAATAAGGATTGTAACCATCCCACACCCGCATCGCAAGGTTTTGTGATTACTCTTCTGCATAATTATAGGTGCAGTGGGACATCTCTTTTCCCTCCTGGCTTGCCCTCTGTCATCCAATCCATGCTAGGGAGGATGACTTTGGAAGCCACTTTCTAGCCTCGCCTGTGTGCCCACTTCAATGCAGAAAAGCAGCAGTTTTGTGCCACCAAGGCCCCATTAACCAATTCAGCCTTAGAAGTAGCACAGATGGAGCTAGATTTAAACCTGTAGATGTCTGTGGAGTTGCATCAGGGATTAATTTGCCGATAGGTCATTTAAACTCACAGTTATATGCCTAATTATTTAGTCTCAGCAATTTGATTAAAAGAATCCCCAGGAACTGGGGAACCTACAGCTTACTATTATGAGCGAGTGCCATTGGACTAATGACTTTGCTATTGAGACAGTATATGAGGTTAACAAACAGTGTGGTCCTACCTGTTGCATTATTACTGTTCTGAAATGAAATTATGTGTTATGAAATACATAAGTGATTATAACAAATTGCTCAGCGTTTGTGGAAAAGAAGAAGATAGTACAAATGTAGACATCCCACAACTCTTTATCTCCACACTATAATCAATGGACTATTGATTTCAGGCAGCGTTACAGCATTGAGCCCTGACTGCTGACTTTACAAATTTCAAATAGTGAATGAAGTAAAGTCAAATGGTTTGCCAGTTGAATTAGTTAAACGTGTTTTGGAAAATAAGTGTTACCGTCCATAAAGTCCGTTTTAAAGACATTGTACCGCCTAGTTACAAAGACGCCAGTCCTGCATTGAGTTTCCTATTACCTCGTTACTTGTAATTGCTTTTATGCTCTGAGCATTATGTGCTCTCTGTAACAAAATGCATATTTATTTGCTGTCAGCGTTTATTTGTTGCTGCTGGAATTACAGTATGTTGGGCTTTTTGTCTACACAACTCTGTTTCATTCTTTGTTTTTAATTTTCACCGACCGCCTTCCTGTAACCACATCCCTAGGACAGACCGAGATGGTGCTGCTTTAGTAGCTTCCCCCCAGATATTCATAGTGAGAGGTTAAAAAAACCCAGGAAAAATAGCATCTGGTGCAATTTTAAGGGAGCTTAAGCCTTTCCAGAGTTTTCTTAACTAGAATTCCACTTCTATATGAATCGCCTATTTTAAACCTGTAAGAGTTCTATCAGAAATTCAGCTTGCGAAAGAGTAGAAAATTATTGCTGAATAATGAGTGGCTGAGGAAATGTTGAGGATTTTAAGATACTATTTTTTCCTTCTCTGGAGTTACTAGCCTGCACTGGACATTGTAGCCATTTACAATGTGCAAAAAACCACAGTGAGTGAGACAAACCTTTGCTGCTGAGTTACTCGAGGCTTTGTGGAAGGTGGGTCAAACACGGTATGGGGCCAGTGAGCAGAAATTGCCTCAAAACAGCCCAATATGAGACCACGTGAAAAGCATGGGCTAGTTACGTGAACCTAAGTTGGAGGAACAGCTCTGGGAAAAGGGCTTACGTTTTAATGAGAATTTTTTTAGGGCTTGATTCAAAGGGCTTTCTGTTCCCACAGTTTTGGCATGTGACCCTGAACAAATCATTGCTGAGGAGGTTTTCAAGGATAAAACCCACACTTTACATTTTCTCCTTTCTGGAAGTCAGTGGCAAGCACCTTTTGTATAAAATAGGCGCTCTTTACTACAGCGGATGGAGCAACATCTTTAAATGTTTTTTTCCTTCAGTAAGCAGCGAGGGGAGGTGGAGGACGAAGCCTCGGCGCGGCCGGCTCTCCTCTGCGCAGCGGCTCTGGTCGGAGCTGACGCTGGTGCCTCCGGTTCCCGGGCGCTGCGGGGAAAGGCGAGCTGCCAGCCGGGGAGCGAAGCCGAGCGCTGCAAGCCTCTCCAGTGGGAGATGTGTTCTGGTCAGGTCACTCAGTTGCACTGTAGGTTGCTGAAGGAAGAGGTGAGCAGCCTTTGCACCGTCACGGAAGGTGAAAAGCAAAGCAAGAGGCAGAGCCGCACGTGGCAAGGAAGGAGTGCCAGTTGGAGACCCTGGTCAAATGGTTCATGGAGGGTGACCATCAGGGTGGAGAAGGCAGGAAGCTCATGGCTTATGGCAACAGGAGGAAGGTTCGTGCTCCACCTGCAGATCTGCCACTTCAGAGTAGATGTAGCACCTTGGGAACTTCTTTAGGCAGCTGGAGAATGCCTCACAGGCACAGCCCCTGTGCTTTTGGATGGCTTTAACCACCCCAATATCTGCTGGAAGGGCCTATGGCTGGGCACAAGCAACCTAGGAGATTTCGGGAAAGTATTGAAGATAAATTTCTTGATGCAGTTGACTGATGAACTAACTAGGAGAGCTGTGCTGCCGGACATGCTGCTCACAAACAAGAAAGAACTGTTGGAAGATGCAAAGGTCAGCGGCAGCCATGGCTGCAGTGACCACGAGACTGTGGAGTTGGAAGATTCGGAAAGGAGTGAGCAAGAGAAACAGAACTACAATCCTGGACTTCAGAAGAGGAGATTTGGGCCTGTTCAGGGACCTGCTTGGGAAGATTCCATGGGAAACAGCCCTGGAGGGCAAAGGGGCCCAGAGGAGCTGGGTGATCCTCAAGAACAATTTTCTCAGAGCACAAGAATGGCTCAGTCCAATGTGCAGAAGTCAAACACAGCAGAAGGCTGGTGTGGATGAACAGGGAGCTCCTAACGGAGCTCAAACACAAAAAAAAGTATATTGAAGGTGGAAGCAGGAGCAGGCCACTTGGGAGGAACATAAAGACATAAACTCCATTCCTACATGCACAGGCAAAGTTCAGTTGGAGTTGAAGCCAGCAAGGGAAGTGAGGAACAGCGAGAAAGGTTTCTGCAAGTGCCATCAGCAGCAAAAGGAAAGCTAAGAGAGTGGGGGACCATAGTTCAGTGGGCAGGGAAGCTAGTGACAAGGAACAGGCAAAATGCTGAGGTACTTGAAGCCTTTTTTGCCTCAGATTTGATAAGGCTTGTCCTATGGTCTTCCACATCTCTGAGCTTCCTAGCAGGAAGTAGTAGCCACAGCAGAGGAAGACAAGAGTTAGGGATGACTTAACCCACTGGGATGTACATAGTTCTGTGGGACCAGGGCATCCAGGGGTGCTGAGGGAACGGGCTGATGACATTGCAAGGCTGCTATCATCTTTGAAAGCTCATAATGATGCAGGGATGTTCCCGGTGACTGGAGAAAGACAAATGTCATACCCGTATTCAAGAAAGGCAAGAAAGAAGATCCAGGGAGCTACAGGCTGGCCGACCTCAGTTCAGTCCTTGGGAAGGCTATGGAGGAAATCCTTTCAGCAGCTATTTCTAAACACATGAAAGACATGAAGGTCCTGGGGGGCCCTGAACATTGATTTATCAAGGGCAGATCACGGCTGACCAAGTTCATTGCTTTTCATAATGAGTTCACTGGTGGTATGGACAAGGGGAGACCAGTGAATGTTGCATACCTTGACTACTTTAGGAAGACCTCTGAAACAGTCTCCCATAGTCTTTTTATCACCAAATTTATGATATGTGGGATGGATAAGTGGGCAATAAAGTGGGTGGAAAATTGACTGGGCTGCTAAGCTCAGAATTGTGATCAGTAGTACAAAGTCTAGCTGGCAGCCATAACTATTGGTGTCCTTCAAGGCTCTGTAGGTAGGAACAACTCTGAGGGCAGCCTTAGAGAGAGAAGCCTACTACAGTCCTCTCAGCGTATTAGCAAACACTTGGAAAATCCTGGTTTTCTGAATGCTGATTCTTTCTTTTAGTGTGGTCATCATTGTCTTCCCTCTTGTGTGTAAAATTAGATAATGATCCTTCATTAATTACTTGGGAGGATGATTAATTGAGGAATGTATGGAAAAAATGCAGTCATTAATGCAAAAAATGAACAGATGTTCAGAATTACCAAGGATGCAAATGTGACTACATAGGTACCTATGAACTACAGTCCTATTTCTCCAGAACTGTGTTTTTAAAACAGCTTAACAGAAGCTACAATTTACTATTCTGTATGATCTGGCCTAACAATGATTTTTTTTCTTTTTCATTTTAATAGTACTACATTGAAGAGACAATTATTGAGGAGGGTGAACCACATGAGGTAAAGGTCCCTATGAAGTTGCATGTGGTGTATATATGCATGTAATTAATGCATAATGCTAAATTAGTGGCCTTTTGTATTCCGAGGACTAATTTTTCATATTAAACACACACATAGCAGTGAACAGTTGCTTCTTAATACTTTATTTCCTCTGCAAGACCCTGTTGTGGGATGATCTAGAGGACTCCTAGCTTGTTCTGAGTATCCTATCCACCACTCTTTGGTTTCCATTAGAAGGAGTTGTGGATGTGTCCATCAGAAAAGGACTGTCCTAATTTTTGTCCTGCCGTGTGTCTTGTTGATAGTCTTCCATTTGCTCCTGCCCAGCAGCTGTTTGCACAGGAGCTGACAAAATGAAGCAACAGGTTACATCAAAAACAAGAAACACAGGCAGGAAGATTACTCGGGTAACATGTAACAAAATCCAGTCATTAGTGTTAAAGATGAACAGAATTATCAAGGATGTGAATGTGACTAGGTATGTACATATGAACAACAGGCACATCCATGCGTTATACTTAACTGTGTTATGAAGAGAAATATAAAAAGATTCTGCCTGAAACCAGTTTACATGTATCAGTTCTGTTCCCTTCACCTTGTGTAATTTCACTGAAAAGTGGTGGTTTGCAGATTTTTTTCATGTCACTGGTAACAAATATTTGAGTCACCGAGGAGTTATTGCCATAATTTGAAATTCTACTTATAATATAGATATAACCCAACTGTCTTCTATGCTTCCATGAAATATTCTTTATGGCATAGGCTTAGGTGGAAACAAAAGCTTAATGTTTCACTGTGTGAGTGTGTTTCCTTCCCAAAGTGTTCCTAGACTTTTAATTTAATAAAATACGATTTAATTAATACTGTTTGAGGAAGTAATCTAGGACTACACTTTTGAAGGAAGGCTGCCATCTTGTAATTTTTAAGATTAATTCATCCACTACATTCATCAGGTGTTCTAAAATCTGTAGCCAAACTGGGTTTAAAGGGAGCAATAGCATGACTGATTATTTCTGCATCTGATTTGCAACAGTTTTTGAAAACGGTATTGTGGAATGAAGAATTACATATAGGTACGAATGTCTTTCTAGCTAATGTGATTAGACCTTTTCCCATCAGCTGTAAATATAGTCTAATCCATTAGCGTCATGTGGTCCTATGAGTTATCATATGAAAATAAAAGCTTTTTTTTTTTTTTTTTTTTCCACAAAATGCTGTATTTTCAGAATCAAGCCTCTCCAAGTTTTAGGAATATATTACAACTTTTTATAAAAGCACATAGCTTCACTGTTTTGTTATAAAGCTAGCAGCAGGTAGTGCTGTTCACAGTGTTCGCCTAGACAGGTTTCAAACTCTCCAGTGCTTTCAGTGCCAAAACTTAGATGAACACTTGTATATTTGAAAAGAGTTGTAAGAGAGAAACTTGCAGCGATGCTGAAGTAACTAATAACATCTTGGGCCAGCATTAGTGAAATGCAATTAATGTTCACATAGTAAACAAACCCTTTGTAATTTAAGTTTTGTATACTTCTCAATTGAATGTTTAATGCTTGGTGCATTTTCCAGTCTGTCTCATACTAATGCAAATAGCTATCAGAAATCTGAGCTTCATGCATTCCCTTTTAAAGGTGCTTTTTTTTTAAAGCTAACTGATATGAAATAAAACTTGATGCTTGTTGAGGTGATTTTGGAGCACATTTTTAAGTTGTAATAATTATTTTTAAGTGCTTTTAATTAGAATCTTAGTATTAACATTATTGCTTACAGCATGAATATGTTGATAAACAAGTACATAAACCATTTAAATCAATTAAGGGCTTATTTCCAATGGATGCTTCATCAATTGATTATATAAGTCTCTCAGCTATGTCTCTGCCACGACTGTGATCTGGCTACAGAAAACGTAGTTTAGTAGAAAAGGTGGATTCTAGGTATTTGTTCAGTCAGCTGGTGCATCGTGTACTTACTACAAGATCCCAAAGACTTGGTCTTGTCTGTCTGCTGTGTCCATTCCTTTCCTTTTGCAAGAAGAAGATAATCTTTTTGAATGACTGTATGCACCTTTGACCTGCGTTCACAACTTTCAGTGATGTGATTAGGAGCCCTGGCTATGCGACGTGTGTCTTCAACACAACTTCAGCACTGAGAACATTTCTACACTTTGCTTTTAGTAGCTGGTGGTCCCACCTGAGAACTCCCGTGATGCCAGTGGAGGTTACGCCTATAGAACAGAGGCAACTGGAGTCCCACTCTTCTAGCTCCTCTGGAGAATAATTATATGAGTTTGATACAGAAGTCAGCCAGTCAGTTAATTCCTTGTGGGTTTTTTTAGGTTGGGTGATGTATAGTAGGCATACTGGGTAATCCCAGTAGGAGAAGTGTCACTGATTTTCTGTCTTGCAAGTGGTTCCTGGGTAAGAACTGAGCATCCTTTTACTAGATAGGGGAGGTGAAAAATGCTTATCATAAAATAATGATTTATAGCTGTAAACAAGTAATTGTTTTTTTCTTTATTCTTAGGTGGTGACTGAGATCACCGAGACCATTAGCACAGACTTCACAGGTCCCAAAACTGTCACCTATACTGTTGAGCATGAAAAACCTTCTGTTGAGGATGCAGCACCTCCAGTCAGAAAGAGGACAATACGGACAAAAGTGGACCCATCTAAGTTTTTGACACCTTATCTGCAACATAGTAATAAAATGAAGGACCTATTCAGTGAGGTAAATTGTCCCATGCCTTTTATTTCTTGAGGAACACCAACTTTAAAAATATTTAATAGGTATTATTGCAAACTTTCATACTACTGTTTCGTCTCCTGTACTTCATTTCATGATGTGTATTAGCGTTATTTGCTTCTTCAAATTAGCCAATCGCTTGCCCGTTTCCTGCTTAAGTGCATTAGGTAATCATTAGGCACAAAAAGTGGCTTCAGGCAGATGGCTGAAGATTGTCAGAAATGTCAGTTAATAAGACTCCTGCACTATCTGATTTGGATATCCGAGTGAAGAAAGATTAACAGGGACTAATGTCTATTGAACAGCAAACCTCAATATTTTTTAAATAGTATATTTCTCTATCCCTCTGCATATATCCAAGAAAAATCCTTGTGCACAGTATATAGGCACAAGCACCAACCTAAATTCCTGTTACGGGATACCAAAGTCCAGTAGACCAATACTGTACGATGTTGTGAAAAGTGAAAAACAACTGCTCTGCACAGATGCAGATGGTATCAGATCCCTTTTCCTAAATTTTAGTGTATATTACCTACCAACATTCCCTGTTTAACGGTTATGTGAGCTCATAGGTCTAGGACTGCTACCCTCACCCACATATTTTCCTTATCTTTGGTCTCTGAAACAACTGTAAATTTCTCAATATCAAGGTCCTAAAGAGAACATAATCCATTAGAGGTCACCTAAAACGGGCTTGAGGTAGAAATTGATTTTTTTCTGTTGTGTCAGATGGAAGAAAGTCAGTTGGTTAAAATAAGCATAACTCTGCAAATGTAATTGAGTAATGCCAGTTTGTATTATTCAATAATCTGCTGAAAATTCCTACACTAACCAGATAAATAAAACAATAATGGCTGCATACATTTCTGCCAGAGCTTAGGATATGCCTTAATTATATTTGTCATTATTTTCTTTCAGAACAAGTACAAAGAAAAATATAGAAAAGAAAAAGGAAAGCCATATGCTTCCACAATTGATACCCCAGAAATTCGGAGAATCAAGAAAGTGCAAGACCAGCTCAGTGAGGTAGATATCGATTGTCATAAGAAAAAATATTTACTGAGTGGTAAAGAAGCAAACTGAGTCACAATTTTAAATGTTAGATAAGAAGTGACAATTTTTTGATGATATTGTGATAAGGCAATCTGAACATTTAGCAGAAACTTAATCAGATTACAAGAGTGAGGAACACAGACTATATGACAATTTGAATTCTGTGATATAGGTTGGAATTTAGGCCTTTCAGGAAGGGGGGTGTGATGGTTCCTTTTTAGCTGAACAATAGTTCTGTTTCATTGTGCCTAAAGAGGTTTGAAAATTTCTGATCAGAAGTTGGAGGCACGGGAGATGATGGCAATGCCCGTATCATGGAATTTGAAGATTCCACACACTATGTCCTGCAGTCATCAGGAATGATGTGCCTGATTAAGCTTTGTTGAGGTTAAGTTGTGCACTGGGGAAATAACCCTAGAATTTTGTTTTTAAAATGTGTTTAAACATTTTTGTTTTCATAAAGCAACTGAAAGTCAGTTTCCTAAAGAGATACTGGAAAAACAATGCTTAGATTCTTCAAGTGTTTCAAAATGAACTTTGGTACATCTTGTCACTTACTATGGGATTTTCCAAGATGTGTTGTCCCCTCTGTGTGAATCCCACTCCTAGTGATCTGCCTTTGAAAGCTAGACCAAGTACAATTGCCCCACTGATGCAGTGCCTCTAGTTCTGGAAGCTAGCTCATCCTCCCCTCTTTCTTTTAAGCAACGCTAGTCTACCTTTGAACAATACACCTCACAGGTTGGGAAACTGCAATCCACCTGGAAAGGCTTCTTAATTATTCATACAGTAAACAGGGAGAGTTGATTCCCTAGGAATGGGAACCCCTAAAGCTGAAAGGGTAGTCACCTAACCTAACCGCTGTTTAGGAGAAGAGTGTGCATGAAATTCCACTCCACTCCTGACTGAGGATATATTGAGGAATGTGATGCAGCAATCCATGCGCTAATGCTGACTGAGCCTGCTGTCAAGCTGGGAGTGGTATCACCGCCTTAGGATGATTTTTGTGCCCAAGCTGCTGGTTTGCCGTGGTACTGTGGCTGTATTGTCTTTGGCACTACAGCTAGCGTTTACATGGTAATGGACCGTGAAGTTGAGCTATTCTGCGTAGCATGGAGATCTCTCTCTCTTATTGTACAGGGTGGAAGTACTTTTAGAAAGAACTCTGTGATTACAGAAGGGCACTACCTCTAACTTGGATCCACAGCTCTTGAAACTGTCTCAAAGCTGCATTTCTTTCTCAGTTGATTCACAAAACCTGTTTGTTTCCATAGGCTTCATTTCTAAGGAACAACTAGTCCTAAATGCTTTATTGAATTCAGATGTTGAGTTTCTACAGTATTAAGTATAAAAGTGTCAATATTCTGCTTTAAAAAAAAAAATCAGTTTTTGCTGTAAGAATAAATGTGTTTTGTTGTACATCGATCTAGGTTAAATACCGCATGGCTGGTGAAGTTGCTAGAACTATTTGCCACATTGATGAAAAGGCCAAGGATATAGAACATGCAAAGAAGGTGTCACAGCAAGTGAGCAAGGTGAGCGAGTTCTGACTTTCTGGAAGGGCTGTGAACATTAGTGGATCATGAGGCTACGGATATGAATAAAGTTTTGAGCTCAGGGCGCTAAAGCAGTGTTTATAGACCAGTTTAGAAGCACAGGGAGACATAGCAGAGAAGTTGATAAGGCAAGTATAAATATGATCTTAAATGTTTCCAGTTGATGTCTTCAAATGTCGTCAAATGTTACTGGTTTGAGACTTTCAATTTGAAAAAATCTTTAGAGCAGGTAGTTTATTCACAAATGTAAATATTTTTCTAATAATAGAGTAACCAAGGTGCTGATCTTTCTTTCCAGGTGTTATATAAACAGAACTGGGAGGAGAATAAGGACAAGTACCTGCTTCCCCCTGATGCTCCAGAGCTTGTGAATGCAATAAAAAACACAGCAATGTTCAGTAAGGTAAGAAAAAAAAAATCACAGGTCTAGGCAGCTGGAGTGCAAGAAGCATTCCAAGTCAGAGATTAATTCATAATGAGTATTCTGGCATTTTTCTTTGTTTAAGAAACTCTATACTGAAGACTGGGAAGGAGACAAAACATTATTCTATCCATACAATGACAGTCCAGAGCTCAGAAGGGTGGCACAGGCTCAAAAGGCTCTGAGCGACGTAAGTATCAAAGCCCAATTGACAGTTGGGTCACTGTTACAGTGTAACTTGGTAGTCTGCGGTG
>WAAD01006092.1:43317-55682 GCA_013389945.1 Fregata magnificens
GGGACAGGGCGTAAGGTCTGGGCTGGGGGGTGTTCAGGCCAGGGGCTGCAGGGCTGGGCTGGGCCGGGGGCGTCAGTTTGGGCTGGGAGGAATGTGCAGGGGGTGAGGGGTCAGCCCAGACCAAGGGGTCGGTCTGGGTTTGGGGGTGGGGGGTGCGTACAGGCGAGGGTGTCTCACCTTCCCACTGCCTCTGCCCCAGGGTCTCCTGCGTGCCCAGAGCCTCAGGGCGTGGAGGGGCCTGCGTGCCTCCGCCGCTCTCCAGCAGATCCTACGGGCCAAGGTGAGAGGGGGGGTCCCGGTGCCCCCAGGCCCACCCTGAGCATGGTCAGGCCCTGGCACTCGCTGCAGGGTGCGGAGCTGCTGTGGGGAGCAAGGGAGCCGGGGAGAGCGAGGGGCGGGCAGCGGCAGTGCCTGGGCGGTGGAAACGCTCCCGGGCAGGCTCCACTTGGTGGACGCAGCTTTTCTTGCTCTCGGAGCAGCATGTTCTCCAGCCTCACCCCCTCCTTCCTTGGAGGTTCCTCTCCTGTCCTCTGGCTCCTGGCTCAGCCTCGCCTGTCTGCGGAGGGTTGCTGGCAGGGTTGCGATGGCGAGCGTTTTGCTGCTGGTACAGCTAAAACTGCTAGCCAGAGCGCAGCATTGATTGCAGCAGTGAAAATCCTTTTGACCCAGTGGTTGCTATTTAATTCTAAATTTACTGTAGCTACCTGTACTAGTTAACAGAAAATAATATAGGAAATAACGGGACGATTGTTAGAGATTGAATAAGATAAGAGCGAGTGGTAGCCTAGCATATACAGGCATTATTCAGACTCTGCGGTCAGGAAATAAGAGTTGTGATGGAGAAGCGAGTTGTTTTCTGTGGAACTAAGGGTGGAGGAACCAATCCAAGTGCCAGGTAGCGAATTAACGTCGTGTTTGTCACATTCAGACCGACAGGATGGTGTGTTCCCATTTATAAGCGAAGATGTCGTACGTTATTGTTTAAGATGCTAAAGGGAAGGGCTCAGCGCTGAGATTGTTCTTTTGACCTTGGGCTGGGGCCCGTGCCGCAGCTCCCTCTGCAGATGATTTGCTTCTTCTTGAAGTGTAGGTAGGCGAGGTTTTCTGCCCTGGAACTTGATTCCGAGGTATTAAAAATCAAAACTAAAGACCGTCTCATCTTTCTTTTCCCACTTGCTGTTTCATTTTGCCTTTCCGTGATCGCTGTTTGCCTATGCTTCATGTCACTGACACACGTGCATTTCCCACGTCATATGGCGTTGCTGCTTCTTTGCTCCTTTTGTTGTCCAATAAAATTGTTGGGTGCAGTTCTCGTCTCTGACTGTGACTGTCTAGTCCCGGAGGCTGGTTCTGTGAAACCTTGTGCCTGGAGGTCAGCTCTGTACAGGGAATTACTTGCTAAAGAAGGTGGGGATTAGTAAAAGGACTGTGAAAATAGGAGGCAGCTGTGGTGGGGGAGCAGACAGCATTGATTTGGAGGTGGATCACCTGTGGAACGTCTCAAGAATTATCTTTGAGACTGATTTTGTCTTCGGGACCCCAAAAAAAAGCATGCTCAACAAAAAGCTGTGAGACAACGTGAATACAACAGGAAGACGAGACGGTTGCACAGGAAGGCTTAGGAGATCCTGAGGACGTGAAGTAGAAATGAGGGAAAACTTAATAACGTGGGATTGTGCTCTTAGCTCCCCATAAGGATTTCTGCCATACAGAGGGAGAGATAGTACCTGGAAATGCTGTTTGAGGGAAGGGTCTTTGGTTGCCAGTGGATCACAGGGTATCGGGTGCCTCTGCTGTGCGCTGTGTTCATAACAACACAGGACCAGGAGCTCTTTAAGTTAAAGCTGACTGTTAGTACTGCCGTAAATTTGCGTTACTTAAAACCATGCTATGGGTGCGGATATTCTTTACGTTGTAAGTAACCTGCCTCTAGCTTGCTGCTTGCAGGTTAAGGGTGCTGTTTGGATTAGGCTCTGGGGTGCAGCAGAAGGCCTGACCGTTCTTTGCTTTCTGTGCAGTCAGAAAATGCGAAGTCTGAGGGCACATTCCAGGTCACCATGCTGCCCGGAGACGGGGTGGGCCCGGAGCTCATGCACGCTGTCAAGGAGGTGTTCAAGGTAACGGCTCCTGCCCCTTGGTGGGATGGAGTGGGTGGAGAAGGGAGGAGCAGCAGCTGCAGAGTTGGTTGAAGAAGCTGCTGATCCAGAGACCCTCCAGGACCAACCTGTCTGTCTCCTCCGGTGCAGAAGAGAGCCGGTTGTGAAAACGCTGGGGTCTCACCTGTTCCGTAAATAGGTTCAGCTTGAGCAGCGGTCTTGCAAGCCGTCTCATTCTTCAGCGTGAAAATATTCCCAGCCTGGGACCATGTCCTGGAGCCAGCACGGTCTGGGTCTGTCGCCTACTTGGTCCTTCTCCCTCTGCTGAGGCACCAGCAAGCACTGATGCTGTCCAGGCTGGTGATGGGGAGGACACAGGCCATTCTCACTGTTCCTGTCGGGAACGTGGCCGCAGGGCTGTCATTGTCCAGCTGTCCAGAACCCTTTGTGTCCTTCTGACCTCCTTCCTAATCTGTGATGAGCCCTGCTCTCAGGCAGCAATGTCAGAACTCGGGGAGGAAGTCAGTAGTTAATAGGTCTGTCTTCTAACACACAAGTTCTGTCACACCAAAGGCAGCAAACGTGGGGTTGTCTGCCACGATATCGGTTATGCAGCTGAAACTATGATTACAATAAGGAATGGGAGTCCTGGTGCTAAAAGTGACAGAAAACATCATTGTGCCGTTGGAACTGAAGTGACCCAGAGGTCCAGGTTCCCTCTTCTCACTGAGCAGGCAGTCGGGCTGGTTTAAGGCATCGTGTCCCAGCTCTCCGAGCCCCCGGTCAGCAGCCCTCTGTAACCTGCAGCATAACTTCCCTGCTGAGTCTCTGATCTGACAGGGCGGTGGCTCTTTCTCTGCATCTCTTGCACAGGCTGCCAGCGTGCCTGTGGTCTTCGACGAGCATCACCTGAGTGAGGTGCAGAACATGGCATCAGAAGAAAAACTGGATCAGGTGGTTGACTCTATGAAGGAGAGTAAAGTGGCCCTTATAGGTAAGGACTTGCACAAGGAGGGGCTCTCTGCTCTGCCTGCAGGAAATGTTGCCTTCTCTCCCATGCCATTAGGTGCTTTCAGAGGGCAGGAATTTCTGTGGTTAGGGCCTGGAGAAGGAAGCATGCTGTCTTTAAGCTAAGTAGCAAATTACTGAAGTACTTACTGAACTTACCAAAGGGGAGGTTGTATCCAGCTTCTGCTTTTGAAATGAGATCTCCTAGTATGGCCCAGAGAAGCAAAGGGCCTCGTCAGGGTCCCGTGTAGCGAGAGGTCAGTCTCCACGCTTGGCTGAGGTTCTCTTGAAGCACCCCGTGTCCCAGCCTGTGCTGCCCTGTCGCCTGGGTTCAGGCGATGTCCTTAGCAGCTGTCAGCACGCTCCGTGCTCTGTGTTCTTACTCCTGCTCAATGTCGTCCCGCAGGCAAGATCCACACCCCCATGGAGTACAAGGGAGAGCTGGCTTCTTACGACATGAGGCTCAGGTAAGCCCAGTCCCCTGCTCGACTGCCAGGGCTGGGCACCGACACGTCAGTCACTGGGAAAACTGTATTGCGCTTGGTCGTCGTATTTGCCACTGAACCGGGGGCTGAAGGAAGCGAGTCCAGAGCAGATAGGAAATTAATATGTTATCGGGAAGCAAAAGATGCTGAGGGACTGGCTGTGGTCAGGAGCTGCCTCTGTTGAGTGTGATCCTGCTGCCTGCTTCCTTGGGGGTCCTGGGGAGGAGGCGGGGGGTGGCTGGAAAACGGACAGTGGTGGCCTGCCTTGTCAGAGGGTCGTCGAAGCCGTGCTGTGATGAGGTGTGGCTGGCTCATGATCTGTGAGGGGAAGGGTGGATGGATAGAGAGATAGCAATGGGAAGGCATCTTAGGAGGTGGGGAGCTGTTTGCACCATCACCAACTGTTATCCCCAGTACCTGGAGGGAGCAGTCACTGCCCCAGGAATAGCTTATGCTGAAATGCTGACTCTGCTGCTGCTTCTCTCGCAGGCGCAAATTAGACTTGTTTGCAAATGTTGTCCATGTGAAGAGCTTGCCAGGCTATAAAACACGCCACAACAACTTGGACCTCGTGATCATTCGTGAGCAGACGGAGGGGGAGTACAGCTCTCTGGAACATGAGGTACGGGAGCCTCCCTCCAGTGCAGGGGTGCTCTGAGTGACAGTGATGGAATTAGGAGAGCACTCAGGGATGCAAATATACGCGGACCCAACGAGGACAGTGATGGGCTGCAGGAGGGATAATGCCAGCAAAAAAGGGATGTGGGTATTAAGGAACCTCTTGACGGGGGGTGATCCAGCATCAGGCAAAGACACCTCATCTCTGTCTCGAAGTGCCGGGCCTGTCAGTGTGGCATGGGTTGGTGAGGCAGGGTGCTGGGCTGCGCGGCGCACGCAACGGCTGCTCACGCTCCCTTTCCTGCCCAGAGTGCAAAGGGAGTCATTGAGTGCCTGAAGATCATCACCCGGGCCAAGTCGCAGCGCATTGCCAAGTTCGCCTTTGACTATGCCACCAAAAAAGGGCGCTCCAAGGTCACGGCTGTGCACAAAGCCAACATCATGTGAGTGCCACGGGAGTCTGGTTGTCAGACATGCGACCGCTGTCACATCTCGGACCTTGTTGCTCTCAGCTTTTGATCCCAATCAGAGCAATGCCAGTCTGCTTCCAGGGCTTTCCCTGGGAATAGTGTTTTCTCCTCTCTGGATGGTCTCATCTCCAGCGTGAGGCCCAACGGCTGCATCCTGGAGGCTGTCAGCTGAGAAGGGGAAAAGCTCTGGCATTGAAAGCTGATCCCTCGTTGCTCCCCCTGGGCCCCGTTTCACCACCTGTGGCTGTGGGTGTGCAGTGGTGTGGGGTGCTTGGGGGTCGCCTGCCTTTCCCGGCCTTGCTGCGGTGGGACGCCAGTTGCTATTGGGTTACCTGCTGCTGTAATGATTTCACTGCTGTCCTGCAAACCCTTTGATATGTTTCTTGTCTCGCAGGAAATTAGGCGATGGGCTCTTCCTGCAGTGCTGTGAAGAAGTGGCAGAACTGTACCCCAAGATCAAATTTGACACCATGATCATTGACAACTGCTGCATGCAGGTGAGGATCCCGTTTCCCTGCCCCAGAGCTGCTCGGCACCGCCTGCTGCTGCTGGGCCTGCAGAGCCAAGCCATAAAGATCTGAAACCTGAAAAGCGGCTGCCGCTGACAGCTTGGCAGGTCCAGGTGGCTGCCCTGGCCCGAGGTTTGCTCCTTGCACAAGACAGGAGCCTTCTCCCTGCTCTGCTGCAGGTGAGGGCAGGAGCTGCAGGGACTGAAGGTGGCAGGGGCATTTAGAATCATAGAATTACAGAATCGTTTAGGTTGGAAAAGACCCTTAAGATCATTGAGTCCAACCGTTAACCCAGCACTGCCAAGTCCACCACTAAACCATGTCCCTAAGCGCCATGTCGACACGTCTTTTAAATACCTCCAGGGACGGTGGCTCAACCACTTCCCTGGGCAGCCTGTTCCAGTGCTTGACAACCCTTTCGGTGAAGAAATTTTTCCTAATATCCAGTCTAAACCTCCCCTGGTGCCACTACGTCTCATCTGGGCTTACAAAACTCTGCCAGGTGACGTAGGTCTGTGGCTGCTGAGCTGTTTCAGCAGGGCTCCCTGTACTCCCGGCTGTCACTTGAGCACAGTTTGGGCATGTTTTCAGACACAGTGGGTTCTGCTGCTCTACGGGGTTCATGTACCCTGCCCTGTCTCGAGGGCTGTCGAGCTGCCTGCAGGCCGTGTTAGGTGTGCAGGGCCTCACGTCCTCCTGTTCCCTCCGTGCAGCTGGTGCAGAACCCCTACCAGTTCGATGTCCTGGTCATGCCGAACCTCTATGGGAACATCATCGATAACCTGGCGGCCGGCTTGGTGGGTGGCGCTGGCGTGGTTCCCGGCGAGAGCTACAGCGCCGAGTACGCCGTGTTTGAGATGGTGAGGGGTCACAGTTCCCTGGGGGCTGCTGTGCTGTACCAGCACCCCGGGTTATCTGGGGGGCTGCTGGGGACAGGGGTGTGGAAGATGGTCCATCACCGTGGCTTCTCCTCCCGCAGGGCGCCCGCCACCCCTTCGCCCAGGCCGTGGGCAGGAACATCGCCAATCCCACTGCCATGCTGCTCTCAGCCGCCAACATGCTGCGGCATCTCAAGTGGGTGCCCTTCATGTGGGGGTGCGGTGGGGTGGGCAGCGCTGCTTCAGCCCTGCCAGGGCGTGTGGGCAGCGGCGTCTGAACGGAGGGACTGACCCGTGGCTCCTTTCCTCTCACCAGCTTGGAATTTCACTCCAATTTGATCGCGGATGCGGTGAAGAAGGTGATCAAAGTCGGAAAAGTGAGTGTTGGGCAGCCGGCCTTGCCGCGTGGCTGTAGCTGTGTGAGTGTTCATGGTAGCGAGCTGCTCCGCGTTCTGATGGACACGTGTGAGTCTCGGACCTCCTCACCCATGTCCAGCTCAGAAACCTGCGTGCGTGCAGCTGTGGCTGTAGTCAGCCCGTCTGCGCTTGTCTCGGGGTTGGTCCTGCTGCCTGTAGTGGTGCTTGCTGGCTAGGGAAGGTCTGGCAGGGCTGGGGGATGTCAGACGGCCTCTTTCTCGCGTGCTGCCCCGCTGGGGTCTCTGGCAGGGTGCGTAGAGGGAAGCTGCTCTCCTCTCCCTTCTCGCAGTCATTTCACTTGGTTCATGATCACGTTTCTCCCTTGTTTCTCCCCTTCCCTGTGTTGGATTTTTAGGTTCGGACACGGGACTTGGGCGGTTACTCCACCACTTCTGACTTCGTGAAGTCTGTGATTGACAACCTGCACCCCCACTATGGTGCCTAGGAACCCCGCTTGCCCCGGGGAGTCGGGGACTTCACCCTGCAGCAGCTTCCCGTAGCTTACAGCCCAGCAGCGCATCCTTCCCCCTCCCCGCCCGGCGCAGCTCGCCCTGGCCGAGGTTCCCTGGTGCCCCAGGGGGAGGAGGATGGCTCTCCTCCTGCCCAGCCCAGAGCCCAGTAACCCCCAGTCACTGCCAGCAGGGATTGCTGGAGGGACCGAGGCCAGGGCTCCCTTCGGAGCGAGGATTCCCGGGGTCCCTCTGATTGACGTAGGCAGCGTCTCCGCCATGCCCTCCGTGCGATGAGGGCAGTGCGGACCTCGGGGCCTGCTGGGGTGACTCGGGGGTGAATGGGCAGTGCCCCAAGCTCGGCAGGCAGCTCCCACGGACAGCGGGACCATGGTTACTGTAGGAGCCTTCTCCTGCCCACAGAGGCTTTAGCAATAAATGGGACCACAGGGCCGAGGCCCCGCATCCTGGAATGCACGAGGGCAAGCTGCTCGCGCAGAGTAAGGTTCCCCTTTCTGGCACAATCCTGTGTGTAGGGAGAGGAGGGTGTGAGGCTTTGTCACCTCGTGCCTGCTGGGAACCAGTGCAGGATGGGGGGCATTGGTCTCTTCGCTCCCACTATGAGTTTGTGGCTGGTTTCTGACAGCTGGGGGAACCGCCTGGGGAGCAGAGGGCTCTGAACTGAGCCACCCCGGGTAGGGCAGCTCTGTGCAGCGAATGCTTTGCCCTGCAGCAGGCAGAGCCCAGGACTGTTGTACTGCTGCACCCCGAGCTCTTTGCCCAGCGGTGTGAGCCCCTGTGGGGGCTCCCTGGGGGGGCTCCCTGGGGACCGGCAGCGGTGGGGGGGGACTGGGCTGCAAAAGCTCTTGGTGGGACCACGGAAGCTCTGCCCTGGCAGGCAGCTGCTGTGGCTGGGGCAGGGTGCTCTGTGTGTGTGTGAGAGAGAAAGCACGACTGGGACATGTATTTAATGCTGTGCTTTGTATTCATGTTTGCAAATAAAGGGTCCAACGCTTCCCGCCACCCCTGCCCGGCCCAGGTGCTGTTCCCCTCCTGGCTCTGCCCCTGCCCAGCACCGCACCAGCGCGGCTCAGGCTTGGCCCAAGGCCTGGGGGCAGCTGGGGCCAGAAGCCAGGCTGGCAGAGAGCACATGGCTGTGCCCGGGCCCTGCCTGCAGCAGCGGGAGCAGGGCTTCAGCCAGGGGCAGGGCCGGGCTCGGCACTGGTCCTGCACCGCCACTGCCAGCCCCTTACCGTCCCCTCTGGCCTGCTGGGGTAGGTTGAGCCCAGGGAACGGCTCTGCTTGGGGAAGGGCTGCCATGAAGTCCTCTGCTGCTTCAGTTCCTGCCCCCATCAAAGCCTGCAGGCCCTGGCAGAGGGGCCAGCAGCCCTTGCAGTTACTGACCACCTCCTCTGGCGGGGGCTTGCCAAGAGCCCTGTGGAGCCGAGGTAGCCAGGATGCCTGCGCTGGAACCAGAGGCGAGAGGCCCAGCACTTGTGCACACCCACAGACACACGCACAAGCGCAGATGGGGTGCACCAAAGCTCAGGGTGGCCAATGCCCCCTCTGGGCTGGAGTGGGGCAGGGTGCCCTGCTCCGTATCCTGCCTCCTCCGCCTCCCTGGGGTGCAGGGACGCCCTGGGGACCCTCACGGCAGGTGCTGTGAAGGGCCTCAGGGGGCCTGGTCCTGCAGCAACAGCACTCAGCCGTGCTGCAGGGACCCCCTCCCTCCTCGCTAACGCTCCCCTCTCCTTGCAGGTGCGCACAGCGGACATGGGGGGCTACGCCACATCCCTGGACTTCACCCAAGCTGTGATAGCTGCCCTAGATGTCTAGGGCCCCTCGCCTCATCCTCCCTGCTCCCGCCCCGTGCACCCGGTAATTTATTGCTTCCCTCTAATAAAGTGGCCTCTGCAGCACGACGGGGGTCTGCTAGGGGCACTCTGAACACACGCACCGCCATCTCTTCCCTCCTCGCCCAGCTAAGCCAGGGAAGGATGGCCGTGGCAGCGTGAAGGCGCAGCCCCTGTGCCGGGAGTAAGGGACGGTGTGGTCACCTCCTGCCTGGGCAAGGTGAGGCAAAGCCACACAGGGGCCCCCGCAGCCCCTCCCAGGCTCCTGCTCCTGCCTTCAGCTGGGGCAGCTGCAGCAAAACAAGACAGAAGAGGACCAATGACAACCTCAGCCCTTTATTGAGGTTCAGTCGCACTGCGCAGCGTCCTGCCCCCCTGCGCCAGGCGGGCTATGGGCACAGCCACGTGACAGATGCCATGCGCAGCCCGAGCCACCCCACGGGACGGGGCCACGGGGGGACTCAAGGAGGCAACGCTGCACAAAGCACGGCACAGCAAGGTTCAAGCGCTGCCCCAGCGGCTGCTGGCACCTCGGCCGGGCCAAAGGGACTCGCCCAGACCACCAGGTGCTAAAACCTGTCTCACGCGGCCGCCACATTACAGCACCGGGCACGCAGCTGCTGTGAAATGCCGTCAGCCAGAGGAGAGGCTGCATGCAAGGCCACACTGAGCTGACGCTCTGCTGCTCCATGAGTCCATACTGCTGGAGCACAGCGCAGCTCCAGCTCTGCCATCCTCCTCTAGTCCTCCTCCAAGTCCCTGGCCTTCTCCTTCTTCTTCTTCTTTTTCTTTTTCTTCTCCTCTTCCTCCTCCTCCTCCTGCTCAGCCTCTACCGTTAGTTTCCTTCTCTTCTTGGGCAAGGCGTCTTCTTCCAGCCCGTTCTCCTCCAGCACCGAGGCAGCCTCCAGCTCCTGCTGCTTCTTTTTCTTCTTCTTGGGCTCTGTGTTGTTCTCCTGCGGGGATCCCCAGGGTCAGCAGGAGCCGTGCCCAACCCGGAGAGTTGGGCGGCTGCCCCAGGCCCTGCGTCCCTCACCCCCAAAGGGCTGGGCCCAGGCACCATCCCACAAATCCTGCTCAGCACTGGGATGGCCAAGCAAGGAATAACCGGGAGCTGTCGCTCCGCCAGCCCAGCACACCGAGCCCGTGACAGCCCCCTCACACAAGGGCACCCACCCCGCAGCCCCCTGCCTTCACCTCCATCTCCATCACGGAGTTCTCCATCTCCTCTGCGGCCGCAGCCAGGGCCTCCAGCCGCCGCTTCTCCCTCTTCCTCTTTTTCTTCTCCTTCTTCTCCTGCTTCCTCTTGACCTCAGCCACCACCTCGTTCGCCTGCCGGAGGAGAGAGGGAGCTCATCAGCACCGGAGAGGTTCCCAGCCCGGGGCCCGTCCCCACCCAGCGGCACCCGTCGGATCAGCCTCATTAAATCAGTCTTTTCCCTCCACGGTGGGTCAGGATGGCAGTTTGACATCACCTCCGACGGCAGCGCCCTGCGCGTCTCCACACAGCCTCACCTCCACCACGGCCTCCTTCATCACCTCCAGGTTCTTGCGGGGCGGCTCCCCCGTCTCGTAGAAGGCCAAGCGCTCCTCCACCTGCTCCCGCAGCTTGTCCCCGAAGACGCTGGTGGGGACTTCTGCAGGGAGAGGAGAGNTCACCATTCACGCAGTGAGATTCTGTTGACGAAAAATATTCCCATCATCGCAGAGGCTGCCCCGGCCCCCAGCCCGCCCCGGCCGCGTGGGCACCTGAGAAGCAGTCGATGCGGGAGGCGATGGTGCACTTGTTGGCCAGGTAGCGGGAGATGCGCCCCTTNGCCCGGGGCCGAGGACACCCCCGGACCGGAGCCGCCGCTGGCTTGCCGCTCCTCCACCAGCGGCCCCAAGTCTTGCCCGCGGGTGGCGCGGCACGGCACGACCCACGGGACGGACACCTTCCCCCCATGGCCCCGCTAACCTCCGGGGGTGCCCTGGGCACGGCCCCGCTGGGCGAGACACAAAGCCACGGTGGTCGCTCAGAGACTGGGGCTGGCTGATCACACGCAGCCGAGGCCACAGAGGCCCGGTGCATCGCAGCCGGCGGCCCGGGGGCCTGCCATCACCGCAACCACCCCGCAGCGGTACCTGAAGAGGGCTTTCTCGGCCCCCAGGATCTGCACCGTCGAGGCCGGGTACTTGGCCAGGTTCGTCAAGCTGCCGGCGTGGGAGATGAGGCGGGCGCCCACCTGGGACGGAAAGGGTGGGGGGTACGGCTGCCCCCACCCCAGCAGCTCGGCTCCCGGCCGCGCACAGCCCCCAGGCCGGGGATCAGCAGTAAGAGGTGTCAGCAGGACAGCTCAGTGGATTGACAGATTCACTTGGACATCACCTCCGCGGCCTGGGGCGGCCCGGGGCGCATGCATGCTCGCACTCACCACCTCCCCGATGAGGGCCGAAAGGCTGGGAGCCACCTGGCTCATCTTGGAGCGCAGGTATTCCTGCAGGCCCTTGCGGTACTCAGAGAGCGAGATGACACGGCTGGAGAAGCTCTCGATGTTGATGAGGTCGAGAGGGGAGATGTCCATCCCTGGAGAGAGGGGCATCGGGGGCTGAGCAGCACCCTCCAGGGCCGACCAGACCCCTCCTGCCGCGGCTTGCCCCCCGGGAAGCGCAGCGCTCTGGTGGAGCCGCCACCGCCCGTCCCCACTCACCCATGGAGGAACGGGAGGCTTCCAGGATAGCCTGCGCCTTGGCGCCATCCATGACGATCTCCTCCAGCCCCTCCAGGCTCTCCTCGCTCAGCTCCTTGCGGTTCCCGATGAACTTAGCCAGCCGACAGTAGGTGTAGTTCTCGGAGACTACCTTGATCAGCTCGGGGAAGTGGTACCCGTACCACTCCCTGCAAGTACAGCATCAGCGCCGCAGCCCAACCCCTCCCTCGCCCCACGTGTCCCCCCGCACACGGTCCAGCCGCGGCACCGTCGCCCTGGCCGGGCTGTGTTCGAGGCGCTGCTCTCCCTCCCCGTTCTGTACAGGCAGCTGGAGAGGGGCAGCTACCTGCGGTAAGCGTGGGGAGCCGGGCCCGCGCGCCGCCCTCCCGCCCTGGGGACCCCGCTCACCGCACGCGCATGGAGAAGGTGTTGATATCCTTGTCCAGCTGGTCCAGGAGGCTGATAGACTGGATGATCATGTTATCCACGCGGTTCACGTTGAACTTCACCTTGGCCCGGGAGTAGCTGTGCCCGAGGCCCAGCTGGGCCTTGGAGGCCGACTGGGCGGTGAGGCCCTTCACCAGCACGTGGAAGTGCAAGCGGATCCCTGCGTGGGGACCGAGCCGTCACCGCCGGCAGCTCTGGGGACGGCCCCTAACGCTGCCCGCGATGGCAGCGGGTCCCCCCCAGCTCCCGAAGCCCCCCCCAGCCCAACCCCGGCAGGAGCCGGGACCCCGGCGGGGCGTCCCCTCCGCGGCCACACTCACCCCGCAGGATCTCGGCCACGACCCCCCCGGTCTGGCACTGGTAGCCCAGCTCCTCCAGGATGGCGGCCCCGATCTTGGCGTCGGCGACTCCCAGCAGCGCCTTCTTCTTCTTGGCCGGCATGGAGGTC
>WAAD01006092.1:56991-141427 GCA_013389945.1 Fregata magnificens
CGGGGGACGGGGGGGGCGGCTCCCGGTTTAGGAGACGAAGTGGCTCCGCAGCTTGTGCAGCAGCTCCGGGGTGAGGAGCAGCCTGTGCGCCTGGCTGTGCCCCGGCGGGCAGGGGAAGGTCACTTTGCCGTAGTACGCCGTGCCCTCCTCCTCCTCCTGCTTGGCCTGCAAGAGCAGAGCAGCCGTCGCGGGGGGCTGCGGGGACCACGTCCCGCAGCCAGGGACAGCCCCGCAGGGAGAGCTGCCGCGGGTCCTGGGGCCGCAGGCACCGCGCCGGAGCAAACGGGATTCCTGATCCACCCCGTCCTTCAGCCGCGGCCCCGGGCACCCCAGGACCAAGGGTCTCACCTTCAGGAAGGAGGAGGAGGGGAAAATGCCGAAGTTGGTGGGGACGCTGGCACCCAGCTGCTGCTGAACCGTCTCTCTCATCGTGTCATCCTGGCGTGGTGGGGAGAGCACGACAAGGTCACCCCCAGCACCACGCCGCTGCCCCGCAGCCACTCCCGCCCCTGCACGCAGGCTCGCCGCCCCGCAGAGCCCCTCGCCCCCCTGCATCCCCGGGGACGAGCCGGAGGGCTCCCACCCGGCTTTGCTTCGGCAGGGGAAGGGGGCAGCACCTCGCCCCCCACTGCCGCAGCCGGAGGTGCCAGAGGGCACAGCGAGGGGCCGGCAGCACCAGCCGCGGCGCCCGCGTTGAGACGCGCCCGTTCATTTCCCCCACGGGCCTGGGGGGACAGGAGGGCTGTGCCTGGTGTGCTGCCGGACGCCCACCCTCCCACACCAGCACCTCGCCCCAGCAGCAGCCGGAAAGCTGCCTGCAGCCCGCACGGAAGGAGCTTGCCTTACCCTCAGGGTGTCGATGCTGTTTTTGAGGGACCACAGGCGGGCCGTCTGCTCCAGCAGCCGCGCCGACGAGCTCCTTGCTGCGGAAGACAGGAGGTGAGAAACGCGGGGCTGTGTAATGGCAGCACCGGCGCTTGTCCGGCGCTCTGTACCCCAAACGCCTCCAACACGGAGCACCGGGGCCCGCCTCGCCCAGCCCTGACAGACGGCAAGCCGTGCAGCTGGGCACAGACCAGCACCGCGGCATGAGCAAGGCAACAGCCGCTGCCATGCCGGCTCGTCCGAATGCCGAGGCAGGGGAGAGGGAGGTTTACAGGAGGGAGAAGGAAAGCGTCCTCCCCAGGGCTCGAGATCCAGCCAGCCATGAGCTGCGGGGCACAATCCAGCGTGTGCAGGGCGCCAGCTCGGCCAGCTCAGGTTCTTTGTTACCGGAGGTTTTGGTGGGGCGAGAAGCTTCTGGCTCAGCCAGCAGCGCTGTAGGGAAGAGGCGAGCCAGGGAGCAACCTCAGCCCCTGTGTGCTGAACCCGTGCCACACTGGCCCCAGACACATGAATGCCCAGAGCCAAGGGGACAGGGACGGCCGCCTCTCGAGGGCACGAGGCCATTCCCTGCTGCACAGGGAAGCCTGGTCAGCGTGAGCAACTCAGGAGATTGCTGCCACCAGAGCAGATCCCTCGCACGCAGATCTAAACGGGTAGGCTGGAGCTCTGCCCTGGAGCAAACCCTGCTCCGGATGCTGGATGGATGGGACGGAGGTGCCGGTCCCTCCCCAGGGCAGAGGGAAGACGCAGAGGTTGCTCACAAACCGCGAGCCAAGCTCCCTCCGACTCAGAGCTGCCTGTGAGCCCGCTGCTCCCCAGGGGCTTCAGCCAAGGAACGTTTGTGTAGGGCCTACCCGACTTGGTCTGCTTCATGTCCACAACCTTGGCGTTGGCGCTCATCTGATAGAGGGTTTCCAGGAGCTGGCTGGTCTTGCGATACAGCGTTTGTGTGGCCAGACCTTCTCCCTGCCTGTTCTTGGGGAGGGAGATCTTGGGTACCTGCAGAGGCGTCAGGCTGGCCAGCTCCATCTTCATCTGGGCTCCCTGGGACCGACGGGGAGAAGGTCATTAGGGGCAGGGTGTTTATTTGGGAGGAACTGAGCAGAGAAGATGCGGTGTAAAGGCAGCAAAAAGGAGACCCCAAACGAAAAAAAGAGGGCATAAAACTATAGCCAAACCCATCAGAGGGTGGATGTTCCAAGGGTGGGAGCACGGATGCCCAGGGACAGCAGCGATGTCCCAAACGCCCCGGGATGCCGGAGGGAAGCCCTTGGAGAACCTGCTGAGCACACGTAAGGCTTGGGGAGGGGGAAACAGGTCGGCACCTCAGTACTTACAGAACCGTAACTCAACGGTAGCCACGTATGTGACTCATTAGATTTAAGAGCTATCACTAACAGCTTCACTGTTGTGCATAATAATCTGCATAATTATATGTCTGTGAATTCATATTAGTGGAATGTTATTCAGTTAATTACATTATTTGCCAATTTCCTCATAGTGCATTCATTAATCAATAAATGCCTTAATCTGCCTGCATCGGCCGGTATCAAGTCCCCGCTCTGAAGCAGGGACCAAAGCTGGGCAGTGACGCCACTAGCACCCCCAGCTCTGCCGGCCACTCCGGCTCCCAGCCGCTGACCCTGCACTCGTACTCCCCCAGAGTCAAAGCCCCTTCCCCAAAGGAGCCAAAGCTGTCACTAGCGGAGAGCTCGCTGCAAGCCCTGCAGCAGAGCTGTGCTCCTGACCACCACCAGATGTGGTGGACCAAGCGCCCTTCCTCCAGCTCATCCCATACGGACCGCATCCCACACGGACCTCCCCCCTGGCCCTTCCTGGCCTCTTGGGACACGACTTTGTCCAAGACCATCAGCCAAAGGTAGGCACCAACCCAGCGCAAGCCCCCAGCCCAGAGCCCGCTGCCGGAGGAAGGCGAACGCCCCTGAGCAGTGCCGCAGCGCTGCAGGACGGCCCTTCCCTCAGGCTGCCGTGCTCCCAGGGCAGAGCCTGAGCCTCCTGCTGCAGGAACGGGAACGGCCCAGCCGTGCCCCGGCTGGCCTCTTCGCAGCGCCCCTCTCTAAAGCAGAGTCCAACGCGCCTCTCACCATTCCCGTTTCTTTTCCCGAGGAAACCCACAGCACGGAGGGCAGAGCTGCTCTGCGGCGCTGGAGGGGGCACATCGCCGCCTGCAGTGCTGGCAGCACCTGGAGCCTCAGGCTGCTCTGCCCAGCCCCAGGGCAATCACCCTGCCCTGCGCCGTGGCACCACGCTCCCCCCAGCCACACCACGCCTTGCCCTCTTCTCCCGCTCGACGTACGGCACGTCTGAGCCCTGGGGTCCAGCGCGCCGGGCCCCACTCAGCGCTGCGGGCACCCAGGGACCCACCGCAGGGCGAGGCACCTCCCCGCACCTCACCTTGAGCCGGTTGTTCTCATTCTTGAGGTGCTTGATGGAAAGCTGCAGGGCATCGATTTGCTGGAGAAGAAGAGGCGAGTCCTTCACCTGGACGGGTCCTGAGCCGCCTCCCGTCACCTGGCCAGCACCGACACCTGCGGACGGGCACGAACGGCAGCAGCATCAGCAACCGTCACACACAAGCGCGGGGCAGGACTGCTACAGCGGCGCTGGACATGCGGACAGGCTCAGCAAAGGGACAAGTGTCTGCAGCGTCGGGGGAAGCAGCATCTGCCTGTGTGCGCCCAGGCACCGACGGAGCCATCACGAACATGCGGCACCTCCCGTCCTGCTCCCGTGGAGAAGGGCAAGACGCCAGCTGGCCAGGGCAGCACCTCACCCCCCCCACGCCTCCTCAGCAGCCCGGCACCAGGCACTCCCGGTGCCCGCTTCCCGAAGATGTGGGGCTGTGCCACGCTCTGGGCACTCCAGGGACCCGTCTCTCCGCTGTGGGAGCCACACCACTCTGCACCCATAGCGGTTTCATGCTCATCACTCCCTTCCTGGACTCCCAGTGGTGTCCAGGAGCGCACCAGCCACGAGCTCCCCTGTGCCACAGGCTGCTCGGCATCTGAGCCAAGCGCTGCCCTCGAGCAGGACCTGCGTCCTTCCCCCTGCTCCCAAACCAAGCCTTGTCCCAGGGCCATGCTTGGGTGCCTTGGGACGCTGGTCCCCCCCGGCATGCACGTCTGGGGGCCGGAGGAGGCGGGGAGCGCTGGCATGCTGGGGTGCAGTACTGTACCTCTCTGCTGTTCCTCTGCAGTACAAGGAGAGGAGCCAGAGGAAAGACAAGAAGAAGCAGAATTAAAGCCAAAGATCAAGTTGGAGAGAAGCCATGGCCAGAGGAGCTCTGGTCACCCATGGCTGTGTCCTGTGTCCTGTCCCCTGACTCAGGGAGCACCGACCGTCCCAGCAGCCCTGCTGGGGCAGTGGGATTCCGTGTGCCACTGCTGCAGGATCCGGGCAGGAGCTGGCAAGCCCCAACCCTGTGCGCAGCTGTGAGCAACCCAAGCAGGACACACACACCCATGGCGTGGCTTCTCCAGAGCCAGCCCACAACAGCCACCTCTTGCTGTGGGTCTGAAGGCACGGTGATCCACGCTGACCTGCTCCAAGGTGCTCCGTCCGAGCCTCCCCGTGCAGGGGCGGAGAAGCAGCTCCTGCAGACTGCCCCGCTGCACCCGGTGTGCCCTACACCCCTGAGAGCTGGGGTCCCCTCAGCCTGTGCTCCCCCCTCTGAGATGCAGCGCTCGTGAGCAGGCTGGTGCCGGCACGGTGCTCACAGAGCTGCATATGCTGTTTGGGACTGAGAACATCCTGTCAGCATCCCCGAGAGCCAGAGCTCGTGGCCACAGTGACTCACGGAGAGGCTACAGCTCCACGAAGGCCAGGAGCTGCTGCATCCAGGAGCCAGGCTGCATCCAGGTGTCACCCAACCCAGATCAGGCCAAAAGGATCAGGAACCTGGACCCACCGGATCACTGCCTCACTGGGGCCAGCGGGCTGGGCTGCTCCACAGCCGCCCTGGTCACAGTCCTAAAGGACACCTGAGCTCTCAGTTCAGGAGGCCACACACTGTCCTACAGCCAGAGCTCCCGACAAAGACGCCAGCGCATTTCCGTCACCCCACACCCCTGCTTTGCCACCGTACCTTCCATCAGGCATTTCTTGTAGGACAGGTCCTTCGAACACAGTGACAAGGAAGGTGCTAACGCCCCTGATAGCCAGCATGAGGACCTGCAACCTCAGCAAGCACCGGTCCCTCACCATCAGCCACCCCTTGCTGCTGGGCTTCAGGAGAGCCCAGGAAGCACGGAGAAATTGGATCGCTCGTTCTCCGAGCCAGCCAGGACAGAGCAGCAGAGCCTGAACAGCCCTGTCCGTGCCCTGCAGAGGCACGGCGGCGGAGGCGGGTGCTGCCCGCAGCAGCAAGGACACACCAGCAGCCAGGCACAGGAGCGTCCCGGTGGGAGGGCGGGCCCACGGGCTGGGCTGGCCAGTACTGGCACTCGCCTGCCCACAGCAGCTGGAGCAGGGTGCCCCACCACCAAGGGCCCCCCAGCCCCAGCCAGCTGCAGGGATGCCCCAGGCTGGCTCCTCAGAGGTGCCACCACTGCCCTGCCCGCCCAAGCACGGAGCTGCTGGACACTTTGGGGACCTGCAGGCTCTCTGCACTCCCCAGTCATCATTACAGCCCAAATGCCTCCTGTCCTCTCCTCTGCCAGCCATGCCAGGGGCTCTGGCTCGCTGCGGGAGGAGCAGGCAGGCAGAGCAACGGACTGTCGGAGCACCATTCCCAAGTGCTGCTCGCCCCTGCCGGCAGTCCGAGCTTCCACGCTGCCTCCCGGGACATCACAGACGCTGCAGGGCATTCCCCCGCACAGCTCCCAGACTCTGTGTCGGGAGGACGTCCCAGGACGTCCCTTTCCAGCCTGCAAATACCCTACACCAGCTGCACAAGCATTCGAGTGCTCTGGGGACGCTGGGTACGCACCTCCGGCAATGCCAGACACGATGGAAGCAACTCCAGAGGCAGGGGCGCCACGCAGGCTCTCGATGGTTCGCTTTGACTGGTTGTTCAAGCGCTGCTTCAGCTCCACCTTCTCTGATTCCAGCTGGTCGATATCTGCCTGAAGAGCATCCATGGTCTCCTCAAATTCCCTGGGAAGAGCACACAGAGTCACGGGTGTAGCCGGAGATGCTCCTCCGAAGGAAAGAGGCGAGCGCTCCAGGACCCGAGAGCTCCTGGCTTTGTCGTGCCTCCTGCTGCTGCTGTGCTTCAAGCACAAACCTGCTGACCCAGGAGCTGGAGCCCCACCAGCCTCCACTGCAGATTGCAGCATAGGACATGAAGGAAGTATTTATCTGTATTGAACCCAACATCTCCTTAGCTGCGTTGCCCAGCTTTTACACTGCAAGACAGTCCTCCCTCCACCCTGCAGGTTGCACCTCCCTGCTTGTCCACAGGCTCGCTCTGCCAACAGACCACGTGCAGCAAGAGATGCTTGGAGCACAGCAATGGTAGTAAGAACGTGCCAGGACAACGGCCCTTTCCACAAGAGCGTTTGAACAGGACCTTTCCCAGGACCCCTCTACCAGCTTGTGCTCTGCTGTGCACCATTAAAATGTGCTGGTTCCCCTGCAGATCATCCACTACCACCATCCCCCTCCACTAACCCACAAACCCTCCCAGCCAGTCCGAGGGACCGTTGGCTGTCCAGTCCTCATCAGAGACGCTCCGACAGCAGCCTCATCTCACACTTACTTCTCTTTCTTTTTGAGCAGTGTCTGGGTCTCATCCAGCTTTGTCTGTATCTTTTCGACACGGTCATCTGCATCCTTGGACGCGCTGTCTAGCTTCTTCTCCAGGAGGCTGAGCCGCACATTTGCTTCGCTGAGCTCCTCGCCCTGGAGAGGCAGGAAAGAAATCAGAGAGCTCTGGGGCCCTGGGGATGGTGGGCACTAGGAAAAGCTCCTTGCAGCGCCTGGTGGGAGCCTGCCCAGAAATCACAACTGCTACCCACGCTGCACCTACACTTGGTACCCAGACACATGCACCCATCACCAACGCTCGCCGTCCCAGAACATCGTGGGGGAGAAGGCCAGGACAGTCTCTGGCAGGGGAGGCACCAGGCAGATGGCACCTCCCTGACAACTGGAACAATATTTCCAGGAGGAGACCTGGCTGGGACTCGAGACAGCTCCACAGGCACCAAGTCACCTGGAGCACGAACATGACCACTACAGCAGCACTTCAGCTCTTCACTGACCAGCCAGGAAGGCAGAGGTCGACTGAAGAACAGCTTACCTTGATCTTGAGAGATTTTTTCAGCTCTTTGATGACTGTCTCCCTGTCCTCCAGCTTAAGCCCCAGCCCCTCAGCATCGGTGATCTCTGCCCGAAGAGCCGCTGCCCGCAGGTCAGCAGGTGGGGTGGGCTGCAACAGAGACCAGAGGAACAAGATACAAAATCGGTATGTTACAAAGAATTCCAGCAACTGCAGATGGGGCCACACGGCAAGAGGGGAACCATTCCCAGCCCCCCTGAATCCTGCAGGCAACTGCTGCACCTCTGCAGCTCTCTACCCTGCATCACAGCCAGAAGACTGTCTCCTGCCAGGGGAGGCAGCAGCAGGACTGTGGGAGATTACACAGCAACTCAGATGCTCTGGCTCTGCCTGAGGCCCCTGCCACAGCCGAAGCCCACCTTGGTCTGTGGCCTATCCGCATCGTATTCTCCCTCCTGCATAGCTGTGGCCATCTTGTTCATGGTTGCGATGAGGATGCTGCAAGACTGACGCAGACACTCGTAGGGGTTGATGCCCTGGGTGCCGTAGATCTGCAAAGGATGGGAAGAAAGTGGCAGGTGGCCCTGGGCTGGGCTCACAGCCACCGTTACAGCCCCCTCCCGACTCCCCACAGGGTGCCACAGGCCTTGAGAGGCCGCAGTCCCTTTGGTGTGGCTGCGGAGCGAGGCCAGCTGTGGGGAAGGACAGCACAGAGCAGGGGACCACAAAGCCCTCCGCGTTTTGGCATTCCCTGGCCATTCCCTGCTCATTGCCGGGGGGGTGGACTAGATGACCTTTAAAGGTCCCTTCCAACCCAAACCATTCTATGATTCCATGATATTCCCAGGGGTTCATTCCCAGCCTCCACAAGGCTCTCCCATCCAGAGCTGCTCACGGGCAGGTCTGTAGCGCTGGAGTGAGATGGGTCCCAGCTTTACCCTGCTGCAGCAGGGAACGAGGAGCAGTCAAGAAGGGGGTTTCCCACCTGCTCGCTCACTTTGAAGGCCAGATCCTCCAGCTTCACCGCCAGCAGCCCCTCGTTCTCTGCCAGAGGAGCAATCATCTGTGCCCCAGCAGCGGCCACCTCCTGCAGCACGGCCACCACCCACGTCAAGTGCTTGCGGCAGTCCAGCAGCGTGTCCGACACCTGAAAGTCAGGCAGAAAGAGGATGGTTGGGAAAGGCAGAGGCAAACGGGCTGCTTTCCAGCTCGCTTCCCAGGCACTGGGGAAGGTCCTGGCTGCACAACACTTGCCTCACCCTAGTCTGACAACTAGTGAGATTTTAACTTGCTTCTGAAGCGTCACTAGGAAGATGGGAAGCACCAGGAAAGATAGAAAGAAACTGAAGGCTGGAGAAAAGTAGGTTACGAAGTCCATGTCTCCATCCCAGCTAGAAGCACAAAGCCCAGAGACGCTACATCCCATCTCAGCTCGCACCAGCTCACCTGCTGCCCGAAGCCCAGTGCCGCAGGGATACCCGGAGCGTCCGTCCCAGGCATGCGGCGCCTGATCTTCTTGCAGAACTGGCGAATGTCACTGCATGAGGTCTCCAGGTCCTTGAGGAGGATGGCAAGGTCGGACGCCTCCTGCCCAGCCTAGGGTGCAGAGAAAGGACCTCAGACAAACTGACAGAGGGATCATCGGCGAGGGGAACCCAGCACAAGCCCGCAGAGCCACCCCGAGCACATCCTACCTGGAGGAAGGATCGCAGCCGGCACACCTCCACCCCCATGCAGTCCAAGGCACTCTGGGTGAACTGCAGAGCACAAAACACAGGTACCGTCAGCTCGGGACAAAGCAGAGACCAGGCGAGACGGCTGCACTAGAGCAAACTGGCGCTTTGGTCTCGGGCATTTCAGGATGGACCCTCTGTACACCACCCTGCCATGACCGCAGGATTTACAGGAGCAGGAAAACAGGTTGAGACATTAAGTCAATTCTTGTTTTACTCCGTGGGGGACAGGACACTGGTATTTCCCTTAGAAGCTCAGGGCAGTACAACACTCTCTCTTAGACACTAGGTTCGCAGCACTCTCCTTGCTGCTCTTCTCTTTCTACCCAGATATCTGCAGGGCAAATGGCCCCACGTCTTCTTCCCCTTTCCCTGACCTGGGAGCCCCCATCGCCACCGTGCCACCACAGGCAGCGGGAAGTGGGGAAAAGTGACTGCAATGGGGAGAGGGGGAGACGAGGCACTTCCGCTCACAAAATGATCTCAGGGCGGAGCAGAGAGGGCAAAAGGCAGAAAACACGCAACAGGGAAAGAGTCAGATTATTTTCCCCACTTCACCTTGATGTGGTCGGCCAGCTGCATCGTGCAGTCTTCAGCCTGGTCAGCCAGGTGGATGCTGTACAGGTGCTAGGTGGAGAGAGACCAGAGATCAGCACCCCTCAAATGTTTCCACCCACGCAAGCAAACGAACCAGAGCAGGAAATACATAACAAAAAACCCCAAACAGTGAGGGTTTGGCCTAATTTTTAATTGGAAGTGAACACTCTTGCAGTGACCCCCACCAGATCCCCTCTGAACGCTCTGCCCTCCAAAAGAGCTGGTGGCCCTTAATTCAAAGGGTCAGCAGCCGTGGCCTGCAGCACAGAGGTACAGACATGTAGGATGGGAGAACCGCATCCTTTCTGCCTGCGTCCTCCCCAGGGACAGAGAGCAGAGGACACAGCCCCCAAGTGATTCAGTCACAGGCTCAAGTCCTGCATGCTCCAGAGATGAAAAACATCCAAAGCAAAGTGCTACCAACGAGCTTATTCGCAGCTTATCAATGTGCCATGTGAAGGATGTATCCAAGGGCACGATTTCCAGCTGTGGCAACCACTGGCGAGGTTGCACCGGTTCCCCACCCTGCAGGTCAGAAACGCCCCGAGCCTGGCCAAGAGCCCGTCGCTCTCGGCTCCGCAGACCCACCTGGTAGTACTTGATGGCTTTGGTCAGCGGCTCCACGTTGACCGTCTCATCCAGCTGGTCCTTGTGCAGCAGCTCGATCAGGAAGTCCAGCGAGCGCTCGTGGACGCTCATCTCGGGGTACAGCATCCCCACCTTCTTATACACCTCCACACTGCATTTGTTCAGGGCCCTGGTAAGGGAACGCAGACGCAGTCGGCTTGGCTGGGACAGGCACATGCTCCAGACAGCATCGATACAGGGCTTTGCTTCTGGGTGCCAATCTCAGACCACTGGAACCCCCCGGTATCACCAGCTGGACCCCCAGGAGCACCAGAGCTAGAGAGCTGTTAACGGAAGTCAAAACATCTATAGAAAACCACGGCATGAAATAGGCTGGGAGCTACAGGAAAGGGAGCCTCAGAACAGAAAAACACTCAACGCTCTAGGCCAGAACTCAGTGCTGGAGACAGGAGAAGACTTGCCACCTAGCACCACCAATACACCAGGCGATCTAACGAGTTCATCTGCCATGCTGGTGCAGGAGCAAAGGGATCTTTCAGTGCCTTGTTTCAAACTGAGCCACTTTCCTAGAAGCAAAGCTGAGCAAGCCTCAAGGCGAGTACCCTGCCCGGCCACAGCTGTTTTGGTGCCCGATAGCATTTCCCAGGCTCCGAGGAAAGCCCTGGCTCCGCGGTGCTGTCAGGGCACTGCCCAGTGACAGGCTCACACTGATCAAGCGTTCAGGCTGATACTCCGTGAAACCTTCCGCACAGGACTAAGCCCTGGGCACTCGTGGAAGAGGGCACTGGGCTGCAGGGGAGAGCCTGCTCTTGGGGACTGAAGCCCAGAGACAACCCCAGATGCAATCAAGCTCAGCAGGAGACTGTGATGCATCTCCTGGCAGGATAGATGGAAAAAATCAGTGCAGCAAGGCTACTTCTGGCCTCAAGACACAGTCACAGCTGAAGAATGAGCAACACGTGCTAGAGAATCAGATCGCTTCATGTGTCAATTCTTGGGAGGAAAACATGGAAGGAGTTACAAGAGAAGTGAATACCCCCGTCACAAGGCAATAAATGGGATCCCTCAGCTTTCTTCCAGCCCAGCTGCCAAAATGTCTTTAACTCCAGAGGGACCAGGCCCCGCTGCAAGGCTGCAGAAGTCCTCTGTGCTTCCAGACGGTGAAGCGGGTGGGAATCAAGGGTGAGGAGAAGGGCTGGGTACTCACTGTTCGTATTTGTGCAGCGTAGCCTGCAGGAGGCTCAGGGAATAGACCAGCCCGGCAGCAAAGCTCAGCTGCTCTCCCGCAGCACCCCTGAGGCCGGTGCGCTCCGCACAGTTTTCATTCAGATCAAACTTCTCCTGAGCCTGTTTGCTGATCAGCTCAGCCTGTTGGGGAAGAGGGCAAACCTTCAGAGTCTTCCTGTGCTTGCTCTGATCTGTTCCGCTTAGCCACAGAGCGGCCAAACACCCCCCTCACCCCCACAAAGCAAGCCTTCCTGGGAAAGATTTCTGCAGAACAGAAGGGGAACAAGAGGGACAGCAGAGCGCCAACCCCCCGGTCAGTGCTGCAAGACGCCGAGGCTCACACGTCTGCCCTGCCCGAACTGGCAGGCCTGACCCACCAGTACCACAGCTGAGTGCTCCAGCCGCTGACCTACCACCACCTGCGGGCCGGGACTCCTGCTTCCTCCTCCCAGACAATTTTGAAAGTTCTCCAACAAGTAAACATTCAAAGTCCCAAATTCAGCTGGGACAGAAAGAAAAGATGTATTTCCCACAGAGTGGCGGCACAGCCACCAACTCCTGGTTGGCCCAAACAGCGCAGTGGGTACGAAGACGACACTCCAAGCCCCGACAGCCCAGCTCAGGAGATAGCCCCATCTCAAAGCTTCAAAGGAAGAATTAACACAAGCTCTTAACAAGGCCTAACTCCCCCAGGCAGGCGGGAGCCGAGGCACCCATCCCACCTTGCAGATGAGCCGAGGGATGAGCAGCAGCACCAGGATGCAGTCATGGTCCCCTCCGTGGCGCAGGAAGCTGTCGGGCATGAAGGAGGTGAGGAGGGAGACGTGCCGGTTGGCCTGCTGCACCTCCATCTGCCGCAGCTCCATCTCGATGGCCTGCAGGAGATGCACGGTCAAGGCAGCCCGCTCGGTCCCCTCCCCAGCCCAGCGCATCCCAGCCCGTTCAGTATTTTAAAAAGTCGGAACCTCTTTCCTCCTGGGACACAGCTAACACCCCGGTCCCTGGCTGTCACAGGAAACATTTCTCATTATGACCAACCAGTGCTCTGCGGAGGCGCCCAGGGACTGCTCTGGAGCTCCGGTCTAACCCTGGGTACAGGGTACACCGTGTATCTCTGCTCACAAGCATTCTTTCTTTCCAGCCAGCATTCACAGTGTGATAAAAACAGTGCTCACATTGTCAGCTCTGAGCACGCTCTTTCACAAGAAAACATCCCTTTTTGCACAGCAGTATTTGAACTTTGACGTTTCTCTTAGGAGAGGGAAACATCCTGACAGCCACCTCAGTCTGTTTCCACGGCTGGCACGAGCACCGCAGGCCAACTCCGAGAGTCGTGACCCAGGGTCAGCCCCACCGCACGGGGAATACCCGCCCCAAGCCTGGCACCCACACGCGGGTGCCATGCCTCGGTGCCACTGCTTCAGGACCCTCGCACACGGGAGCGAATGCGCCTGTTCAGTTCACCCGCCCAGTGCGCACCTCCCTTGCTGGCCCTACCTTAGCATGGGCTTTCGTCTCTGCAAATTTAATCTTGAAGTCAAACATCTCGGGAGGAGGCTGCTGCTGTTTCTCGGCAGATGCCTCTTGCTGACTCATGAGTTCTCGGTTCACATCCTGAGCGCAGAAAGAAGCTGTGATGAGACATACAGAAAACCAGCCCAGAGATCTGTAACCCCACGCCCGCTGCAGTACCTCCACACCTAACCTCCCAACGCGCCCTTCCTCGGGGAGGACGGGGGGAGCACCGGGGGCTCATTGTGCAGCATGCACAATGATGGATGGAAGTAAGGAAGAGGAATGCAAGTGCTTTCCAAATGCTCGGCTGACAGCACGCTGTATTAAAGCCAAGGAATCCACACAGACTCATTACCCGTCTCCTTTCACTGCCAGCAAAGCCCAGGAGAGCCCAGCCCAGTGCTGGAAGAACCCCACACTATTCTGTCTTTTCCAGGACTCTGTTCCCAAGCCTGGAGCACAAGCAGCACAGCACAGTAAAAGGCTGAAACAGCCATGTGTTCAGAAGTATTTACAGTACTGACTTCAGCAGGGGCTCTGCCAGCGAGCCCCATCTGGACAGAGGCAGAAGAACAGGCAGGGCTGTCGGAGGTCACGAGAAGCACGTGCAGTCTGGCACTGCTGGAGGTCCCCAGGAAAGCTTGGTTAGGAACCCGCTCCCCAGGCATCAGCCATCTGTGTTCTGCCATGCCCATCTCCCACGAGAGCAGGAGGCAGGGTGCCATCCCTGCACCCAGGGCCCACCTCCCCTGGGAATGCTCTTGCCTACACATGCTCGGTCTCCTCGTCACCGAGCTGGGCTCCCAGAGGAGCACGGCTCCAGCAGGAACTGCCCCGAAGGGCCGCACCTGAAGGTGTGCAGTCAGCTCTCTGTATTTTTTGATGGTCTGCTGGTAGTCAGCCACCGTCTCCTGCGCAGCCTCCACACGCTTCTCTGCCTCGCGGACCCGCGCTGTCGCCATATCCAGCTGCTCCCGTAACTCCAGCTCTGTCTCCCGGGCATTTTCCTGCAGCTCATCATTCATCTCGTTCATGGCTTCCTGGCAAGGAGGAGGCAGGACGGGATGCGGTTACACCACAGCCGAGCAAGCGAGGGCAGTTGGGCGTTTTCGGAGCAGGGCAGAGGGGCACCCCAGGATGTAAGGGGCATATTCTGCAGAGCAGACGGGTGCGCCGCTCGGAAGCGGCACCGAGTGCAATGCCTGTAGAGAGGTTCCCCAGTCCCCTCTGGCACCACTGCCAGGCAGTTCCCAGTGCCTCGGACAGCCTCGCTGCCAGGCAGTCTGCTGGACCAGCCCCTGCATCAGCCCAGCAGCACACCAGGCACGAAGGAAGCAGCGCAAGCCCTCCAGTACCAGCCCTTACTCCAGAGAAGTCTGTCTTACCAGGTCCCCAACAGTCTCACGCAGCTCCCGGACCTTCTCCTCCAGGTCTAAGTTTCTCTCCGTCAGAGTCTCCACCATCTCTTCAGCACCCAAAGCAGCATCCACCTGCAAGCACACACCACACCACACTCCAACCTGGAGCTCGACACGTTGCCGCAAGCAGCTCAAAAATCCTTTTATACCACCGTGGGGTCACTCTGCCAAGCTGTGGGACACGGCTGATTCAGTCTCCCCATCCTGGGGTGAGGGTTTGCCAGACAGCGCATAAGCTCCTTCCTGATAGCAGAGAACAGCATCCCTCAGGAGAGCAAACAACTCAAACCAGCACAGCCAGCAGCCCCAGAAGGAAGGGCACGTGAAAAGAGAGGCTTGGCTGTGGCTCTTAGGGGTGTTACTGGCTCTTTAGCTGCAGCATCAGGGCACAAGGTTGAACAGTTTCAGGTCAGTGTAAATGATGCTGACCTTCAGGCTGAGTCTTCGCAGGCTTGTGACAGTGCTTTCCAAGCTCTCTGTCCCCCCTGAGGACCTAGGCGAGTGGTTATACACTTATAGTATTAATGGAGGAATGGGCATTTCAGTCTCTTTGCATTAAGAAGCACCACCTCTGCTAACAGCCCACCTTCTACGTAACTCAGGCTAACGCTCAGAGAGCGTGAGGCCAGCGTCCCTCCAGAACAGCAGTTCAGCTGAACTGTGCAGGCTGCTCTGCAGTGAATGTAGATCCTTCCTGGGGGCTTCCTAAGGGCTGCCCCACACCTGCACTGACGTCTCAGCCTGGCCAGGAACAAGCCTTGTGGAAGATGTGATGGCCCAGCACTGAGCAAGCAGCAAACACAGACCAGCCCTGGAAAGCACGACGTACCATCCATGTCCTATGTTCAAGAGCCACCCTATGGCCAAGCAGAGTCCAGCACAGTTCCACTGCTGGAACAGGGTTTGCTTTTGCACAGGGACCCAGAAGTATCAGTCCCCGCAGTGGTATCACTGAGCGTGGCCCTCCAAGAGCGACTGACTGAAAGCGCTCTGTGCCAGGAGGTGACCCAAGCTTGCCTCACAGCGGTTGCTCCATGCCCCAAACGGCCCCAAACTTCCCCTCCCCACCCATCCTTCCACCAGTGAACTCACCTGCTCCTTTAGCTCATCAACCGTTTTCTCCGCCTGCTTCACCTCCTCCTGAAGCTTCTCCCTCTGCTGACGCAGGGACTCCAGCTCCGTGTTTTTCTTCTCCATTTGCTTTTGAAGCTTCACGTGTTCCTGCTTCTCTGATGCAGACAAGTCCCGCATCCTTTGACAGAGCAACCAGACCCATCACAAGCCCAGCAGAGACCCAGGTACCAGGGCAAGAGAAGCCATTCCCTTCCCAGACACTGCTCTTGGTGGGCACCGGCAGAGAGTCAAGACCCCCTGCCCACGCTGGCTGCCCATCAGCAGCGCGAGCACAGCTCCTTTGGAGCCTCTGGCAGCCCCTCCCCGGTGGGGACATGAGCAGCGTCCCCAGAGAAGAGCTCGTTAACAGCGAGGGATGGGGGTGAATCGGTGCCCGAGACGGCACCTTCCTTTGAAAGAATCAGAGCGATAGGGGATGGAGAGAACAGAAGAGGAGAATGTAGAAAAATAGACAACAGAGACAGGCAGGAAAGCATAGCTGTAAATGGGGCAGGCTAAAGCACAGAGAGGAAGAACCCAGTGAGCAAAAAAAAAAAAAAAAAAGTCCCGTTCGCAGCCTTTCACAGTGTAAGAGAGAAGGTCAGCAGCAGAAAAAAGACAAAGCACAGACGAGGAAAGGCGCTTCGTCACGCAGCGAGAACAAAGCTTTGCTTATGTGTATATTGAGGCCCCTGTGCGAACAGCTCTGCTAACAGTCCCGAAGTGGCTCTGCCCAGGGAGTGCAAGTGCTGGGAGCTCCTCTCACTTGGACCTTCTTTATACCTCCCACCCCAAACATGCACCGGTTTGGGAGTCCTTGCGAGGCAGTTGCTTGTGTTTCCTATCAGTAGGGGATGCTTCCACCTCCTCTACCTGTTCCTGGCCTACAGGAATAATTGTCTTTAAGCACAGGCTGTTTTCTGCACCAAAGGCAACGCAGCACCCTGCGCACACTGAACCACAGCCACACGAGAGGGGTGAGGTCGGACAGCGAGCAGTGGTGTGGTTACCGCAGGAACCCCACCTGAACCTCTAGGCTAAAGCACGGGTGGCCTGCAGAAAGAAAAGCCCCAAATCCCTGGCAGATGGGCTTGCCCAGAGAAAGGCAACAACCAGGTCCCAGTGCTGAGTGGGCTCGAGAAACCTCGAGCAGGACCTGCGCAGGAGGCGTCTGGAGAGCTGTCCTGTACAGGCTGCTGGAATAAACCTGCAGCTGTGCTGGAGAAGCAGAGCAGTGCATAGACAGAGAAATGAAATACAGAAGCTTTCTGAAGCGGCTCATTGTCTCCTGATCTACACTGGTCTCCAGTGACAAGAGATTCTCCCTTCTCTGTTGCATGCTTAAAGGAGCACCAGAGCTCAGAAACAACCCAAGACCAGCTAGCAGGTGTTACATCAGCTGCTCTGGAAAAGAAGTACTTGGATCAGTGCTCTGACACAAACTCTTATTAGACCAAGACAGCATGGGCTCTTGTAGGAAGGAACTTCACTGGCAGCCTTTGGGGAGCACAAGTGGTCTCCTACCTGACAAGAGCTTCCTTGAGTCTCGCGTTTTGCTCTTCCAGCTGTTTGACTTGGTAACTGGATGCTGCTCCATCCGAGCCTGCAGTAGAAAGGAAGCATTATTCTGCTTGTGCAGAAATAGCAGCTGCTAAACAGATCCAGTTCTCTTAACACTAAGTGACATTACAAACACCAGTAAGAGGACAGCTAAGTCATACCAAGGGGAAACGCACCAGTTCCTCTCCTGCAGCTCAGCAAAACTGAAGCCTGGTGCGTAACGCTGGCGCTCGTAGGCTGAGAGATTCCCCCGATGCCAGCAAAGGCAGTTAGTGCAGATGAAGAACCACTGTACCAACCCCCAGACTGTACCCGAGCAGCCGCTGGGCTATGGCAGAGCAACACGTCCCTGGATACCGCGAGTGCTCTCAGCTCTCAACCCTCCTGGGCCCTCACAATTCAGTGAAAGCAAACTCAAATCAAAGACGTTGCTCACCTCAGTGATTTCCGCATCTCCTTGAAGACCACTCCTGTCCTCCCTGCTTTCTTCCCAGTCCCTCGATCTGTCACACCCCTCAGCCTGCCTGCCTGCCTGATCAGCTGCTGCTTCTACAGGTTTGATTTTCTTTTCAGGTGAATGCCAATACTCCAAGAGTTTAATGGCTGGGTGGCTTCCTGCTGTTTGTGCTTTTTAAAGCTCACCCTGAATAGCAAGAGCTAAAAGGCCCCAGGGGAATCAAAACAAGGGTAATGTGCTGGTTTTGAAGCTGTGCTCAGTGCAAAGCTGGGAGGTTGGATCAGTAAGCAACAAAAGCAATCGTGTTACCTCCCACATAAAGTCTGTCCCAGTCAAACACCTTTTGGGGTGGGATCCACCATCCCCAGGGAGAATGACGAGCATTAAGCCTGAGCTCCTCTAAGCCCAGGACAGGAACACTTGTCCCCATACTCAAAAGCGCAGCAGCTCCACCTCTGCCTTCTCAGCGAGGCCGAGACCCAAGTGAAGAAGCTGAGCTGCTGCCTGCTGCTGACCTGCCCACGTCTGACGGTCCTACCTGTGCCTGCCGACCAGGGCTGGGGACACAGCAGAAAGCCCAGCGGCTGCCGGGGGAAATCGCAGAGGCAAAGCCTCAGCCCCACCGCAGCCGGCAGCGAGGAGCCACCACCGCTCCGAAGCAGTCAAGCATTCTGCTCCCCAGCGAGGAGCTCCCCTGTGCAGTGGGACCCAGGCGGAGACCACCCGAAAGCTGACCCCTTCCCACCTTTCTCTTCGATTTCGTGCTTCAGGATCTCCAGGTCCATGGTGAGATATTCCACCTTCTCTTTCAGGGAGTCCACCTCCTGCTGCAGGGACTCTGCTCGCTCTTCTGCCATCTCCTTGTCCAGGGTTGCCATTTCAATCGCATCAGCAGTGTCTGCCATCTCCTCCATGTAGCGCTCCTTGGCTTCCAAGGCATCTTTGGCTTCCTGCGGCCAAGCACACGAGAGTGAGAAGACCCTGGAAGCCCAAGGCCAGCGATGGAGAGACCCCTCTCACAAACGACGAGCCTCGGAGAATTACATCTCTCGTGGCTCCCTCACAGGAGGATCAAGTCCAATTGACAGCAGCTTATCTGGGCTGAGAGGGGAAGGCCCGCCGCCAGTGCTCCACCGCCACTCCCCGAGGCCTCTCCCCTGCTTCACACCTCCTCCCGTCCACAAAAGAGCCCAGCAGAAAAACAATTTGCAGGTGAGGAGAGACAGATGTGAAGACAGAAAAGATGTAGGCTTGTACTGGAGCAGACAATCAAATAAATCACTGGGGAAACAAACCAAGAATCAACCCTGGAAAACCAGGGCAGAGAGAAGCAAAAGCTCCTTTGCCAGCCCGGCCAGAGTCCTGCCGTCTGCCTGGGAGCAGCAGACACGGGTGCCGAGAGCAGGTAACCCGTCCTTGGGGAGAAGGAGAAGAGGGAAAGCAGCAACCTGCAGCAGACATTTCAAACGACACCCAAAGGCAGGGCTCAGCAAGAGCAGAGCCGCCACAGGAGAAATGTTCTCGATAACGAGCGACACTAAGATTCATTAGCTCCAAAGCCCTGTGGCTTTCGCTAGCAGTGACTCATACCAACCAGCCCTGCAGGGCAGGAGCTCAAAATGCATTAGTTTAGCTAAAGGGAGATGAGTTTTAACAAATTAAAGTCTACATTAGAAAGTCAGGATCAGGACCGCCCCAGGAAGCCACCGGAGAGAGGAACCCGCTCCGGAGCAGACCAGGAAAGACACGGCGTATGGGGAAGGGAGCCCCCATTTACACCCCCGTCACCGGAGCAGTGAGAACTCACACGCCCAGCACTTGCAGGGGCTGAGGTGGGCTGGGACCCCTGCAGATCGCCTACTCCAACCCCTGCTCAAGCAGGGGCAGCCGAGCCAGCTGCCCAGGACCCTGTCTGGCCGGGTCTCACACATCCCCAGGGATGGGGACTCCGCACATCTCTGAGCAACCTGCCCCAGTGTTTGATCACCTTCACAGGAAAAAGGTTTTTTCTTATGTTTAAATGGAATTTTGTCTATTTTGGTTTGTGCCCCTTTCTTCTTGCACTCTCAGTGGGCACCACGAAGAAGAGTCTTCTTTACTTCCCCCATCAGGTATTTATACACATCGATGAGACCCCTCACACACACCCCTCAGCCTTCCCAGATACCCGTCACGATGTGCTTAGCTCAGACGAGGCTCCAGAGGACTGGATCATCTAATCAGTGTTGAAGAACAGCCCCTGAGATGTTCCAGCTTGCTTCAGCCCAGTTCCCAAATAGCTGACTATCAACTCAGTACAACAAAGCCAAAGCTTATGTTAATGCTGTATTTAAAACGAAACCACGTTGGGATGTAACCGCTTTAAGCCATGAGTACCGTACAGGAACATACTGCTCACTCCCCGAGCATACCGCTCTAACACATCGTAGAAGCAAGCAAGAGGAAGGACAAGCTGCTGCTTTACAAACACTGGAGAGTCAAAGACAAGCGCAGGGCAAAAAAACCTTCCACCATGCTGGTGTAGCAGTTTTAAAAAACGTTCAAGACATCCAGGCACTGGGACAGCGGGAAAGCTTAGGCTGCATGGTCAGCTTCGGGAGAGATGACCAGATCCCACGGCATCACCACCTATGGGGCTGGCTCTCCCAGCTGGGTCGGAAACCTCAATACATGGCAATGCTTTTAAAGCTGCTGGAGTCCACTGATTTTTGCAGTCAGTTGTAAGATCTCCAGGAGCTTTACTTAAGCTTTTGAAGGTGGGCCTGGCAGTTTATCAGCAGGTTTGGAATTTGAATGGTGTCCCTCCCACAGCGCCGGCAGACCTGCAACAGCAGATTAAACCGGAGAAACACAGCTGCTGCCACACTCAGACACCCATCCTGCAAGGTGAGATGTGCGACTTGCTCCTCAACTACCACACTCTTCATCCCCATCTGTTAAATGAAACCACCTCTAACACCAGCTTATTTTACCCTGCGCAAGACTGAAAGTTGCACCGATAGAGGAATTGACTCATGGACGGATCAGACAGTCCTGCCCCAAAGGCCAGGCTGGCTGACAGGCGGGGCAGGCAGGCAGCAAAAAGCAAAACAAATCCTAGGATGCACAAAATCTCTGGTACCTTGGCAGAACTATGCAAAGTCCATCCAAAGGCTCTGTCTGCTCTGACATCTGGTGTGGTTAGGGAATGAAGCTGTGACTCAAGCTCCAGGACAAGCTGCATGTGCTACTGCCACGACGGACCAGACCCACGCTCGCACACTGCATTAAACATGCAGTGTGCTCTGACTGTATCTGGGACCTGCACTGGCAGCTCAATACCTAAGTCAATATTTACATGGGAGAGAACAGCGATATGTGAGGCCAGAGGCCATTTTAGGACCTGGCACGTATTCCAAAGGCAGGAGTCAGGACAGCACATGGTTTAACGCTAGCTGATATTTCATAAAAAACCCCACACGCATTTTCAGCAATTGAATTAGTCCTGGAATCACGTTTCCCTGTGCAAACCCCAGGACCCGAGCTGCCCAGCTCGCCAGGGATGCTCACCTTTTTGGCCTCCTTTAAACGCTTCTGGAGATCGGCCTGTTGTTCTTGCATTTTGCTCTTCCATTCTTGCACCTGCTCCAGCTGGATCTTGTACTTCTCGAGCTCTTTAAGCTTTGCTTTGTCTTCATTTCGCTTTATCTTCAGAGTCTCCAATTTCTCCTCCAGGTCCCTGACTTGAGAACGCAAATTTTCCTCCTCCTACAACGTCAAACGACAAATTACCAAAAGGAGCAGCAACATCCTTTGGAGAGAGCTCCAGATACATTAATGTAACCCACACAGAACCTGGCCCATCAGCTAGCCTGTATTTTGGCATCGTTACAGGGGCAGTTTTAGGAGAGCACATCACTCTACACTTGCAGCTACAGAGTCCGTCTGTCATTTTAATCTGTTGATTTTTACTACACATACAACGTGTGATAAATGTTCCTCGACACACTGACAAAGACCTTTTGGCTGGCAAAAGGTCCTGAGCACCTTGCTTTTGACTTCACTGGGATCTACGGATGCCTAAATCCCTTAAAAACAAAACAAAACAAAAACCCCACCGCTAACATGTCCAAATTCACCCCTCACTCACCTGCCCCTAGGGTCAGAGCAGAGCAATGGCATGCAAGAAACACGTTTTCATAAACGGAACCAGATCTTACAGAAAGGCTCTATCAAAGCAACGTGCACGATGGTACAGACCTACAGCAGCCAGGGGTTTTAGTTATTAGCGTGTAATTCAGAAACATGCTGACACACACACGCAGGGTGCATCTCAAACTGTGCATTCACGCCATAACTTCGCTGCGCTCCGGGTGAGCTGTTCCCCTTTCGTCCTCCCCCAACGCCCATCCTACAGAGCGAGGCAGACATTTGTACGGCGGGGGGGGGGTGTCTTCCCCACGCTCCCTACCCAGGGGGGTCCGTGTGCGTCGTAACCCAGGTGTGTCAGACCCGGGGCAGCTCTATGAGGGTGAGCCAGGTACGAGCCTAAAACCCAGGAATCCTCCTGACTCGGCAGATCAAGTCCCAACATGGTCTCTGCTGTGCACCCCAGATCAGCTCGCACAGGCGGCCCAAGGCTTTCTCTGAGGCTTTTCTAGCCCGTTACCGGCACAAAAGCGGGTGCCTTGGGCCATTCCTGCAGCACCGCTGGCTGACCAGCACCCCTCTGAATTCACCCCCTTCTGCTTTAAGTGCATTTGGGCTGCGTTAGCTGGGCTTCATCATGAATCCAGCTTTACCTGTAGTAAAAGATACAGCTTGAGGAGAGTACTAACACCAGTATGCAATGGTCCAGGAGTGGCTGCACAGTGACACAGCCCTGCAGCTGGGTTCTGCAGCATTATCTTGAGACCAAAGCCAACGGTGGCGGAAATGAAAGCTGGCGCATGGAAAAGGGACACAGGCTTGAGATTTCCAACAAGATGCAAATGCAGCCCCCTTGGGAGTCACAGCCCCGCCGGCTGTAATGGTTCCCTAGCACAAACCTCTTACACTGCAAGAGGCAGGGCACACCTGACTTGCCTTAAAACACAGGCAAGGTGGGCACCGTGTTTCTAAACGGCTATGCTACAACTGGAGAACTGCCCACGCAGGAAGGGAAACGCCACTCAAGCAGCACAAAGTCATAAAGGTTTTGCACAGCCACACGTAAGCTGTTACTGGAGAGTGAGTTAGGTCGAGGCAAAACCCTCGGCTCCCCGTCATGGAGGTGACGGGGCAATTTCCGCATGCACGCTCATCAAACCAGAGCCTTGGGGCAGCGGTCACCTGGCCTTCGTGGAGACACTGAGACGCTGCCAAGCTGTTCTGGAGACAGAGAATACCTTCAGTTACACTGGCCTGTCTTGAGCACAAATCACACATCTAAAGTACACCAGTGTTTTACAGAATCGGAGGATAACTGAGGTTGGGAGAGGTGAGTGGAGGTCTTTGCTCTACCTCCCTGCTCAAAGCTGGGCTGAGTAGAACAGGGGCCTCGTCCGGCCAAGCTCTGGCTCTCTCCAAGGACGAGGTCATAGAACGGTTTGGGTTGGAAGGGACCATCTAGTCCAACCCCCCTGCCACGAGCAGGGACATCTTCAACTGGATCAGGTTGCTCAGAGCCCCGTCCAACCTGACCTTGAATGTTTCCAGGGATGGGGCATCTGCCACCTCTCTGGGCAACCTGTGCCAGGGTTTCACCACCCTCGTTGTAAAGAATTTCTTCTTTATATCTAGTCTAAATCTACCCCTCTTTTAGTTTAAAACCATTACCCCCTGACCTATCACAACAGGTCCCGCAACCCCTCTAGACCCATCCCGGTGTTTGACCACCCTCACCATGAGAGCTCTCCCCTAACAGCAGCCGGAACGCCTTGGGCTGCCAGTCATGCCTGTCGCCCCGTTGCCCGTCACTGCACACCTTTGAGGAAAGCCCAGTGTCCGTGCTGTTTAAAGAAAACCCCAGTTCCACCCAAGGTCCCATCTCTTTTAAATTCTGTAAATAAGTGTCAGTGCTGTGCAACAGACCCCATGCTCCCTCCGGTACCTGGACTTTGCAGTCCCACTCCCCTCGCTTGCAGCCGCCTGCCTGCGCAGCTGCCGCGAGAGCCCTCGCAAAGAGCAGGGCAGCTGCCCAAAACCAGGGCGATTCAGTCCTTAAGTGGCATAGCCCAGACAGCCCCCCCCAGAGATGGCCCTGTGCTCTTCCCCAGCGCCCACTCGATCCCACAGCCGTAGCCAGGTAATCCCCCGGTGAGCTCCCACCAGGGAAAACTGATCCTGTATTTGCCGGTTCCTTTTTGGCCAGGTCAGCTCCCACGGCCAGAGAAACGCTGATGCCAGCGCAGCGGTACCGGGGCGAACGGCTGCGAGCAAGGGCAGGAGACGGGGATGTGACACCCCCCCCCGCCCCTTCTGGCAGTGGCAGCCTCGTGACTAAAGCTTAAAAATCACGAAGCTGGGTGACATTGAGGAACACACTTTGGAAAAAATCCTACGCGACATCAAACAGCATAGGAAAACCACACAGATTTCTCCTCTGCTGCTTTCTCAACCCTGGACATACAGGTGCCATCAACACCATCAAGTGAATGGTTTTTGCAGCCATTAGATAAACCTGTTACCAGAGTCCTCGGGGGAGTGGGGACATCCCTTCTTCCCACCAGGTGGTGGCTTTTCCAGCCTTTTCCTCAAGACACAACCTCAGAGCGAGCTCTTTGTCCTCTCATGCTATTAATTCTTTGCCCTCATGCCCTAAATCTTTCACAAGCTCTTATTGTAACTAATTAATACAAAGCAGGATGGAAGTAATGAAAAACTATTTTAAAGATCAAAAATGGAATAACTATGCTGATATAATTATTAGAAACACCCAAGTTTGGGAAAGAGTGGATCTCGCTAAGCAGTTTTTGTATCTGAAGGCAGGAGCGTTCCCAAAGTGCATCCACTGCTGGTGCCTTTGCTCCAGCTCATCCAGCACCAGCGGCTGGAGGGGGCAGTGCTCGGGTCCTCCTCTGGATTTAATGCAGTTGAGCTCTCCCCTCACCAGCAGGTTCAAGCTCTCACTCAGAGTCTCGACCCCCAGCATGTTCACCTGCCAAACTGCTCTGATGCCACGTGTATCCCACGGGAACTGGGGAAGGGAGAACGTGCGTCAGGAACCAAGTTAAGCATGGCATTCTTCTCCTCGGAAGTGTCTTCCATGCGTCGGCCTCTGCGTTTGCCCTTGGCCAACTCCCCGCCAAGCCGTGCACGCTCCTCTCTGCCCCGGCCGCCTGCCTGCTCTGCTCCTCCCGCCGACCATGGTGCCTAAACCCAGCACGGCCTCGGGGCCAGTCACACAAGCCCTGCGCAGTGACCACCACCAGGACCCATCAGAGGACCTCTTGCTCCCCTTTCCCTCATCCTCCTCCTACCAGTACTGGTGGCAGGTTTTCTCTCCTCCTCCCAGTAGGAGCTACCACCCTCCACACCGGCTGAGCCCACAGCTTACCTTGGCCACAGCTTACCTTTGTGGGCGAGGGAACCGGAGGTGCCACCGGAGAGGTCAGGGAGGGAGTTGGAATAACCGGGGCCACCAGCGGCGTCTGAGCAGGCGTGCTGGGCTCGCTGCTGCTCATCTCCCCGCCGGAGGCAGAGGCTGAGCCCGAGGGCCCAGCCGTGCCGCTGGATGCTGCGGAACTGGGGGTCCGGGTGGGCTGCAAAACAACATGGTTGGGAAGGAAGTCAGACGAGCACATTTCAAGGGAGACAACACTTCCACGACCGGTCCATCTCCCTGCACTCTTCGACACCACTTCAGACACTGTGTTTTCCTTTCACCAGGGCATTTCTCCAGGCCAACCACTGTCTCCCAGACTCGCATTTCCAGCACAGATGAAACCCAGAGGAAAATTTCAGAGGTGCTTTAGGCGCTCACACACGGTCGGTACTTACCCGCTGGGATAGGGACAGAGGGGAGCTGGGACTGACCACAGTCCAGCCTCAAGAGGGGAGCTTCCCTCGGGACAGGGCTGAGTCAGGCACAACCCTCTGTTTTGGCAGAGAGCACGGCGACAGCGGGGACAGCAACGGCAAAACAGCTCCGGCCGGACAGAGCGCATCCGTGCCCTCGCTGTACCCAGACCTGCAGCATGCCGAGGACCGGCACTACTGTGGAGATCCCCCGGCACTGTGAACGCTGTGATCTTATGCTGCTCCACGAGGAGTCTGGCTCGGCCACAATTCACAGATAATCAGTTGTTGAAAGGAAAGGTAAAATTTTATTACACCACTGACATAGTTAAAAAACCAAAACGGATCTTCTTCTGAGCATACAAGCCCTGCTCCAGGCCTGAGACAGGAGTCCCTCTCCTCCCTCCTGCAGCAGCAGGGACAATAAAAGATTGCCTCTCCCGGCAAACCGTGCCTCATTTATTTCCTTCCACTACCACATCTACCCACGCTGCTGCTGCAGGTACAGGCCCATCTCCTTGCTCTTCATAGCAAGGCCAGCTCACACCCTGAGGTCCTGGGACATGAGGGCAGACCCTGCCTATCGAGTGAGCGTGTTGGAGGGGATCAGAGCAGGGACTGACGAGGGTCCTCTGTAGTGTTTGCAGAGTGGAAACACGCTCCCAGGTTTTAGTGTTCCAGCTCCAGAGGATGAGACAGCAAAACATCAAAGCACACCGAGACAGGAGCGGGGAAGGGTTCGCCCCTGTCCATCCTCCACATCTGGAAACACAACGGGACACATCTGCTGCTAAGCATTAGCAGGAGTCCGAGTCAGGTGCTGCTGTGCCCACGCACGTATGCCGGTGCCACCGGCAGCTTGTTGGGGACACACTGCGGCAGGCGCTCGAGGCTGCATCCTCCGTCTGCAACTACACCAGTGGGGGGGACGGAAGCACTGAATTTTAGGTGAAAGAAGGAGAAAATGAGAGTAGCAAGAGTTCACCAGAGTCCAGGGAAAACCAGTGGAGCTTGGAGGAACCAGCGCAGCAGACAGCCACTTCATCAGTGCTTACGAGGCTGTTAATTACTGGCTGGGAACCCAGCAGTGAGGCTGGCCATGCAACCCAGGTGACCAAGGGAAGCCGACGTCTGAAGGAAAGCACCAGGTCCATCAGAAACCTCTGCTGTTCTCCTCATGGACCTGTATTTCTGGAGCACTCACCTCTGTGGCATCAAATGCTGTGTAAATTAACTTCCTGACTTTTTATTTTACTCCTCGAGACTGGCTTTTTGGTGCATTGCAGTTTTGCAAGGCGCATGGCTCACCCCAGGCTGGCCAGGCACATGCATGGGCACTGCCGGGACAGGCACAGCACCTACGCCTCTGCACCCACCTGCTACAGCGGCAGCAGGATGTAGACACCAGGCGCTCACATGCCGTGCTGTAGTTGGATTTCTGCCGACTCCTACCTTACTTTAAGCAAATCTGAGCTAACTCGACTGCAATAGGTAAAACACCCCACAGACAGGCAGGCAGCTCAGCCTTCCTCTCCCAGGTGCGATCCCGGGCTCTCCCAGGGACGGTGCGAGCCCTGCCTGGGAATGGTCTCTGTGGCGTCAAGCCACAGGCGCTATCTCCAAGAAATACACTCCTCGAAACAAGGACATTGTTCTTGCTCCTGCTGCTTTAGGGATTAAAAGCCCTTCACAGAGTGAGCCTTCAGCTTCTGTGGGGACAGAGCAGCATCGCCAGGGACACACCTGGTACGGTTCCACTGCTTATCGCATCTGAAGAGCTGGAAACCTTTGGAGACCCGCAACTTGGCCTTGGCAGTCAGGGTCAGGGAAGGTCCAAGGGACGTACTTTCTTCCAGAAAGGGCCAAAATGCAGCATGGCATCTCCTAGAGCCCTCTGCACAGCTACTGGACAACCTTCACTAACGGTTCCTATTGAAAATCCATTCCCAGGAGCCCAGGAAGGCCCAAGCCGCCAGAGAAAGCAGCCTGCCAGCTGACCCTATCCGACGTGGACGCATCTGTGAGCCCGACCAGAACAGGATGCAACGGCTCGAGAGGGGCCCTCAACGCTGCAGAGAGCCAGAGCAGCTGGTCAATACCGGCAACAGCTCTGATCTCAACACGCATGCAGGGGTGTCTTCAACCCCATCTAATTCCCGCCCAGTGTAGATGTGAGGCCAAAGGAGTAAGAGGAGGTCACATAGGACATCCACTCACTGCTCCTCTCCAGCGCAGGTTGCAGAGAACAAGAACATCATTCAAACCAAGGCAAATGGCACATGATCCACCGAGAGCTCTCCAGGACTTGTCCTGGTAAAGGGTAAGCTCCCAGCTGGGACTGGAAACTGCCTGAAAATCCACACCAGCACACAAAAGCTGCTTACCTTGAGCTCACTTCCCTGCCTCACTGCAAATGCATCACATGGACTCACAGCAAAATCCTTGCCGTGTCTCAAGTGTTCTTATCCTACAGAAGGAGTGGTGGACTCTCCTCCTCTCACTGCGCTCATATACTTCTGTCACACTTTTTTCTTCCCCCTGAGGTCTACCTCAGCCTGGGCTCTGGCCCTACAGTGCCAAAATGACAGTTAACCAGGTATTTTTTGGAGGGGAAAGCTAGATGCCTGGCAGCTGGCATCCTAGTTGCCCTGGGACTGAATGAATCAGTCTCTGCCCTGGTTTGAGTTTCTTGTACAAGCCAGTGAAAATAAAGCCCTCCCTGCAGTGTACCCCTGCACAGAAGAGAAAAAAAAAAAATTGTTCACCATTTACAAACCATAGCTTGGCTATTAGAGAGTTCTTTGAGGATTTATCTCCCTTGTTTGCTCTCCTCCAACCACGTGCCCCTTTGCAAGGCAAGTCCTGCTGGCTAGGGGCAGACCTCAGAGCATGAGCGATTCTCTGTGCTGGAATCAGTACAGTCCTGGATGACACCTCTGGGCTCTTACCTCTCTCCTCCAACAGACACCCTCAAGATCCCACCAAAAAGTACCCCACATAAGCCAGGAAATGGCAGTCCATGAGAAGCAAGTAATAACATTAACAGGGACACCAAGTGGCGTGCTCTGCCAGCCAGCCAGACTTGGCGTTACTGCATCGCTTTTATGCTCCACTCCGTTACATGAGCTCTGCCCGAGAGCACAAAGCTTTTCGATAGACATTTTGGCCAGGTATGTCGTCCCCAGCGATTTAGACATGCTCCAGAGGAGCACATTGCTCCTGTGAGCTCCTCCAGGCTCTGCACGGCGAGATGGAAGGACAGGAGAAAACGCACCTTGGGGTTAGCACTCATTGAGTTCATATTTAACACAGAGGGGATGCCCAGTGCCCCCCGACCGCAGCTGCTCACCTTGGGCCGCCGGGCGGTGGTCTGGAGGGCAACGGGAGTGGAAGGCAGAGGAGGAGAGACATTCATACAGGGACAGACAGGAGCAGAGATACAGACCGCAGCAGCGCAGCAGCAGATGCAGCAGAGAACAAGGTAAAGGAAACAAAAGACATCACGGCAATTAGTGTGCATGGCATCAGGTGTACAAGCTCATTAACCCACGCTCCCAGGGCAGCTCCAGGTGGAACCCTGCTAGCAGAGCTCCTGCCGAAACAGAGGAACAGAGCCCGGCGGCAGCCCAGCCTCCCGGTCAGGTTCTCTCGCCTAGACCAGAGGTCGCTCATTGAGCTCCAGCCCCGCTTCTCCCCCTTTAGCAAGGTGCAGGGCCACAGAGCCGGGGAGAAGGCCGATTGCCTGAACCCCGTACCTGGAGCCAATCCCGACTCCCGCAGACACCCTGAGGGCAGATGCACCATTTCCTTCTAAGAGATCTTTAGCTTCAAAGGCAAAATCTGGGCTGCCCTGGGTCAGCCTGGAAGCACGCAGCCACCTCGCTGCAGAGCTGCTCAGGGCTCACCAGGTTCTGCTGACAAGGACTGGGTTTAACTCAACACACCTTTCCAAGAGGTCACTTGAGTGTGAGATTGAGGGGGGTTTATTTTAAAAAAATTTTTTCCCCTCCCCTCCCCGCTTTGTGTTTTGAAGGGACCAGAGCATCACCAAGCCAGCTGCCCACAGGGATGCTGGAGCCCCGGGCTCTATTTCTCTTTAGTCATAAAACTTGCAGGGACAACATGGAGCTTCTCCTCAAACACTTCCACACTTTTTGTCATTTCTGGAAATAAATGCAATCAAGGCAGGACTCCCCCCACCCCCCAAATACACCCACCGTTTGCACATGCAGCATAGCGGTAACACAACCATCACCACGTTGGTGCTCTCACGTCGAAGGATGGGGAGGCCACACTGGGTGTCTCAGCACATCCTTGCTGTGCACTTATACAGCAGCAGGACAATTTTCCTGTTAACAAATACTCCACCCATAACCGACATAACAACAGGTATCGGTGAAGCTGGCAGCACTCTGCTGCCAGCCGGCAGCGGGGGAAGCTGGACGGGCAGCGCTCTGGGTGCAGGCAGGGAGCCCCCGGGCGCTGGAAGCTATCGGTCCGGGCAGAGGGAACCGTTGGCAGGGGCATCTGCTCTCCAGCTGCGGCTTTAAAACGCTGGAGCATGTTTTAAAGCTTTTTACATTCTGCTTCATTTTTTATTCTATTACCTAATCCACAGCTTGAAGTAACCAAGAACAGAAAAGATCAATAAAAACACTGCCATATGACACTCCCCAGGGATGCAGGCGTGAGCAAGACATTTGGTCTTACAAAGCCCATCAGCAAATGCTCAGCCCCCCATCTCAGACCAGCGCAGCATAGCATCCACCGCTACAGCTTCCCTCCGATATTCAAAAGCAATAGCCTTATTCCCACCCGAGGCCTTGAGAAACCAGCTGAGAGATCTTACAGCTGCTACGTTTTTTTTTTAAATATCGATTATGACTGGACATGTTATCAGTTCAAAATAGCCGAGTATCCGTCGTATTACCTAGGCTAAATCCTATTTTGCTCACTTCCAGCCTCTTCTAAAAGGCTGCACTCAACAGGAGGACCATTTCAATACTGAGGGAAGATACCCACCTTCCATAACATCTTCTGCTTGGCAAAATTTGCCAGGAAAATGTCATGACAACAGTAAAAGCTTAAAACCCTCAGATAAATACAGGGCTGATTTAGGAGCAGTAGTGTAAGCTCTTCAGGAGTACTCCAGCATCTTTCAAAAGTCCTACTAAATAAAGATTACATTGAGCAGCACTAAAAATCTGAAAAACGCTCTGAAAAAACCCCTCCCATGGGGACTCTGCAAGCCACACGCAGGGAGACGCTTCCACTCCTCGCCAAGCACGTGGGTCCCAACACAGCACGTGGCGGGGGGACTCAAGAGAGCCCCCATTGCCGGGCACGGTGCTCCCTGCCGTCCCGCTGCCTGCTCTGCGTGGTCAGCACCGAAAGCACCCCGGTGCGTGGCAGACACGAGCAGCCATGGACTGGGGTGTTTCACACCGGCAGCAAAGTCTCTGCGTTTGAAATACAGCTTAGTGCTGCCCACCGCAGCAGCTGGACGTCAGGGAAAATACTCAACAAGCAGCCACTGAACCCCTCCCTACTGGGCTATGGGGTGGGGAGACGCCAAGCATCCTCCCCGACTCAAACCACACCAAACCTTTAAAAAGGGAGAAACCTCTTGGTGACCTTCTCTAAAAGCTGGCCACGCTAAATGACAGAGATTAGTCCTGGTTTCATGCCTCCTCTGGTGTAAGGAGTAAGGCCATTTTGGTCCCCTCCATGTAACATCACGTGAAGACCATAAAAAGCTGAAGCGACAGCTCCGAGATCCCCGGGTGAGCGACTCCTCGGCGAGGGGGGCAGATAAATGCTCTGCTGCTCTCCGGCAGGGCCGGAGGGCGACGGGGCTCCCCGCCGCCCCGGCCGTCCTCCTCTCCATCCGGCTGTCACACAGCACGCCTCACGTCAGCAGTTCACCCTCTGCGCTCTGCGAAGCACTCGTAAGCGGCCGGCAGAAAGGCGGCTGGGCCGGGATGCTGGCTTCTCCCCCTTCTAGCCGTTAGGGTACGGCATCCAGCTGGCGAGGAGGGAGGCACAGGACTCCACTGACGGGAGCATCCAGGAGCCCTGCTCAGGAGCTGGGAGCAGACGCTCAAACTTCTGCCAGGCTCCAGACTATGTAGCAGCTTAATACAAAAACTTTGGGCCCTCCTGCATCCCGGGATGCTCTGCACCACCCAGCTGTAGCTAATAATATTTCATTTGGCAGTTCTGAACTCTGCTGCATAATGTTGCTGCATAAATATTTGATGACATTATACAACCTTTGTTCCCTTGGCAGGTCCTGCACTCAGGAGCGAGGAGAGAGCATCTGGGGCTCAGAACAGACTCACTCAGATACAAACTTTGCTTCCAGCAGCAACAAATCTGGCAAAACTCCTCCTGGCTACCAACAACTGCCTGCGGTGGAGCTGGCATCGCCTGTCTCAAACGTGGGGCTGCAGATCACAAGTCCTGCATGTCCCTCCTAGCGTGGCTCCACTCTGAGTGCAGGAGCCTCCATCCAGACCCAGCCGGGAGCACTAAACGTCGGCGCTGCCATCAGTACGGACGAGCACACTTGGCTGAACGTCACCTTACGCCAGGCAGGACTGGTTCTGTATTGCTGAACGCTTCTGCTGGACAAAGTCTGAGGGCTTCTGATGCAGAAAAGCAGAACTTCTCAGGCTGCGACTGCTGCTGCAGAGATTTCCCACGTAGTTTCCATGAGGTTTTCCAGCAGTGGGTGGAGGGGGCTGGCGTGCACCCCCTGAGCGGGGCTGGCAGCTGCTGGAGTTGATGCCCGGGCATTAACCGAGCAGAGGCCACGGGTCAGCGCTGCCCGCCCGAGCGGGCAGGATGTCATCCCGCTCACTATCAGGGAACTCGGCCTCTTGGAGAAACCAAGCCTTCTCCAGACAAAACCTGTTGGCCCTAACGCTGTCTCTACCCCCACAGCACTCCACAGCAGAAGGACAAGCTCCCCTCGGGGTGTTTTTCCCAGGGTGATGTTACCTGTGTTATTGCTGGGTATACGCTACAAGAAATTTTGCATTTTAAACAACTGGCAACACCTTCCACATGCACTCTCTCACAGGCGTGACCCCGTACAGAGGCAGCATGTGCAAGGGGAAATCACAACAGGAACAGCAGGGTTAAATCAAGTGGCGGTCAGGTTTGCAAAGCTCCCCCCCAGACAGGGTGCTGGGCTGGCCCTGCCGCTCCACCCTTCTGCTGGAGGCAGAACATCATCAGCATTTGTAAAACTTTTCATTTGGAAGTGCATTAAACAGGAGTTCTTAAAGTAATCGCCACGTAACAAAGTATTTCACTGTATTTGGTGAGCTCAAGGAACCACATACATAAATCAAGAGCATTTACTGTAATGTTAGTAAAACGGCAAAGTCTTCTCGCTGACACAGCACGGCCAGTGAAGTTGCACGTTTGTGCCTTTGGTTATTTTTATTTTCACTTCTTCTCTGAGATCAGGCAAAAATTCTCAGGATTCCTCTTTAAGCTGAACAGTGATATCCTGGTTAAGCTAAAAATAAACATACAGGACACTACCAGAGCACAAACCAGAGTCCGTGCTGTAACCTGCAGAAACGTCAGCTTGACAGGGAATCCAGATACGACAAACATTCGGAAATGTTAAAAGCAGGCAGAACCCACCGGCACGGCTTGCATCGCCAAGGCAGGAAAAACGTTATTATGAACATGCAACTTCCACAAGCCAAGCACCAGCACCTCCGGCAGCAGGGAAGCCACCGGAGCCCAGCCGAGCTGCAGAGATGCTGCATGCAACGCAGGCACAGACAGGTGAAATGGAGAAATGACTTGAACGGAAACTTGAAAGGAAAAGCTAGACTAGACATTAAATGACGCTGCCTTCTCATTCAGCAACCTCCCCCCACCCTGCCTGTCCACAGGCACCCGAAACCGAGTCACTCACAATTAAAGCTCAGCAGCATTAACATACAAAAAAAGGGAAAAAAAGAGCAAAACAAGGTACGTTCAGAAGCAGCGTTAGCAATGACAGTGTGGATACAGCAGCAGATTGTACCTTCCGTGTTGCTGGGGCCTGCCTCATCATTGCAGAAAAGACAGACGGAGAGAGAGAGAAAAAGGGAAACAGGGAGGCAGAGAGAGACTGTTAGCACACTCGGTCACAACAATGCGGCTCTCGGTGGCTCTGTCTCGGGAGCACGGGCTGCCCGGCAGCGCTTGCAAATGGCTGCAGCTTCCCTCTATCCGCTCGCCATCCACCCCAGTAATCCAGCAAATGCCTCTCCCGAAGCGCCGGCTGCTACGGATGCAGCTGCTCAGCGGGGCTGCGGTGCGCCGGGGCCGCGGGGGCCCATGCCAGCCGCCGGAGCCGTGGCCGCTCGTCCTCTCTCTGCCGGTGTCTCCAACCACCGCCCCGGCGGCTCATTACATCACCACTGGTGGGTCTCTCCTCCCCGCGCCGGNAGGCGGCCGGGACCTCGCGAGCAAATCCCCTGAGCCCGGACAGATGGACGGAGCTAAGCCCAGACAGACGCACGGACGGATGACTACACGGAGCCGCTTCCATCTTGCGGCGCTGCTGTTCACCACCCAGCCCGACTCCCACCCTCGCAGCCACCCAGCTCGGCCCCAGCCACGCACCTCCTGCCAACGAGGGGATTTATTTTTGAGGAGCTCAGTGCACCCCTGCATGGCCAAGGACACCAGCAAAACCCCCATGGCAGGACCAGCCTCAGAGAACCCCTGCCCTAAAAAAGCCCCTGCTCCAAAAAAAAAAAAAAAAGCCCCCGCCAGCGAGCACTAGCACCCGGCGCGGCGTCCGGCACGTCAGCCAGACGGCCATGTCTGAGCCTCACTACGCTGCCAAGCTTAGACCCTGAATTTCTGCTCGGCCCCCTTTCCGTCCCTGGACCAACGCTCCATCAGAACGGCAACAAGGGGGTTTAAACGCCAAAGCAACCAGTAACATTTAGAGCAAGATCTCACTGCCCTGACCCCACCGCATGCTGGAGATCCTGGCCCTTTGGATATCAATTCTTTTTACATATACACACATCTTTAATTCTGTATATTACATTATATGTGTGCAAACACGGACCTTCTTTTCCAATATTGACAATTCCCATTTCAACTCCATTATTTTCCAATACTTCCACACTAAGACACCAGGAGGGAGCGCAGCAGCTTGAGCTGACCCGGGCTCGCCCACAGTGGCAACTGTCCTTCTTAAGTCGTGTGTGCACATACAAGCATCCACACAGAAAGCATATTTTTAGCACCACTAGTTACGGACACTCAGTGCAATACTTGCAATCTCTTGGGAAAAGTCTTTAAAGGCAACTTTCACCAGCAGGTTAAGTTTCCTGGAGACTCGAGGCAGTCCCACAGTTTGCCACGCCGCAGACAGTCCGCACCCAACCGCAAGAGCCATTATCCGCAGCGGGGTTTGATTTCTGAATGATTTCTGAATTAGGAAAAGGAACATCTGTGGTGCCTTGCACAGATGTTCTCCCTGGACTGAGGTTTTGAAAGTTGAGAGCATTAAAATATGTATATATGCGTATATGTGTGTGTAAATAGATATTCTAAAAATCAAAATCTGTGTTTTTATGAGACTATTAAAAGTCTTCTAAGACAACAGAAGCCACCCCCTCCCAGGGCCCGTTAACTGAATTTTCTCCAGAGACCGAGGATGGGAAGTTTGAGACTAAAAAGTAGCATTTGGGACAGAGAAGCTGGAGTCAATCAGAAAGAGCTAAGAAAGAGAACTGCCAGCCCTGCAATGAGTGAGTGTGCTCCAGGCGCCCGAGCGCTTCCGTGGGAGGGGGGACCGGTGCTGAGCAGACCCGAACGGACCCGCGCTGCTCCGGGGAGGTGTCTGGGGCGGGGGGGGCATGGCCACTGCCCTTCGCCTTGGCCTCGCCGCTGTGCCCATCCAAGGGGGACAGCCAGCCACGCATCCTCCCGCCTCCGGCACAGCCACGTCCCCCGCTGCTGCAGGAACCCCCCCACGAACACCCCACGGCTGCAGCTCCAGCACAAAAGCCACCTCCTGCACAGGGCGTCCCCGGGCGCGGGGACCCGCTGCACCTCCAACTCCAGCAGCACCCCGGCAAGGGAGGGAAGGTGGCAGCCGCTGCACCCAGCGCCTGGAGGAACAGCATCCCTTGATCCAGCCCATCACAGCAGCAGAGCAGAGCCCTTGCAGCTCCTCCCAGCCCTGCGTTCCTGTTACGCTGCAGGAAGCCTCCAGGATGACCCCACAGGAGCTTAAAAACACTCACCCTGCCCAAGGTAGCAAAACAAAGGCTAAGTGAAGGTTCAGTTGCTTTGTAATTACATCTGAGGGGCAGACAGGAGCGATGGGGAAAGCTATTTAAGCTAAAGGGCAATTTGGTGTACGAACCACAGGAAATACCTGACCAGGACTAATTAGGCTGGGAAATAGGAGATTTCTTAACAGCAAAGTGCAGCAGTTGGAAGACAGCCTCCCAGGAGCAGCCGTGGGGACAGGACAGCCCCGGTTCAGGCACACGCTGACAAGAGGGGCTGCAGCACGGGGGTGCGAGCACCACAGCCACATCCCAAGCGGACAAGGTTTGGGGAGAGGGGCCAAGCAGACCACGGCTCCCCTCCAATTTTTCTGCCCTTTCCCTCTAGTCAAAGTTCAAAAAATCAGGAACACTTTATAAAAGGCGCAAGGGACACTTCAGATAGCCCAAAATTCAGTAATTAATTATACATGGGGAATTTCCTACCCTATAAGGCTCATACCTGAAACACGCAGATCGGGGTTTTATTCTGTTTGATACACTAAAAACTCTCACAGTGTTTTTGCTCTGAAAAGCAATTTCAATACTTGTCAGTAAAAACAGCATATCCAAACGCTACGGCACTGCTTTCCAAAATCCACCCTTCTGGGTCCTCCAGCGTCATGGCAAGCAGGCTGCAATTGTGCTACGGAAATAGACTGGTACAGACTTCAGCTGAAAGTCTGCACAAATTTCACGCCAGTTCACAAAAAGCCCACCCTGGGAGTTGAGTATCGTGTATTTTCCCAAATACTCCGAACCGCCGTGAAGACCGACCAAGGCGACCGTCTGCAGCGGCACCGCACCCGCTGCACGGCCAGGAGCTGAATCACACACGCGTCAGCCCACCTCCTCGTTTTATTATCGGACTCGATCCAAAGCCCTTGAGGTAACTGAAAAGCACTTAGCGTGCCGAGTTCAGGTTACACACTCCAATCAATTGACTAAAAAGGACGGCAGAGTCTGGATTTCATTGCACATTAAACCCAATTAGTGCTGGCTGGAGACAGGCTGCACGCCGACCGCCCCGGACCCCCCAGCACAGCCCGAAAACCTTTGGGCCTGATGGGACAGGTCGCTGCTGGCTGCTCTGCGTAACGGGGGGAAAGCCACCTTCTTGCTGGATTTTAGCTGGCCAAAAGAAAGGGTGAGGATTCCCCATGTTGAAACGCCATCCGACCTGGATGGCACCTTTACCCTGCGGCCACATGCAGTCTCATTTTGTTCACCTCCATCGCAGGGAAACGCTGTCTGAGGCCCAAAAGGAAAATAAATGGTGCAAAGCTTTAGTAAATGGGGTGCAGAAACACCGGCCATGGTCCACCTCCACGCTCGTTACAACCAGCAACCCCCAGGGTGGTGGAGGGGGGTTAGTCAGTCTGGGTCTTTAGTTCCTCGAAGATTCTCCAAGTCCTGGTTTTTGTTTTGGTTTGGTTTTAACCAGTGAAGTCCTTAAGTATCTTTTAGCTGGCAGCTCAAACAGCACGTGGTTGGGTGCCGAACACAGAACAAGGGTGCAGCGCGTGAGATTTTCCCACAGGATAAAAGATTATGCCACTGGATTAAGTTACAGAGCAAATGTGGATATCCCACAAAAAGAGCGAGAAAGTAATTAATGTCAGAAGCAAGGCATGTCATTTTATTCTAATGCTTCAAACATTTTCTCTACCAGCAGCTGATATCAATCACCGGTATCTTCAATGACGCATCCACTCTCGATCTACGACCCAACGTCAGACCCTCTAGAATTACCAGCCCTGGGACCCAAGCTGCCCACTTTTTATAGTCAAGATCTTCTATAACACACATGGTCGGTTGTACCTGCGGGCAACTCCTCTGCTCAGGATGAAGGCTGCTGTCCTCTCTCTCCTGCAGTTTAGCTGTGGCCATCCGGCTCCCAGAAGGCTGCCGGAGCAGCCGCCACACTCCTCGCCCGAACGCGCCGGTGAAGGAGGCAGAACTTTAGCGGTGCTCAGCAGGGGGGAGGGGACAACCCCAGCAGACCCCTGCAGACAACAGACCTGGGCAGGGGGTGAGGGTCCTTCCGCCTCGCTTGCCGCTGCAGAGCATCCTGAGCGAGGGCAGGCTTTCAGCAGCCTCCAAGACCGTCTCTCCAATCAGCGTCAAGATTTCTTGGGTATCTGGCAAGCCTGGAAGCATCCTTCTTGGCATTTTCCCTCTAGGCAGCATCTCTCGTACCGCAGAGAGGATCACTGATTGAAGGCTGGGCTGTGTTGTTGGTACGTAGGATCTCCTGGCCATGCTGAAGAACCAGAGTCAGGTCAGCAGCCTCCAAAGTCCTCCTGCTGCGGAAGACGATTGTCAAAAAACCTGCCTAACATTCACCCCAGACCCTGGTAACAGCAAACCCCTACGTGTTGAGGGCTCTTACCCAACCGCCGCTATGTCAGACATGAGGCTCTCCTGGGGAACCAGGAGAGAGCGATAGGAACCCGGAGCAGGGATGTGCTTTCTCTCTGCCGGGAGCAGGGACAAATGTACCTTCTACTGTTTTAACTGCACAGCAAAAATGTGCAAACTTTGCAAAATACGTTAGGGTGCAACAAGGACATGACATCTGCATTCTAGATGGATTGTAGATGTAAAAGAATGTAAATGTAGATGTAAAAAGAAAAAATTTAAAAATTTTAAACAGCTGCAGAAGATAAACACTGAGGAAAGACCGGCCCCGCCAGCATGGAGTCACTTCCAGCTGTGGTAGCACCGACCTCTGGTGCTTTTTGTGCGTGACAGGCTAAAAAAAAAAAAAAAAAAAAAAAAAAACCTCATGAAAATGCCTCTGATCCCACAGCAATTTATTAAAACAAGGCAGATAATGTTCTAATGAGCTGAGAGATGGGAAAATCTTCAGATCAAGAGCCAAAAGGAAGTGCTTAGGCAAGCTCTCAAGAGCTGAAGCACTGAGACAAACCAGCAGATTTCAGGAGTTAACCAAGAGAAGCGGTTTCAGGAGTCGCAGCAGACACCGCAGCACTCCACACCATCGCTGCAAGTATAGCTACGGGCAGCTCAGACCTGCACCGTGCCGCGCACGGGGACGGGAGCCAAGATGTTTCTGCCTGTGTCAAACAACAGGTAACTAAAAGCCAGGAAGAAAGAGGTGCAGGCTGTGCCAAAGGCAGCACTGAGCCCAAGACCCAGCGGGGAACCCTCCACCCAGCAGCTTGCCAGCCATGTCCTAGGGGTGGGAACCCTCCGGCCATGGGGAACCCTCCCGGCTCCACAGACAGACCTGTGCAAACATCCAGAGAAGAGGAGCGAAGAGTGCTGCCTCTCAGGCAACCAGGGTGGGAATATTATGCATCCTCATAGGCAAACAGACACTGCTCCCATTTGCAAAGTTAATTAAGGACAGAATTTATCCAGATAGCTATACGTACCAAGTTAGCCTAGTTTTTATGGTACTGTCTTTCACATAAGCCTAGATTAAAATCACTCCTTTTCAAGCAATTAACAATTTTCTGTTGTCCAAAGGAGAATGGCACCGGGTGACCCCAAAGGAAACTGCTGCTGCAGGCTTGCCAAGGCTTCCCCAGGGGGATTTAGAGACACACTATGCTTTCTGCACACCCGCAGTGCGCCGGAGGCATCCCACAGCACCGCCCTGCTCCCCAAGGGCAACCTGGACTCTGCCATTTACCATCTGCCTCCAGGCAGAGCCGACAGCTTGTGCAGACGCACGCTGCCTCGACTTCCACGCCAGCAAATGCAAACTGAACCCAGAGCCCAACTGGATTTGTCCTCAGAAAAATCAGAGCTCAACATTACAAGGCTTTGACCACAGCCCACATTAGAAAAATCAACGAATACGCCACGAAGCATTGAGCTGGCAAAAGCCGTTAGCTGTGTAAGGGCAGAGGTGGCTTACTCGGGATGCTCACACCCTACCTGAGCACTCACTTCATCACCAGTCCAAGCGCAGACTATTCTCAGCCCCAGTGGTGCTTCCCATCTCCACGTGCCAAGCAGTTTTTCCTATAACGAACCCCTGAGTGTCCAGGGAAGTTACAGACACTCACCAACTCAGGGCACTGAGGCAGGGAGCATCGGTCTCAAGCTCTCCGCTCTCACGCTGGCTGTGGTCACCCCCCTCTTGCCTTGCACTTGGGTTTTTGCTCTCAGCTCCATTCCCAGCTTGCAGTTGCCAAAGCTGTTGCTGGTGAGTACGCCTGACCCTGGCAAACCGTTCTGCAAGACACCTGCTGCCGTGACAGTCTCATGCAAGGATCCGCTCACCATCGGGTTTCGTTCTGTTCCTCAGGGATGTTCAGAGCTCTCTTTTGGGGATCTGCAATGGCCTTCCGACCACTTCCACACTTGGGCTGGCTGCTCGGCTGGGTTGAGTCACACCTTCCTGGTAACAATCAGCCTGGATGCCCAGTTACACTCCCAGCCCATCAGTACCAGGGTGTCTCACCAGCCCCATCGCCAGCCAGCTCCTTCCTCCTCAGCTTTGACGATGATTCTTCAGGGCTAGCAGAGAAAGAGCTTATTCTGGGTCAGCGGAGTTAGCCCATCGGTCCACAAAGGACTGAACTGTCGGACTGTGGTACTGCGTCCACGGAACAATTCTGGGGAGAAGACAAACACACCAATATCCAAACCTAACTGCCTTTTGGTTCCTTGTAACGGGCTACGACTCTTACGCAGAGCCCCTGTGGACAGTAAAAGGTAGCAAACAAATCTGGACACCTTCAAGAGCTGAGGTCAGGGTCCCACCAGCACCCCCTCCGCCCCCACAGCTCTTCCGCTAGCTGCAGACAGGCTCGTGGTGTTAGCAGGGAAGGGTTTCCAAGTGGCATTTTTAAAAGCACTAATAGCATATGTTAATGAAGAACTACCGAGTTTCATTAGTTTGAGCATGTCACAGTAAAGTCTGTTTTGGATCAAGAGCTGATTTTACAACAGAGGCGGCTTTTAAACTATCTGAAGGCATTTAAAAGCTCCAGCAGAAACTCCCTCCAGCCCCGGGTCGGCCCAGAGAACAGAGGCTTTCCTCCGCTGTGCAATTTCAAGCAACCGTTACCCAAACTTGTCAGGCAAAAGGCCCACGTTTGGATTAAGTATTCTCAGACAAAAGCAACCTTGACTGGTGGCTGTAAGCCCCTTAGTGAACAAAGTGCCATATATACTACTGAAGGAGTCACATGAAAGCTTACACCGATTTAACATTCGGTTAAGAGAATTAAGGATGTTACAGTAAGGGGGGCAGGGCAGTAGCTGCCCTAATGAACCAAGTACCCTTCCAATGCACATTCGGTTTCCTAAATCTAGAATGTATAAATTCTTTCCACATCCAGGGCTCAATAAGCACCAACACAGGGCTGGCCACACGCCTTCCGGAGCTGCCCTCTTACGCAGAAGCAGGAGATGAGAAAATGCAATTTCACAACAGAAAAAACAGGTGTGGGATGCTTTAGAGCTGTCCTTTAAAAATGTTCAGTGATATGCAAGAGAAGTTATTTATCTTAAAGCCGTGCAAAGTAACAAGGAGCTTTTAGCACCAACACAGATAAGAAGATTGATGAATCTTATCTTGGTTTGGCACAGGAGCGGCCTGCGATGCTGCCGGGGTTAACTCCGGCTCATTTACATGGTACCACCAGCTTGCGGCGCCAGATGCTGCTCAGCTCACAGCTCCGTAGGTTCGCTGGCCCTTCCCTTGACTAACAGCAAAATAACCGCCGTTCTGCCGCACAGACCTTGCCGCAAGCTCCCGTGAACGTCCCTTAGAGGCACAAAGAACTGCCACGACAGTTTGTCAGCCGGCCAAGAGGAATACTAGCCATGTAAAAATCAGTGCACACGTTCACTGAGACCCTGTTGTAGGACATGTTTTCGGCAGTTCAGAGGTGAGGCACGTTTTATGAGATAATCGGATTACTCTTTCCTTTAAAGGATTAATAGGGCTTGGGTTGGCCCCTCTTCTTTAAAAAGAAGCCATCTGGAACCAGATTGCTCCATGCCCTCATCAGGCTGAAACAGGCCATCTGCTCCCCGCACGGAGACACTGCCGTTGAACCCGGCTAACGACCGGGCACGACGACAAACGGGAGGACAAGAGAGGATCAGAGCGAGATCAAGTGCTCAACGGAGAGGGAGATGAAGCCATGCTCATTACAGAGCTCAAAACAAAACACTTGAGATCCAGCTCCGGCACACGGAATGCCAGCTGGGATGATGAAAGGAACAGGAATGTTACTGGAGCTGGGACGAAGCCAATCCATTAGAGGGGAAGAGAAAAAATAAACCAGGCATCAAACCGGCTTTAGCTCATACTGTCACAGGATAGGTGACCTGTGGTGAGAGACAGCACCCTTGGAAAAGAGAGTTATCATCACGGTCACACAGCTCAGGCGTATGGGGACGGTGCTGGGCGCATGCTCCCACTCCGGAGGAGGGCTCAGGGCCACTCACGCTCGCAGCTCGCTGCAAACGCAACCAACAAACCGTCTGCGGGACCAACCTCCCACCTGTCACCAGCTAAGAACTTGCTCCCCGCTTCGGCTGACCCGGGACTCTCCGTGCTCAGGGTCTCTGAGGGTCTTCAGATACAACCGGGCACCGCAGATGAGCCCGTTTCACCTGCGAGCGGCAGACACGTCTGCGGGGCACGTCCCCTTCCAGCTGGCGCTCTGCACAACTCAGCCACCGCTGCACAGACGGGGCCGGATGATGCTGCCCAGGGGGACCAGGACCCGGGGAGCAACTGTCCAAACTGTGCTGGTACGGGACGGTGGAGGCCGAGCCAGGCAGCTAGGCGCAGCTACATTAGACACACAAGGTGGGACTAGACTAAAGCAGGCAGACGAGATACGACCCGCTGATAAGGCGGCGTGTGTTCAGACACTGGCATCCTACCCCCGATGTCGCCACCAGCGAGGCAGAGCTCGTGGCACAGGAGCCATGGAACAGGGAATGCAGCGGTGTGTTTCGGGTAGAAGGAAGCCAGCTCTCCACCATCATCCCGCCAGCCGGTGCGTTAACAGGGACCAGCTAAAGGGGCCTCCGGACCCCTGCTCCCACCGAACAGCCGCAGGACCCCAGGGCTGAGCTGGCAGCCCCTACACAAACGAACAGCCACCGCGGTGCCAGCCGGAGCCACCGCACCCGGGCCGAGGCTGGCAGCCTGCACCAGAACAGCGGCCGTGGCACGTATGACCGCAGGGCAGAGCGGGATGCCCGGGAAAGACACCCGAGGAACGCTCTGCTCCGGCTGCTCTCCCAGGCTCCAAACACCCGCAGCTCAAGGACTCCCCAGGCCAAATATAATTCACATGCACTTTGTATTTCTTAAGATTTAACTTTAGAGAACCTGTCCAGCCTTGCCCTGCATCCCTGAAAGTCCTTACCACCCCCAGCATCCTGGGGCAAGAGTGGCACAGCTTCGTCACTCATGGGATGACGAAGTGCCCGCCCGCCCGCTCTCAGCCTGGGGAGGCAGCTCCCACCACAGCCCTGGGCAGCGGACCCGGCACCTCGGTCTCCCTGGAAGGTGACGCTGTGACCCGGTGTCAGCCCAGGCACTTCAGCAAGAGAGCAGGCGGGCTTGCTGACCACAGGGTCAGGGAAATGGTAGCACGGAGGAGATGAAGGACCACACAACCCACTTCACTCCCAAAATTAGGAGATAAAGACCCTCTTACTGCTTTTTAAACAGACAGTTGGTGTTCTTCCCACCCCACCCAGCAGCCCGGCCCAGGCAGGGGCTGGCAAACCCTTCCGAGACAGGCCAGCGGCTCCCTGCGTGCCAGGGGACAGCCGGGACCACCAGCTCCTGACCAGCCCCCGGCACCCTGCGGAGAGCCTGAGCACGGTACGCACGGCAGATGCCTGCGTGAGGAAGGAGGACGCCCCCTGACACCCCGCACCCCTGCGCCGCTACGCAGCGTCGCAGCTGATGGGCAGAGCCTCCAGCTCCGTGCAGCCCCAGAGAGGACCCAACAGCCGCCCACCGTGCTCCGGAGCCCCGTGGGGCTGCCACCGCTGGCAACAGCACGGTCCACGCGACCAACAGCAGGGGCCAGAACAGCCACAGCCTCAACGGCAAGAAGCCCTACCCCACTGCTCCCGACCAGCTCAAAGACAGTAGCAAAACCAAGGCAAACAGAGGGGGACGATAGCTGGGAGGATAAGGACCATCTGGCACAAAAAAGCAGCAAGCAGCAGCTTTTAATACGATTACGGTCTATATTTAACATGCACAGAGCTACCGTAATCTCATCAATAAGGATTTATCTGCTAATTATGTTCGTTATTTTGTGATCATACCAACTGGACTGCAATTTTCACACACTTGTGCAAGGTCAAGAGCTGTAGAGGAGGGGGGTGGAGAGCTGACGAGTTTATTAAAGGCCGAAAAAGTTAAATTCTGAGGTGACATCAACAAAAAAGTGGCACCAGCCTGTCCCTCTGAGAAGAGTTCTGACGTACCTGTCTGAGCCCGTCTCCACGCATCGCTAGTCAGGAAGGGTTCTCTGGACAGCCATTATCATACAACCACTTCTCTTAAAAGCAATATACAGCTAAAGCCCTGAGCAGATGGCAACGTACGTACGGCAACCTGCAATCAACCTAACTGCCTGGAAACCACGAGGAGCGGGGATGGGGAAGTAAAGAAACACAACATTCAAAACTAGAAGTTCTTCCCATCAACATAACAGAGCCACGACGCACAGCTGGGTACAAGTCAGAGCTGCGTGCAGAACGGCAGCGGTGAGAGCTCGCAGGACCGAGACACAGGGCAGATGCGCGCACGCACACCCGTAAAGCCTCAGAGACATGTGGAGACCTCCGACTAGAGGGGTCGTGGAGGGGGTGAGAGAGGGGGCACCCGGTAATAGCTGTTCCCAGCCATCCCTCTACAGGGTCTCGGCAGCTTCTCCTTATGCGTCTGCATTCTCCTCGCCTGTGGACAAATGCTGCTGTTTGGATCATCTCGCCACCCAAAAATCGAAGTGAAAGTGGCTGGAAAGAAAAGATCCGTCAAAAATACCACCGACTGGCATCGCGTACGCCAAGGACTAAGCAGGTACCGTATCGCTTTCTCTCTAGTGCTCGTGCTGCGCCTGTTCCAAGTCTCGAGTGGCCAGATTTGCTTTTCCCTTGGCAAGATTTCCATGGCAGAAAAATATTCCCCAAACAGCCTACAGGAAATGACAATTCTTTCCCAAGACCTTTGCAGTTTTAGTTCGTTTTGGTAATAAGCGATACAAAAGATTTTTGGCTTTGATAAGTGTTGTGAACAAGCTGGTTGTGGGGGGTTCTTACCTTGGGAGAAGCATGGGAAGCCGCAGCCCGAGGAGAGGACAAGTACCACATATAAGCAAAACAGTGACTTGCCTCTGAGTCACCCAAGCACATTTCTCAGCAGCACGGTATCTTTTTCCAAACTCTTGGGTTTTGTTCTTTCACTACAGTGGCTCCCTGCTTTACCACTGCTCAGCTACAGATTAAAACTGCTCATGAGAAAATTCTTTATGTAGCATTACCCTGTATTGCTTAGAAAACTGCTAGGTATGGTCAATAATGGGCCACATAACGGCCCTGTGATAACACACCCAGTTACCGAAACAAACGTAGAGTTTTAGATGTTTCCACGTCAGACAGTAAGCGTGAGGGAGCACAGCACGTAAAGCACTCAGCGTGTAGCTTGTACTTCCAACACCCGCAGGTCAGAGAACATACACTGTATTAAAACGTTAGTTAAAGGAAAGAGAAGGCAGAAGGCGGCGAAAGCCAGGCTGAGGTGTGCCGGTCAGTCCTTCAGGTGAAGCAGCAATATGCGTGTTGGCCCTCTGGTGTCCAAGAATTAGAGTCAGTTGGTGTAAAAACTCCGTGCAGACGTGTTGGGAGCGATGCTGGGCACGGCCCGCGGGTAACACAGTAACCGGCACCCAGCGCTGACTTGAAAACCCGACTGCGATTAACCAGAACAGCAGAAAATCTCGCAACTGAGCATAAAGCAAAAAGCTGGGCTGCCAGCCTCCGTGCCTCCCTCGAGCAGCCGCAGGGCAGCGATACCGCAATGCAAACTCTTTCCACCATGCTGCAGTCTGGCTCAGAAGCAATCGCTTTTGCTGCATTTACCTCCCATCCTCTGAGCAAGCTGGGGGCTGGCGAAGGGGAGTGCATGCAACGAGCAAACATGCAACGGTACGATGGAGGCACAGCAGCAATGAGTGACAATGAAGTGGGATGCACTGGAGGGCCTTTCATGCGGCCAGGAGACTCGGCAACACACAGAATAATTGTCAAAAAAGCACCACCTTTTTAGGTTTCACTCCACGCTGCATGAAGAGGGAATAAAAGGGTACAAAGTTAGAGCTCACATCATATCGACAGTGGTGATAAGAAGCGATCTGCTTTCTATTCAAACATCGCAAGTTTCAGAGCTAGCTATTCATGGAAGAGAACACGTCTCAATGAAGTCATTGGGCTGCAAAAATACCTACAATCAGAAGGAAAATACATTCAGGTAAACTTAAACAAACATAAGATGGCTTAAGAGAGGAAAGCAGACAACAGAGCTTGTTTTCAACCCTCTGATTTATGAGCTTCACTCCAGCGTCATTGATCCTTCCACTTCTCCAGCACAAAATCTTTTGAGGTGCCAGGGCATAGTCAAAGGAAAATAAATTCACTTAATGGTAACCATTAGCACTCGCAAAGAAGAGTTAACCAATGTGCTTAGCTGACTGAAGCGTGGAATCCCTGGGGAGGAAGGATCCCACCCCAAATCCAGCTCTCACCAATACCCCTCACTTCCCACACCGACCCGCCTTGCATCAGACACTGCAAAGGGAAGAAGCTGCTGTACCCAACTATTCCCCCCCCATTTCTTGCAGGTGCGCTTCCACCACGCCTCAGGTCACAAAGACTGCTCATGGCTTACAGTAGCATCGCATTTTGCTTTTAAAATGCAATTCTTGATCACACCAAGGCAAAGCCCTGCATCGGCTGCTGCCCCAAGGATGATTTTTTGTGGCAGCAGGGAGTTTATGCAATTGTGCTGGGAAGAAACTGCACTTCATCCAAAGCATGCTGGAAATTTTCTCCAGTTTCTTGCCACTCAGGGCCCCCTCCACCCACAGGAAAGAAGATCCTTTCCCCATTTTCAGAAGTCCCAATGCCACAGTCCGGTAACAGCTTCTCAGGTCCAGCCGTGAAGGAGTTGGGGTTTCAATGCCAGGATCTCCCCGGGAGGAAGGGCGAGAGGGCGCCAGGAATGATGGTCTCGAAGCAGGCGTGGGGAGCGCGCCCCAGCCCCGACCGCACTCCCTGCGCCTGCTTCGAGACCTGCCAGTAGCATCCAGGAAGGAAGGGATGGGCTCTCCAGTGCTCTGGGCAGCGATTTACCCTCGTCTAGGTGGGCTGTGGGGCAATGCTAGGAGGGCAGAGAACCCAGGCCAGGTCCGGCGGTACCTCTACGCCACCTTCTTGCAAAGGATTTATCATTTCTGTATCCTGGGACCCCCCGGCCGCACGGGCCAGCCTCATCTGCTGAACACCCTCTCCAGCCAGCCCACCTCCCAAATCCCATTCTGACTTTCCTCGTTTCTCTCGGACCCCTTTCTGGGAAGAGAAGTCCTGCCTGGCAGGGCCCCCACTCGATACCCTGCCCTCACGAGCAGAGGTGGGAACAGGAGCAAGCGATACGTCAACCAACGGCAGCTAGGGAAGGGCCAGCGAAATAAGAGGCGCTCCCTTTTCTGTGGGATTTGCACCCAGAGCACGGCAGGCTCCAGAAAGCCGTGCTCCCGCGCTGCACGCAGCAGTGCCCACAGCCTCCCACCGGGCTGCTGCTGCAGAGCTGGCCTTCAGGAGCATCTAAGGAAATCAAGAGTTCTTGGCTGACTTTCTAGTTTCAGAGAACATGACTCGGTAGCACAGAAAACACACCTTTTGCAGCAGTGTTAAGTACGCATTCAAGATAGAAATCACCCAAAATACTGCGTGGCAGAGGTTTTACTCTCGGAAAATAGCAACTCTTCCTTAGACAAACTGTGGCAACGGTCACCATGTAGTCAAGCCAACACACATATAGATAAGGCAAAAAAGGATCGAGAGGACCACAACCAACTGCAGCACTCTCCTGCAGCCACCTCGGGGTCTGGGGAGCTTGGATGGTTTTCGAGGGGCAGGAAATAGCCCTTCCTGGGAAGGGACAGGCTGCTGTCACGCTGCCGTGAAGCTCTCCACTCCTGATTGCTCAGGCTCTGCTAACACCACAGCCTGCACGCAGAGGGGTGCACCCACCACAAGACAGGACTCCCCCCGGAGTTACTCACACTAACCTCCCCACACTCTCGCTGCTTGGACTACAAACCACTTCAGCATCACCTTCAGCAAATAAGCTCAGCACTCTTCAGTAGGTCTGGACAACAAGCGATGCTGGAGAACGCTTGCCCTAGAGCTCAGGCTTTGCACGAGGTAAAACCGTACCTCGGGTGTTCGTTTGCCTCCCATCACTGCAGCCTCTCTGGAAGGAGCCGGCAGCGCCTCAAGAGGCAGCAGTTGCTTTTGTTCCCTTCCGCAGCGTGCTGTTACCCTGGCTCAAAGCCAGACTCTTCAGTGTTTGACCAGACTTGCACGCAGGAAACCGGGACCCTTCACGGTGTCAGCACGTAACCCGCAGGACCCCAACCCGCTCTGCGGACCCTGCGTTCGACAGGCAGCCAGCCTGCGAGCGGCGTGTTCAGCAAAGACACCTGTTTGGGTTGAAATACTGGGCAAGTGGCTCAAAGCACTTTTCCGGCACCTAATTTCCATGTTTCTACGCGGCAGCTGCAGCAGCTCCTGGGAGGAGCTGCGTAATCCAGGCAGGCAAAGAGCAAAGCCCAAATTCGCCTGTCTCTAACATGCAGGGCAGAAGACAAATCTGCGTATGCCCATCACAGTGGCATCACTCAGGTTACCTTCGGGAGCCTGTCACACCACAGACAGTATTTGAAAGGTGGCAGGATGTTAGTTTTGAACTCCAGCATTTCCCGTAATGACAAACCAGACTGAACGCCCCACAGCACAGCAGCACGGCAAGCAGCAGCATCCCCAGCCCAGAACAGCACAGAGCTCCATCTACCAAAACGTTTTGCTTCCAGCAGTAGCCAGCACCAAATTCTCAACTTCTTATGCAGAAAAAAAAAAAAAAAAAAGTTATATTTACGGACAGAAGGTACCATTAGATATTTAATCTTAAACGTGCTGGGTGCAAACCCTTTTGGTTCATCTCCTTCCCTGCAACCTTCTCAGAATGTGAGCAGCATAAAGAATTTAAAGAACAGTTCCTGCTTTAGCATCCTGATTTCATGAACGCTAAGATTTTTTTCACTTCATAAATATTATATTTATCTTTCATTACGAATGTTCTGAAACAATTTTAAAATTTTTCTTCCAACACCTCATGACTCCCTTTTGCAGCCTTTATTTTGAGGAAGGGTAGTCTGGGCTGACCTCCTTTACGAGGTGCGCTGTTCGGTTTCACCTAGCAACTCGCGCATTCATTCCAGCGTATAATTAAACCAGGAGACTAAATGTTATGCATCACAGGCAGAGAACACAAGGGGAAGAGATGCCACCAGTGCCAGAGGCCCTGCAATGGAAAAGGCCAATCAGACCGGACATGCTGGTAGGCAAGTCGTGCCCCACTCAGCAGAAAAAGGCAATCCCTGCAAAATCCTCCAAATCCCTTTAATACTAGACGGGGGATTTCTCCTCCACCCTCTACTCTGGCAGTCAGCTCGACAAGGCACAACCTCCCGCCATCTGAGCCCCATTAACCCCCCAGAGCACCTCGAACTGCTGGTCCATCACCCATTCCCAGCTGCGGGCAGGTCCCAATGCTGCACAGGCTGACCAGGACCCAGCACACGGCTCTGCGTCAAGGTGGGGAAAAGTCTTCCCACTCCTGGTAATTAGCTGAAACTTCAAAGCATGAGACTGGGCTCGCAAGCTGCCCTAACGCAGAACCGCAGGTATCGCGCACACAAGAGGGCAACGTGGAGAAGCCCCTTATCTCCAGATAAGCTGTGTTCATTTCCACAGCCGCCTGCACGCAAGATGGACCAGTCTGTCCCTGAGAAACATCCAGCTTCTATCCCAAAGCAGGCACAAACCAAGCTCACCACCACGGATCCCTCAGTATCTATGGACATGCATGGCCATTTTTGTGTTTTTAACCTTAAGTACTTATTTAATTGTGCTTGTCTGGGGGTCAAAAGTATCTGAAGATAGGTACGCGCTCTGATTTTCTGCTACTTAGGAAATACCCATCACCTCTGGATACAACATGTACCCATTTATGCCTCAGGAGCCATTGAGATCCCTGGATAAAGATCCTCAGAAGCATACACCGTTTCCCTGTAAGCCGTATGTATAAGCCAGAGAAAGCTAATTTCAAATATCCCGAGGAGTACACTCTTCCTGCAGGATGTAAAGGTCATTATTTAGAGGAACACAGCCAAGAGGCATGCAGGGCGTGAATGTTGCAATACTGATTGAACTCAGACAAAACGTGTAATACAGGAAACTGTGCTGGGGTTTTATTCCTCAGTAACTTACTCGTTTCTGGTCATTAGTTGACAATTACTTTTTACACGGCCTTGTTTCCCATGGGTTTCAGAAGAAATGCACTTTACCACAGGCATTTTTATTACAGAGCACAGAACTGAAAAGGACTAAATAAGAGACAAGCTGGCAAAACTCTGTCCTTTCTGTATGTTTTCCGTATGCGTGCGTCTCCATGCGCTTTTCCTGCAGGGTCAAAAAATGGAGCTTTTAGAGAGGTGGTAAAAGTTAATGAAGAAAAATCAAGAGTGGCATGTGCGAGTCTGCCTCTTCCACTAATCATAGGCTGCAAAGGGAATTTGTTTCAGAGCCTGCAGAGTCAGGGGCTCAGCACTCACCAGTTTGCTGGCTTTGGCGGCGTCCAGGGAATCTGCAAAGAAAAACAGAAACAGAACCATGAGCTTTGGCCCAAAGGATGCCCCTGGCCTGACCCACATACCAAGCGCCTCTGCAGTCCAGCAAGTGTCGAGGCACAGTGAAAGGATCATTTACGCACGTTCTTAGGGAAGTGGGCGTGAAGCAGAGACCGTGCAGCTCTGGATACACCAGGAACCAGTGGTACAATGGGGTACGGGTTTGGAGGAACAGGGACTCCCTTATTACACCCGCTGGCACAGTTTGAGAAAGCCAAACATTCAGACACACGCATCAGAACTAGGTCAGGCTACGCTGCTTTTCTTGAGTTAAATTACTGCAATTCAGAGAACCTCCCCAAGAGGGGCACCCACAGCCCCAGCAGGTCTCCAGCTCAGCAGACAGATCCTTCCCACTTCTCAGAGAGCACACCTCCTGCACGTGGGCAGCCACCAGGAACATCTGCTGACAATTCAGCCGCTGGTCTTCCCCAGGTCGCTAAATTCGCAGGGTGCCGGCTGTTACGAGCTGCTCCCATTTCATCATCCCAACAGAGGGCCAACGGAGCCCCCCGTTACAGAGCCCGGCCTTTAGGGCAGGATGTCAGGTGTCAGCATCGGGCTAAACCCCGGTGATCAAACCAACCCGCCTCCCCCAAATTCAGGATCCCTCCCTTGTTCTCTGGATTGTCGGTGTGCACAGTTGGACAGCACAGTGAGTGCCATGTACAGGAGCGTGAAGGAACCAGATTGCATGATCTTGGCTTACGTGCATCAGAGATGCAGGTAATCACTGCAGGTTTGGCTAAATTCCATCCCTTGCTCCATTTCTGGATGTCTGGTGGGTCCATGAGCAGCTCACAGCCACAGGGACTGCTTGCCCCCCTCCTCTCCCAGCTGCAGTTCCACCAGGATTTGGTATTTCCAGCTGTGGCGCTGATCACCCCAACAGTAAACGCTGCAGAAGCATCTCATAAATAAAAGACAGGAGCTGCCTCCCCTGTGTGCCTCACACCTCTGCTAGTCTGGGAGAGGAAGGTGCTGGATCTGTGGGCAGGGCAATCTCTGCATCACCCACCGCAGTCAGACTGCAGCAGCCGGCGCTGCCGTTTCCATGGAAACTCCCTGGAAGCAGCCGCATCCCAGCACCTGCATCCCTACCAACCAGCATCCCGGCCAACACCAAGCATGCGTGCCTGGGCTCCCTCTCCTCCCGCTGCGGGACCCCGAGGGGGCTGGCCCCCCGGGACCTGGCCAGCGTCCGCCCGCCGTGCCCCTGCTGCCCGTCCCGACCCGGCACTGCTCGGGCACAGCCCCTTCGCTCACCAGTTCAACCATCAACGACAGACTCCAGCTTGTGTGTGCGTCCCACCCCTGCAGGCAATGCCCCCTCCCACGGTACAAGTGTCACTTCATGGTACTCAAGGCCAGCCGCGCTGCTGCCTGCAGACAGCAGCGGAAAACGCTGGTGACACCCATCCTGCAACCCCCAAACCTGAGCTAAACGCACCCGTTTCCCCTCCTGCATGGCGTCCGCGGGCTCCTGCCCTGAAACGGGCTCTGAGTGGCAAGAGGCAGAGGAAGCAATGCTAACGCTGCACTCCAGGAGGGGGAACCTGAACTGCTTCTGTTTTATTCATTTCTGTATTTGAGTGGAAGAACCAGCAGCTGGGGAAAAGGGGCCAAAGCATCACCATAGAAGTTCGGTGAACGCTGCTGGGCAGCGACAACAAACCTCAGAGTGTACTGAGAAAGGAGAGACAGTACTGAAAATACCACAGCGGTGTGCTGTGGGTAAGCAGCCGTACACCTCCCGATGCCGCAGTCGCTGCTGGTCGCCCCAGACAAAGGTTTTAGAAGAACCAGAGACAACTCTGCAGTAGACGGCAGAGATTAGAGCCTTGGAAAGACTTCCAGATAATGAGAGGGGAGATGGCACTGGATTTAAAGATTCACCGTGCAGACGTAGTGAAATTAAAAGGCAGCAACATTTGCTGAAGAGCCATGCTAAACCAGGAGGTTTGCTTTGTTGCTTTTTCCAAGGCTACCCTGTCTCCATGTAGTTAATGTGTTGCTGGTCTCCACATTCCCGTCTGCCGGCTCAAGGAAGCATCAGCTGCTACTGAATTCTCAGGACATTAAGTGAGGCTCTAAAGAGCACTTGTCTTTTCTCCCTAGGTCCTAATAACTGAGGGATGAGAAAAAACGACAGCAGACTCCCAGCGCTGGAAGGCTTGTGGCTTTTGCACAGGTTCAGCACTCAAAGGGGCGATGTCCGCTAATGCACATTCAGAAAGCCCAGACCTACAGCAGCAGCGGGGGAAAAACGCTTGCACGGCTCCACACAAGCACCTTATCCTAAGCGAGTACAGAATTGTAGCACGGAAAACTGAATTTTTAGCTGGAAAGTCTGAATTGAGAAAGAGTGAAAAGATCTTATAAACATTAAGGAATATTTTCATTTACTATTAATGTCACGTACATACAAAGAACAGGCTGAAGTTTCACATGAAAGGCTGGGCTTTCCAGCACTCAGGGCGGGGGGGGGACGACGGAGGGGACGGACACGGACCCCAAAAAACCACCAACACTTGCACTAGTATACTAAGCAGAAAAGTTTCCATTTTTTTGCATTAAACCCCACCCCTAAATTAAAACTGGCTTGCTTTAAACGTTTCCCTGTTCAGCTGCACATGCTAACTGGAGGATCCAAAGCAGAGATGAATTAAAGTGGCTGGGCTGTACCAAACCCAAGCTCTCCGCAGCGGCAGCGAGCTGTTGGAGCCTGGAGCTCCCTGCAGGAGAAGGTGAAGGCAGAACGCCAAGAGACATGAATGCCAATTCAAATTTCCCTTCCACTCATGGGACCGACAAAATTAACCTCTCGTGGGAACACCCCACTTCTCAGGCTACTCATCACCCCCTTCTGATGCCTTTGGGCACATTCTACGCAGCTGAAGGGTAGATTTCATTTTGCCAAATAAAGGGGAATTTTGATTTCTGCTGGCCGGGAGAGGGGAAAACACAACAACAAAAATCCCAACCCTATTCTGAACCGTTAAGCATGTGTTCAACAAACGCTTCACAGACAAGAAATCCCCAGCTTGGCACACATCGCCGACAGACTGTCCAGGACAGGAAGCTATCAGAGCTTTTTCCACAAGCTCCTAGGATCCCCCAGTGTACCACTAAATAATTACTTAACAAAAACAGACCTCGTAGGGAGGCAAGCCTGTCAGAAGAAAGAAAAGAGCAACCCACGAGGTACCAAACAAAGCGAGCTATTGCAGACCGGCCTGACAAGGGGACAAGTGGAAGGAACACTCGATGCCGAGCGGAAAGCATTCACTGCCAGAGAGGTGGGAATAAGGCACAGCCTCGAGCAGCTAGTGACCTGTAAGCTGCAATTTCACAGCGTCAGGGTGGTTCAAGTCTTCCTTCCACATGCCCACCCCTCCCGGAAGGATTTCCCACTTGCTTCCCACCAGACAAGACTTTAACGGTAAGGACAGAACCGCCTGGAGCAACTTTTGCACGTGCTGCTTCCTTCTGGGATCCCCAAAGACTACGTAGGACCTCGCAGAGAGGACAACAGGAAAGGTGGATGAGCCAGGGGGAGGTGAGCGTGCACCCGAACCAGGGACAGAGCCCTGGAATCCATGCTATCGCCCCATGGCAGTGTGGGGACCCCCCACGCCCGTTCGGTAGTGGAACCTCGTCTGGTCCAAACCAAGGGAGAGATGAGGTTTCGGGGCAAAGTGGACCAGCCGTACCTCTTTTGGGGACTTTCAAGGCAGCAGATTCTGGTGTTTCTGGGGACGTTGTATCAGCTCCATCTTCAAAGACCTGGATCTGGAAAAAGTATAACAACTATTATTACCAAAAAAAAAAAACAAAAAAAAACCCCAAAACAAATACCAAACCCATAGGCAAAACGTGATCAGAAAACAGGTCCATTTTGGTAGCAGGTTTAAACAGTGCAAACTGCATTTTTTTGGCACAGATTTTTAATTTAGTCATTCAAGCTCAGCTATCCGACCATCCTCCTTCCTCAGGCTTCCTGAAAACAGGCAAATATTCTTTATTTACATAGGGAATAAAGAATAAAGTCAAAACTCAGGGTTCGACAGCCCAGAACATCTTTCACGGTTCCACGACCACTCTACACGGCAATCAGTTCATGAACCTTGGCCTGACAGTTATTTTAACTTACTGACACTCGACAGAAAGCTCAATTTTTATTGTGTGTTGTCTTAGCAAAAATTATTTTAAAACTCTTCTTCCTCTTCTTAAGGAAAACTGCTTTTCTCTGAAACGGAGAACTCCAGTGACTCAGAACGCAACACAGCCAAGAGAACGGGGGCGGGTTGTTTTTTTAATCTGAAAGCTGCCCGGCTCCCTAGGGAACCCCAGGAGGCACAGACAGAACGCCTTCAGGTTTGAGGCGTGTTAAGCTATCCAAGGGTTGAAGGTTTAGGGCTGTCTCTTTGTTAACTATTTTTGCAGGCATTTTTGCCTGATAAATACAGAAAACAACGCCGGAAAGGATTAGATCGCTTCTTGAGAACCATCCCTTCATCTTAGAAGATCAACACTGACTGTTCCTGGCAGGTATTTGCCCGATCCTTTCCATGAAAACCTCAAGCCTGGGAGTTCAGTTTAAAAATGATCTGTAAACCTGTCAGCCACAGTTTCTATTTTGGGAAGATGCCCACGTACCAGGACCATACTCTTAAAAGAGGCAAGGAGACTGAGCAAAATTACACCACAGAAATCATGACAGCTGCACCGATGCTGGGAAAACTCAAACCACGGTTTTAGAAGCGAGGACAAGGCAAGCGCCCCTCGGATCACGCGGAAGGCGGGTATCTGGCACAGCCGGGCGCGCCCGATCTTCCGAGTGACTCGGCAGCGCGTGGGTCTTCACAACTTTTCACTAAACACAGCAGCACGACAAAACCAGCCCCAAGGACTGTGGAAACGGGATCCCGGGGGATCTGCTCCACCAGGCCTCGCACAGGAATCTATCCACACCGAGGGTGGGATTTCGAGTGGTCTTGGGGTTCCCCACCAGGTACCAGACTTTCTGGGAGACGGCTAACAACAAGAAGGTGGCAGGAACCAGAACAGGGCTTGCTTTTGGGTTAGGCTGGAGAAGAGCAACAAGGTACAAGATGTGCTGCAGCAGCAGATTTAAGCTGATGAGCTCCTCTGCCATGCGGGAGCGGAAAAGCAGCTCCGCTTGACGTCAAAATCAGTGATAACGTTTCCACACACCCTAAAAGAATACTCATGTTCAAAATTACTAGCCCAAATACAAGTCCCAGGCAGGCAAAATATTAAGGTTGCCAAAAGATAACGAGCAAACACTTGGTCGGAAACATGGGTCCGTGTTGACACAGCTGCTCCAAAGAGTGCTCCAGCCCTCTGCCAACCAGAAAACAAGCAGGGAGGGGACGGTCAGAAGCAGAGAGACAACAGCCCCTCTGTGGCACCCCCCCTCTGCACGGCCAGCTGAAACACCCCCGGCTCAGTCCCGCAGCCCGAGGCGGCGAGTGCCTCCATCACAGCTCTGCCGAGCTCCCCGCAGCCGCCCTCCCTCCCCTCCTGCTGGCCAGGACACCCAGGCGGCTGCGGGAGGGGGGCCAGGACACCGAGGGGACAGCGACACAGCTACAGGACAGCGACCGCGCCAGGAAGCATTAACGTCCCTAGAGCTACCACGCTTAGAGTCTCCACCCTGCAACTCTCTGCCGACTCTCAGCTGGAGGCACCCACCCTGCTCCCCCACGGGATGCTGCTTCAAGTACAGGCGTAGCCTTGAGAAACGGTTTGCTGATTATTTCAGTGCTTGTGGCTCTCTGCTTTGCTTTGAGCAAGGCAAGGCACTGCTGGGACGCACACCTCCGCTGCAGCTGGCAACAACCCCGGCGGTCTGGGGCAGATGCATTGCGTGGGCTTGATCCTTCCCCAGGAGATAAGCCCCTTGTTATAGCTGAAGCACAGCATCAAATCCCTGTGCGCGATCTACTTTGATGACTGATGAAATAGACAAAAAGTTTACCTGAAGTCTTTTAAATTTTCCCATTGGTACATTTTTAAAGCTGAAACTCCACAGTAAATTAAAAGACTAAGAATACTGCTAGGCTTTTTTGATGCTGATATTACTGGTGCTCATTTTGTAAGATATATTTTTAAGTGCAGGGGAGAAGAGAAAGTTACTTGATCTTGGAAATTCTCAAAAACACTTTACAAGTGTTTAACAAGATGTGCTTGTATTGATGCAGGTGATCTGCTTCATAAGCAATGAGAAAAACATTTGTCATTTACAAATCCCTTCCCCCTGCCCCGCCAAAAAAAAAAAAAAAAACCACAGATTTATTATTGCCATGCAGTGGTCTGACACGGTGCATAACCACAGGACAGCCACCCGCTATGCTGGGGAAACCTAGAAATGAACTGCGGGAGGAAGCAGTAGACAGATTTACAGCGGAGAGCACAGGCAGAGCATTAACTCTGCTGAAAGGGAATCCTGCCCTGTTCCATCGCTATCTTAAACCCAGTTCTTGAAAAACTAATGCCCAAACCGTAATGGTCACTTAGGTGACCGGCCGCCCACACCCTGGGCAGCTTCCTCCACCACCTCTGCTGGTCTTCTGTTTTGGTGCAGGCTGACTCACCGGCTCACCGAGCCCTCGTGCTGGAAGTCCCCTGGGAAGCTGTGCTCCGCCGTGAGAGCCGGAGAAAAAGGCTGGAGAGCACAGAGCCGTGGCCCTGCACCTATTCGGCAGCTGCTGCACGAGGCAGGCACAGGAACTGCTGCGATCCGCAATCCATGCTGGATATGCTCCTCAAAGATTGCACTCCCCTGTGCTCACCAAGTTCTTCTGCAGGGGAGAATGGGCAGAGGCAAACTACTCACCATCACAGCGGAAAAGCAGCTTATTTTTAAGCAAACTGCGTGCTCCTCAGCTGGGGACAGGCGAGACGAAGACCCCAACCGTTCCAAAACCAAAGCAAGAAAGGGGAAGCGCAGCGAGAGGTGGCTGTCGGACCCCGGAGCGAGCCTCAGCCCCGCTGCACACAGCTCCCTCGGGCCAGCTCCGGCAGCCCAGCAGGTTTCAAGTCCCAGGAGAAGACACTACAGAGCACCCTTCAGTCTGACCCGCAAACAGCCCCGTGCAAAGCCGTACGCCTTTCCACCACCACCCTGCCGTCACCAGCAGATGAGATAGAAACTCCACTGAAGGCCTCGGGTGAGCGCAGAGATGCTGACCTGCCCATGCCAGCACCGTGGGCCACATTTGTACCACTGCACGTCATCAGACATCCGATGGGCACAGAGAGCCACGCTACGCCTGGAGCACAGTAACTGCCCATGTATTCCCCCTGGTCTGCCAGCACTGGGATTTCACGAGTGCTTGATGAGCAGAGACCTGCCAACAGGCTGCCCTGTGTGCTGAGCTCCTCTCCAGCTACCCGGTCTGGGAGCCGCGCATCCTGGTCCTGCAGACCAAAACTTTGAATTGTAAACTACTTATTTACATTTCCAGCTGGCAGGCAAGGCTGAGCGATGGACCACAGAAGCCAGGTCCATGAGTCCCAGCGAAACAGCCAGCAGAGAGCATTCACTTCTCATCGGTGAACCGTTACGGCACCCTCTGACCACGCGCGACCTGATGGCCAGGACAGAGGATGCTGGGATCCACCCCAGGACTCCTGCTCCTAAACCCCCTTATTCCATGTCCAGCTTCGCCCACGCTTCCTCAGTTGCCCACTGCCAACGTCCTGGAAGCGAGTCACCGCATCTGGTGGGGCAGCAGGAGGGTCTGTGGGAGCGGAAAGGAGCTCGCTCTGCGCCCTGCTGCCGAGGTGCTACAGGGTCGAACTTAAACCAGTCGTTTTGTGCGGAGGAAGGAGGAGAAGAGCTGAACGTCTCTCCCCATGACATCGTGCTCGGAGCACACCAACCTGTGGGACTCAAGAGCAGCATCACTTTTCTGCGCTTGTGCTGTTGGAAGATTACACAGAGGAAATTAAAATGGAAGAGGCTTGTTTGTACATAAATGAGCTCCCAGTTCCTACCTATGGTACATGAATAGCAAAAGCTCAACAACTAAACCCAAGTCACACATTTTATATACTTTAAGGTAAGCATTATTCAATTAAAATTCTCTGACTTTACTTCCAGGTAAACACCCAGATATTGGTCCCAAACTTCATCTCCTACAGATGACGTAGCCGATAACTCTCTGAGGCAGCAGACAGCAGGCAGACTCTACTCTTCCTTGGGGAGGCAAAATAAAACCATTCCACGCCCTACGGAATTCACCAAACGTTTTTTTCATCTGAAAATATTTCATGATGACCCCATAAACTGGGCTGATCAAAACACTCAGTGAAAAGTGCAGAGAAGCTGCGTGTCAGACTGGAACGAAGCACAGCTCCGGCAGGAGCACAGCCTCCAGGCGAGGCTTCTGTCTGTCTTTGGAGCTGTTCCGTTCCCTCGCACGATGGAAGACAGAGTCCCAGAAACATCGCTCTCCCTGGGAGCGAAGGAAACTTACTTTATCGCTCCCCACGGGGGTGCAAGGGGGCATTTTCCTCTATTTAACCAAGCAACCCATGAGCCACACGTACCCGAGACAATCCCAGCAAGCAGAGGCCATCGCAGGGCACACGTAGAGGGAAGCGTACCTGTGACTGCCGCACAAAGATGCCGTGGTTTTCTTCACAGGTGAAGTATTTCCTGCCCTGCACGGTCCCATCGTTCTTGCCCTTTGCTTCATCCAGGATGACACCGACCCACTTCCCCGTGGCAAACAGAGTGGCACCGACATAAGCCACGGTACCGCGGTGCCCTTTCCCGATGACTTCGACTCTGGAGCCCACCTTCAGGGGCTTGCTGCTCGCTTCCACGCTCATCCTGGTGCCGGTGCTGGATGCCTGATGACAGAGAGAAGAAGCACAGCGAGTTAAACATAGCTGGTGCAGACAGACGGACCCAGGGCTCGGATGTCGGCACTCTCACCCCCCTCCAGCACCCCTCACCCCAGGCTCTGCACAGGGCCGCCCGCAGCCTGAGGGGTCGGTCCCCCTTCATCTCCGCCGCCCTTTCTTTTCAGGAGCCAGCAAAAGGTAATTCCTTCCGTTACAGCTGCCAAACAGGAACCACAAAAAATGGCAAAACCAGCATTAACTACTACTCTTCAGCTTTTAATAGACACACCACACTCAGAAACCCAATTTATAAGTTTTTGATAAGCTTTGGGGGGAAAAAACCCAACAAAACTGTGAAGTAGCAGATGTTAGCGCAGTCATACTTGCCTTAGCCTATACTTGCTCCGTCCTTTTTTCATTATATCAGAAACCGCCCACAGCTTTCCACCCTCTCGCATCACATGCTCAGGAATGGAAAACCCATTTCCGATACAGGTTACTTTCCTACCCCGTGTCAGGATTTAAGAGGACCCGGTGGCCCACCACCAGCCCGAGTTAGACCGCCCACCCACACCAGTTTCCCACTGCACTCCTGGGACCCCCTCCGAGCCGGCACTGCGGGGTACCCATTGTAACAGCGCTTCCTATCAGGATGCTGATGAGCAGAAAATAGTGGTGCTAAATTCATCAAGCTTTCAAGGCGTTATCATCGTAAACATTAATCCACATTTATATTTCAGCGTGCATCATTAGATTTCAGGCTTGTCATCCCCGATACGCACCCCTCTGTTTAAAGTTAACCACGTTTATCAATTCTTTTAGAGCATCAGTAAGGTGATGGCTCTGAGGAACTCAATTAAGGTACTCGAGACCACTACAATTGAAGTAAGACTGACGAAGTTTTTAAGGGGGGGCCAGACAAGTAAGGCGTTGGGATCTTCCCCCCAGCCCCGATGCCTCCTCCTCTGAAATCAGCCCAAGCGAAATAGATTAAGTTTGCACTATATTGCCACAGAGCTAAATTAACTATATATTTTTAATTGTTTGAAAAGCAGTGCTATACTAGTACCCCCACCTCAAATGTTGATGCCTTTAAAAGGCTACTGCTGGTAAATACAGTGAAGAAGGGAGGGGGACGTTTGACTGTCTCGCCCTGTTTAAGTTCCGTAGTTGAGTCCGACACTGCGGCGTTGTCCTTACAGCGGTCTCTAAAATGAAGCACATTTGGCATTTACATCATCCCATTTGTCAGTAGCTCTGTTTATTGTGTAGAAAATATTTTGTTTTGATTGCTGCTGGGCTTGGCTTAAGTGAAAGAAGATACTCTTTATTCGGACGAGAACAGAAGGCTGCTTTCACCCCCCCAAGCCACGACACAGCAAACGGCAGAGGAAGGGCGCTCTCAAGCTGATGGATGCAAGGACGAGCTCCAGCAGCAGCCAGACACCAAGTGGGGTTTTCAGCAGTTGCAGCGGCAGGTAGGCTTCAGCCTGCACGAAGAACCAAGGGTATTTTGAAAGCTTCTGGCTGGCACATGCAGAAACCCGAATCACCACTGTTAGCAGACAAACCGGCAAATTATTGCCTTCCTTTGCGTACTGATGTATTGGGTTTGAATGCAGAAGATACCCATCAGGAGGTTTTGTGACCAAGAACTGCGACGCCAGTTTTCCACAGAAAACTGAACTCCACTTTTCATCCAAATACAACTGGCAGAAATCAGAAGCACAAAATAATCCTTTAATACAAGCCGAAATCAGTCACCATTTTCTAGCAAATAAACAAAAACAAGACCTCAAATCTAAAAGCTTATGCTACACACTCAAATAAATGTCTACCAAAATATTGGATCCTTTCCGCTGTCAGAAGGACTAGCAGCAATATTCTGCAAAATACTTGCAGCTTTAAACCAATGTGTCCCACTTGTTATAAAAAATGCGAGAAAAACTCTAAGAAAACAAGAAGCCTAAAGGAAAAGCAAGTTTCACCATTGGAATAGAAAGCTTCCTGCTCAGTGATTTTAAAAACAATCGCTTCCCTTTTTATCCATCCTGGTTTTTACTGGCCATCTTACCTTTCCGGTGGCTGTGGCCAGCTGCAGCCCAGGTAAGATCTAAAGGCGTGTGAAACGCCACAAGCTGGGAATGGGAGCTGCACCGCTGCAGGTACCACCTGCCTGGAGCAGGGCACGGCTCTCGTCGTCACCGGGCTGCCTGGGCACAGGCGCTGCCCGGGGTAAGGGTCTTACGCCTGTACTAACAGTTAATTGATGGTGGAAAGTCCGTTCTACGAGTGTTCACACGAGACTTCAACATGTGTTGGCTGAGGTTAAAACACAGGACGTGCTTACAGAGGAAGTAAGGAAGCAAGATTATGAACTGAAGATGTCGGACTCGTACCACCATAGCAATGTCTCCAGCCGATTTGATAAATAATGTACCCAGTTAACAGAAAGCGGGCAGATTTACTGCTAATTCATAAGGTAAAAGTGTCACGCTGTCTTCCTGTGGCTAAGTTCAGCTCCAGTCCCGCAGACCCTTTTTTCAAATCACAGCGTTTAGGTTTTATCTTAATGATGACATGTTCCAGCTTAGGCTCAGCTTGCACCGGTGACTTTCCAAATCACGAGACGGGGACGTTTCTCTGGTAACTTCTGGAGATGCTCACGGACACCCTCACGCAGCTGCACGGGCTGCAAAGCAGGACAAGCTCACAAACACTTGTGCCAGCAGGAGCAGGCAGAGCAGACACTCAGGACCAAGGAGGCAGCCGAGGGCGGGCGCTGGCAGACAAAAGCCCAGGGAGATGCTTCAGGAGGAGCGGAGCATGAGCTACGAGCTACACGCCTTGCAGGAACCAACCTCTCAGCTGCACTGAGTGGGACAAGAGCCTCGGAGCACAGAGATAACCCTGCCAGGCTTTCGCCTTTCAAACTATTTGATTTTTATTTTTATTTTTCTATAGCAGCAGTCTGTAGAGCAGCAGCACATAAACGAGCCTCAAAAATCAAGTATTTCACCGTTTCTGCTGCAGCAACATCATGGTGTTGTGGGTGCACACGGGCATCTGGGGAACGCTTTCTGCAGAGCACCTGTATGGGAGCTGCGGGAGAGCTTGTCTTCCTTGCTTCCTTTCCAAAGCATCAGAGTAAAAGCACATATTAACAGTAACCAAAACACCTAGATTTTTAAGCAGTCAGACACAGGATACAGCATGGCTCCACATTACAGCTTTTCTGACAGCACAGCCAATTTACGAGGCTCCTGACGTCCTTCCCCCCAGCCTCTCGCCCGCTCTCCGTCACGGATGGCCAACCTCCCAAGCGCGCTGCCCCAACTGATTTTAAAAACACCGTCTCTCGAGCAGGTTTCGATGTGGCCGCAGACAGACGCCCGCCACACGGAAGGGACAGGCAGCAGAGGTGGAGGTGCCAGATTTGCCAGTTCAGGCAGTTACCAGCAGAGCCACAGCAGAAGAGCACGCCACCGGCCTCCCAGTGCCGCCTTCCTCCTCGCCAGCAGTCGCATAAATTCTCCAGGGAAGAAAAACTGGGACTTCACATGGAAAAAGAATTTCCTGACTTTTTTTAAGCCAGAAAAGCTCTTCAGGGCCTGTTTTACAAATTATGAAGCAGAGATGCATAATAAAGCAAGCAGCACATCTTTTTTCCTTGCAAAGCCATCTCCAGAGACCATCCCCTAAGACTCAGCAGCAGACTCAAATGAGTGAATCACCTCATCAGCCTATCTGGAAGTTCCACCACATTTCACTTGCAACGTGCTCCGGCACCGATTTTCTGCCACAGCGACTCCTTTCCACGCCCACAGAGGAGCAAGCAGTCCTTTAACAGAAAGAAAAGACTTTTTCCCTGCATCAAATCGCCCTAAGATTGCAACGAGCTACTCAATTAGTGCAGCAGAAAGAATCTAACACCAGACTTTACTGAAAAGGAGAGTAAAAACATCACGCGGATCAACGCCTGGCAAGCTCTTCACGCCCCAGCCGCCCTGGCACCAGAAAGCCTCTGCTCTGCAGTCAAGCAACTGGAAAAATCAAAATGCAGGTAAAAGCCTCCAGGATGTGCCATTTTCCCGACTATGAATAGATATCCAGCACAGGATTCTTCTCTGCAGTGGTATGAAAGGGTAGACCAAAATAATTTACATTACCACAGCAAAACACAAAATTATGCAAATTACTGTAAATCTGCTGAGTAGTCTGAAAAAACTGCCAACTCAGGTAGCGTTCCCTTTTAAAGATTCGTTTTCAATGAGTTCTAGCATTTTCATCAGCAAACAGGGCAGAGGGCTTCGTATTTCTTCTCTACATACCCAGTCACACAGGGAAAGCATTTGAAGGTTACTTTTTACATGGTAAAACAACTGAAAATCCCCTAGGAGCCATAAAACCCCAGTTTTCTCTCCGGAGGTGCCCACGGACAGCCAGGAGAAGCGGCTGCGGGTATTTTCTGTCCTTTATTTTGGGCACACATCCGTCCCTCCCAGGCGATCCAGCCCCTGCTCACCCCAGGGCGGCGGTGCCGTACCCCGGTGAGCACGGCCACCCCGGCGCCCGCAGGCGTGCTCAGCCCGCCGGGTCACCTCCGCTGGCAGAGACCTGAGCTGGGTAAATAAATGGCTTTTGGTACGCTCTGGCAGGTAATTTATCGCTGCAGCGTTACCTTCAGACTAATCCTCCGAGTCATAAACATAAAAAGGCTTTAAATTATTGGGAGTGTTGACCTAAAAAATAAACACGTACATATATAGATAGCTAGCCCAGCTGCTGTGTCCCAGGAAATCCCAACAGGCACTTGGCTGCAATGAGCTCAATGCGTCCGACCCTGGACAAAGGACACTTTTTCCAACATACTGCCTACTCCTGCAGTGTGTCCGCTGGCTTTGGCACATCTCTGTGTTTCTGGCCCAGGAACACCAGAACTTCACCCAAAGCTGCTGGTCAACAAAACCAAGGCAATTCAGCCTTTGGCATCTGTTCCCATCTCTAACATTTGCAGACTTCAGAAGGTGAGAACTAAAGTCTGCAAAGCACTATCAAACCGCTTTAATAAAGAAAAAGCTCAAGAACAACACATTCTAGGGCTGAAACACCATGTCAGTCAAAAACAACAGCCAAGCTAGCATTAGCTATTTCTCAGCTCCTTTCCCTCACATACCTGCTTCTTTCCCAGCAAAGCCCTGCCCAGACCAGAGAGAGCATCTCCCTGCAGATGCTGCCCGTATCCCAATGGGGCGAGAGCATTTGTAAAGCAACGCTGCTCTCTCACCTACCCAAGGGGGGCCAGCAGCAAAAAGGGCACAGTAAGGACTTCACCAGGTCTGTATAAGCCCAGCTGGGACCTCAGCTGCCCGGCAGTCCACGCACAACACCTTTGCTGCCCACGTTCACTGGATTTAGAGCCAGCAGCGCCAGCACCCGCAGTCCCAGCAGCCGTGTGGACAGGCTCCCTCGACTGAGCAGAGCGATGGCCGCTTGTGCTGAGCCCAGGGACAGAGCTGGGGAGGCTCCTGCAGAGACAGAGCTGATGGATCCACACGGGTTTCCGTACTCCAGGAAAGACGTGAGCGCGCAATCCAAAACTCCACCCAAGTCCTGGCTGTCAGGCTGTGGGACCTGCAGCTCCGTCGCTGGAGCGAGCCCCCACCGCTCCACAAGCCTCTCTCCACCTCCAGATAATAGATTTATTTAATGATATTTCAAGTCCAGATAATGGATTTCGATAGTGACATCTCAAAGAAGTTTTGTCTTCGTTTGCCTCGTGACTCCCCTCAGCCTGTATGAACACGGGTCAGTCTCGGGGTTTGTTTGTCACTCAAGTCATTAGTTAGATGTTCTCATTAACACAGTAGCCAATTAATAACATACGGGTGTGCATCACCACAAGAAAGTAATAGTCGTTAACATCCTTCTTGTCTGCGATCTCGTTAGTGCTGAATGACCAAAGTTAATGCAACTAAATCTGGCAAAAGTAGGTACACGTTTTCAGTCTCAAATTATAATTTTGTAAATCTATCAAGTAAGGTTTCGTTTTAAAAAACAGAAAGTTTATTGATTTCATGGTATTCTCGTGCCAAGCATCCTCCCTTCCCAAGAAAGTCCGTAATTTGTAATATCAGCAAAAAAGCAATTCAGAGTAACTCCTTCCAAACACACGTTGCTTACAACGTCTCGCCAAGGAACTTTTGGAGTAGCGTCCTGCTCTAACCCCGTCCCCAGTTCCTCTTCCTGAGTAGGACCTCACTGTTGACAAAATTGAGAGGGCACAAATGACGCTTTGAAAGCCCAGAAGCCCCTCCTCCACTGGCAGATTGTGATTTTTGGGAATCTAGAAGACAACTTCTACCGATACAAAACTCACCCCAAATAAAATGGCAACAATAAGACTGATTAAAAAGGAAAATTCATAAGCTGCATATCCACTCAGAGCAAGGATTTCCTAATGTAAGTTACTGCTCGGCCCCACTGAAGTAAAAAGAACAAAAAAATAAATTTGCTAAGAATAGTTAGAGAAGTTAAGGGCAGCCTGGGAGTTTGAGAACAGAGCCTTACCTGTAAAATAAGGTGCAGCCATCACTGGGGAGAAGGACATTCCCCGACAGGCACACGCGAGGCACACAGTCCGGCTTCTGCAAAGCCACGTGCACGCAACACACGGATCGGTGCAGCTCCCTGAAACCGCTCGTAGGAACATCTGCCGGCTCAAACACGCTTCCACCTCCACCCCATAGAGAGCTCCCACTCTGCACACAGAGGACTCGTGTGAGCCCCGGGCGGGCAGTGTGGGGCTCCAGAGGATCCGGGCAACGCATGGCACCTGCCTGCGATGTGCTGCTCTTCCTCCTCATCCTCCTCCTCCTGGGCAGGAGCCAGCAAGCTCCCCCAGGCAGCTGGGCAGCCCGAAGCGAGCGAGTGGTCCCTGCACAAGAGCACCTCGGCCCCCCGCCGCCTCCGAGCAGTTTTTACAACTTTTATCATGCCCTCCAAATCACCCGGTGGATAAACCAGGATGTAGAGGCTGTGCTCACACATCCTTATGCGCTCAACTTGATGCAACGATGAAACATCTTTCCGTCAGTCTGTGGTCAGGCAAAAGGCCCTCCTGCGGTAACGGAGGAAGTTCTGGGGGGTCAACAGGGTGGACGTGGTGCTAACTGGAAAAAAGGTCTGCTTCTCTACTTCACAACGTCTGTGAAGGTACCTAACTACGCTGCACTCCCTGAACCTGCTGGGGCACAGCACGAGGGGGAGAAAAGGACTTCAAGGGGCTCAGTGAGGTCCCCCCTCGGCAGCTCTGCACCACGGCTGCAGCTTCCCAGGACCCACCAGAAATGGGACTGTCCCAAGGCCATCCACCTCTCAGCGGGAAGGACAGACTGCCACCCATCTAGGGGCAGAGAGGTGCAGAACGGACACCGTGGTGGGGTGACAGGTACGGTCACGGCCATTTCCCCCACCTCACATCAACACCAAAACACCTCCTGCTCCTGGGAAGGGCTCTTTGCACCACCACAGAGTTCAAACAGAAAGACCGAGCGTACCGAGTATAACGCTATCGCAGCATGCGCCCACGAAATGTCCACAGACCTTCACCCACACGGCTTTTTTTAGGGCAGGATCTCAATCATCGTTCCACAAGATCCTTAGTGTCCCGCCAGGGGCTTCACCTGCTTCTCCCAGCACCACCTGCTGCAGTTCAAACTGGGAAGCACCACGCTCCTCAGCATCAAAGCAGATCTCGCACCAACTACCCCGCTCAGATATCCCGTTAAGTACGCATGTGATTGCTGCAATATCCATTCTCAAATTCAATAACTGTTCTTGAGCTTAAGATCAAACTATGCCTCTAAAGAGCACAGATAACGTCAAGGTAGTGCTGTATGCTCTACAATTAAATCTGGCCAATACAGAAATTCATCAAAACTTAAACACTGAAGGTCCATTTGTCAATCACTAATTTTAATAGAAACATTTCCCGAATCCTTACCATTCAGGAAAGAAGGGAGAGCACGGAATAAGCCTCTAACATATTCATGCTCTTAAGGCAATGGCTCTCTAAATTTTGTTTCTAACTAACTAGAAATAAGACAGTAGAACAAGTTGCACTGCTCCAGCCCGAGGATGACAGTGCGCGCCATTCATCGACATCTCCATGGTCTTACACTCAGGAGCTCACCACGCTCTTCCCCCAGTGCCGGGGAGCGCAGTTTGGGTAACACACACAGCTCTGCTCTGACTAAAACCATAAGCAGCAACTCCGTCCCAGAGCTGCAGAGCCAGGTGAGCCACGGGGCCAGCTCCCCGGCTGGGGATCGCTGCTGTCCCTGCCTCAGGACACCGCACCAGAGTCAATGTTTTCTTTTTCTCGTGTTGCAGCTCGCCGTGACCCGCACTGCTGTCGGTACGTCGGACTGAAGCAAGGATCAAGCTGACTTCTCTGACCACTCTGTGTTGCCTCAGCTCTCCAGTGCTGTCAGACGAGCCAGAGTCTAATCTGCCTGGCTGAACCCAAGACTGGCATTCTCGTGGAGACTCAAAACAACATGATTACTGCAATTCCGGTTTTTAAAAGGAGAGAAACTGTCCAAGCTGGGCATAGTGTTCCCATCTACCTTCCCCACTGGATGACCACAGGCTGGGCACCCGGTGGCCTTCCCGAGCAGAGGTGGAAGGGCAGAGCCAGGTCGGCGGTGGGCCAGGGGACCAGTGCCCACGTGCAGCCGTTCCTCTCGGCTGCGGTCACTGTCCCTTGCCAGCTGCGGAGGAAGGAGGCAGGGGTGAGAGACACAGCAAACCTGGGGACGGTCACCCTGGGGGACACCAGGGCACAACAGCCCGACGCAGCAGCTGGTGACACGACCCAGAACTTCCTCGGGTCTCCAGGCACGGTACAACGTGCCAGCTCCTCACTGATCTCTTCCTAAGCAGCAGAGCGCGTCCCACGAGCTGCACCTCGCACACTGCAGGGTCTGCCCTCGGCTCTGGCGGGCTCTGCCTCCAGGAAAGCTGACGGACAAAACTTCAGGTGGGGCTGAGTTTCGGGAACTCTTCCCCCGCCACCAGTGACCAAAAGGTGGTCTTTGGCCAGCACCCAATGAACAAGGGAGGCACGAGCATCCTCCCTGGTCAGGCCAGCCTTCCCAGCGGGCCACACCGGTGCTCTGGATACCCAAATTTTGGGCACAGAGAGCAAGGTGGTGATACACCGATGGTGAGTAAAGAGGATGGAGGAGCAGAGAGCTGTGGGAAGCTCCCGCAGACGCCAGCCCACAGGAGGAGAAAAGGGGTACGCACACGAGGCCGGAGTCACCCCCCCCCGAGGCCACTCACCTACTGCCGGACTCTGAATTAGGCAGGAGCCCCCGGGAGGTCTGGGTAAGCATCAGTGTGGACAATTCGTAACAGCTCAATCATCGCTCCCATGCAGCGATGGTCTGAAGGGTGAATAAGCCGCTAAGTTACATGAAATGAGAAATTAGCGTACCCTGATAGCGGAGGCAGCATTCCTTCCCCCCGCTCCCGCAAACCTAGACCGCAGGGTGCCGATGGCCAGCTCGGGCACCCCGAGAAGGGGCACAGGGGAAGTGGTGGGGATCGGGCAGGCAGGAACGCTGACCCACGGGAGCAGCCATCACTGCCCGCGCGGCCCCAGGCTGATCTCCGGCAGGGCAGGCCCTCGGCAGGGGGCTCGGAGGAAGCCACCACCCCAGGAGGAGCTCCTCACCCCACTCACCGGACAGGCAGGGACAGGGCTGGAGAAGAAGCCTCCTCCTGGCGAGGAGCGAGCCACGTGGGCTGCGCTTCGACTGCCCACATCCTGCTCCAGTAACAGGAGACTTTGCTCCGTGCAGCTGCCTACCTGGCACCGCTCAGAAATATGGCATTTTCCCATTTTTACCCCCATTTAAAGTATTACACACATTTACAGACCATTTCCTCAGTTATTTGAGGATACTGGTTATTAGTCACTGAAAAATGGATGCAATTCCAAGTGACTTGACTTGTGATTTGAGCGTGATTTGGGTCACTACTGTGTTTCATCTGAGGATGACGGTTTCAGTGTTTCGCTCCATTATAGCAGATAACCCAAGGAATATTTATTGTATTCCTTCCAGAAGCCAGACTCACATCATTACTCCGGCACACAGGGACGCCTCCCTCCGTGCAGATAGGACTAATTGAACCTCAAACTGTCATTCAAAGTACAGATCAAAAGTTTCAGGTGAACCTTGAACACAGCAACCACCTCTGAAAAGCTCCGATGACGAGATTCACGACCGCAGGTTAAAACACTCTTAGCCTCAAATTCAAGACATGACCCAACACAGCTGGAATAAGGAAAGACTTGAAAATAACTCTAGTTTCTGCTAAGTCTAGCTATTACCAAATAGATAGTGTGTGGTGCTGCCATACCGTCCCTATTGAAAGGAGGGGATTACCCCAGGATTAAGAGCAGACCCGTCAGCCGGTGACAGGGTGGGGGTGGCTGCCGTCTCACCCAGCAGAAGCTGGAGCGGCGCAGGTCTGCCGCCGTCAGACTGGCAGATGAGCCAGGATGAAGCCCCCACTGTGCAAACACCGCTGCGGTCCTGGATTCATCCTGCTCAAGGCTGGGGAACAACCACAGAGCCGGCGTACGACCACGCGTCCCTAAAACCGTCGTACGGACACCGCCAGGACAGCCAGTCGCTCCAGCCCAGCCGGAAGGGCCGGCGCAGCTCTGGTCCCTGCGGTACCGACTTCAAAATGCAATTTGAGTAAAATGCAGATAAGCCTGCTTGCTTCCAGGAGACACAGCTGCCGTCCTGCCTGACCGAAATTCAATGCAGTTATCAGGAGAGGATTTTCAAGACTAGGTTTGAAATGTCACCTCCTTCGCCCCGCTTCCCCGCACTGAAAACAGCAACACTTAGCAAACACCGAGTCCTGGAAGCTAGAGCAGCCTGCCTCCATACGCCCGCAGGCACCATTTCCCAGCCCAGGGGAGCGCTCCGCAGCCACATCCCCACACGGAAACACACTTTGACCCTGCACAGGGTGGGTAAAGCAACTTCCCAGCCGCACGCTATTGCCGGCAGCCCCGAGCCTTTTTCTGAATGGCAGCTGCTCCGTTCAGCAGCCTGTGACTATGCAAGCAAATCCTTTCGGACAGAGACCAAGTCACACGCGCACGCCCCACCGGCGACAGGCAGCTCCGGTCTCGGTGCTCTCGCACAACGCCCTTGCCTGGGCAGGCAGAGCAGTCGCAGGTCACGCTCCTCCACGGGGTTTTTTCGGGCAGCCCCTGGGCCGGACACAGACCCGGCGTAAGGGGGGCGGTGGGAAGGGGTCTGTCCTCCCCGGCTCTGCCAAAGCGCAGCCCTCCCGCCCCTGCAACCGGCCCTGGAGTTACAAAGCACTCTGCCAAGTTGGCAAGCACCGAGTAACAGAGGCGCCGAAAATGCGCTGCCCGGTCCCCAAAACAGCGAGTGTCTGGGACACGATGTCACCATGCTGGCGAAGAAGAACAAAACGACAAAGAAAGAAACTCCAAAGAAAGGCCTTGCTGTAGGGCCGGTGCCCAGCTCCGGTTCTGCTGCCCACCGCACAGCCCAGGGTTAACTGCAATATGGTAAAACCTGGAAATGATTTTCAGGCACTCGGAAGCTCAGTATCTCACCATGCAACCTGGAAAATAAGCAAAGAGGAAGGAAAAAACACAATGCAGAAAGGAAAACAGCCCCGAATCTTTGTGCTGAAAAGCTCTAGAAAGATTTTGTCATCGCCGGAGGCTCAGCTGACTCCTCATTGCATTATCAGTGATAATTAACAGCAAAGACAGACCAACTTAAATCAAAAGGACACGTCTGCTAATATAATTCAGACTATTTATCCACCCACCGTATACAATAACGGATATTGTTAGTGACAAAGATATCAAATTCCAGAAATATGAAAGCACAGCAAACACCATCTAGATTTCAGTATAAAAATAGATATATTTTTCATTGCAACAGATAGCATTAAGATACATCACGATATTATCTAACAGCATAGCCAGGAGTTTGTAAATAAGTTTCCCTCCCCCCAACTTACCCGGCTGTATGTGTGTCTCTTGCTCTGGGCCATGCTGCCGCTGGCTTTTCTCTTTATTTTAAAGATTTATTATTTTTAGATAATGGTCTCAGTTCATGGCCAGCAGTAATTCAGCAGAGGTTTTTCACATTTCAGCCGATGCAACCATCCCGGCGTCCCCCCGGTGAGGCTCCGCTGGGCCGCACAGAAAGGGGAAAAAGCCCTTTTCTGGCAGAGGATTCTTTAATACAGGGATATACAAAAATCCAGCCCAGCTGATGGAGACTACTCTGCGCTAGTGCCGCTCCAGACTTGTCACCAGCGCTGCCAGCTCGCTGGGTCCTAACGCTACCCGGCTCCCGGTGGAGCCGCAGGAGGAAAGCCAACGGGCCTCGGCTCACCCACCGTAAGACCCCGGCACAGCCGCCGGCACAGCCGCCCCTCGCCCACCGCGCCAGGGCACCGGGAAGGACGAAGCCTCCTCCTGCCTGTCCCACCGGGCGGGCAGCGCCCACCGCCGGGTGCTGGGCAGGGACCACCCCAATTTCCTTCTGCCTGGAGCCAACCAAGACGCCCCTGGACAGCACCATAGCAGGCTCGGCGTGCCTCCGCTCGGCGTGCTCCCACGCTCCCTCCCATCCCGCCTTGCCTAGCGCCAAGGTTTGCCCCCATCAGCCATACCTTGCTCTTCCCGCCTCCCTCCACAGCAAAGTTTGAGGAGGAATAACACCCTGATGCAGGGTATCTCCCCAACACCCCACGTACGGCACCCCGGCACCGCCAGGTCAAGGTGTGCAGACAACCGTGGCTCGCGGCGCAGGCAGATGGGAAGCACAGAGACCAAACAGTTAATCGTGAGGCATTTTTTAAAATCAATAATTATTCTTCCCCTGGTTGATCTGAATAGATGTCTAATTAAAGTCATCAGCCCCTCTTCTCAGAGCTGTCTGCGGCATCAATCGCTGCCTGTGAAACAGCAAGCGGGGCTAACGGAGGGGCTTTGGCAAGCCACCGTGCCCAGCCGCCTCGTGCCGCAGCTTCTTCCATGGCTGCGAGACACCAGCACCCACCAGCAGCCCGGGACGCTGCGCCCAACCGTCCCCTCCCCGGGACACCAACGCACGCGGCCGTCTCCGAAACAGGGGCCGCACCATGAATTTTTATGACTGTTTGTATCCTATTTTAGCACGATCGCAGCAACCGTAAAGGACGTAATGAACTACCTGAAGGGAAAAACCCAACGTCGTCAGGAAGTTTTTAAAAGGGTGAAGAGGAACCTGCTAGGGAAGCTCTTGGTAGGTCAATACGGGTGCTGAATTTTTCAAAATACTTGTATTCATGACCGTACCCTCCGGTCCCTTATCTCCTGCACGGCTGCGGATGACTCCTGAGTATTCTATGAAAGGCAAACGAGAAACGCAAGCTTCACATCAGCTATCTTAATGCCCGTACCCGTGCTGAAATTTTGCTTTAGGAACTGTAAGTCAGAAAAGCTTGAAACCACAGATATACCCCAAAAAAGCAGAGCACAGCACTGAACGGGGGGGGGCACGTTCAGGCAGAGGAAGACCAGAACGTCTCACAAGATGAAGTAGGTGGCCTTCAAGGATACAGCAACTGCATTCAAGGGAACGGACTTTAAGGCATGCACTCGGGGATGAACAACAAAAAACAACTAGAAACTAGGCCTTTATCAATCACAGGAACAACCAAGAACTCAACCGGAGCAACCCCAGACACTCGCTGATCGCCAGAGAGCTACAAACTGCCCAGGGTGAGCGAACAGGAACATCCCCGCACCCGCCGGGTAAAGCGGGAGAGGCACTCCCCGCCGGAGGGGAAAACCCTGCCACTGCTCCGGGAGCTCCACGAGACCGCTTTGAAAAGCTACAGGGTTTTTGTCAAAGGAGACTCATACTTCTTATGCAAAGCAAAGGTTATATTATCCATTAGATAAGCACACGGCAGTCAATGAACCTCCTCCGCGTTACTCCAGACGGCCAGCGCAAAGGGAAAGTTAAAACCTGTCCGTCACTTCCTAAGCAGTCTTCTGCGGAGATATGGATGTCCGAGCTGAAGTCATTTTTCCCCTTCTCTGTGCTGATTTAAAGGAAACAGTTACACATACAGAAATCCAACCCAAAGGTCTCTGAGAAAGTTACAAAAAGGCAAGAGTATCTTCCCATTCCCCTCAACTCTGTCGGCTCTAGGAGAGATCAAGGACCTTAGATGCCAAAACCCGCATTATTTGAACAAAACCCAAGTCAAACACAACCAAAACTAGTTGAACACAATGAAATGATGAAAAAGCGAGACTAGCATCAGCCCAGGTAGCCCTGCGCCCGTGCGGCTGAGCCAGCGCAGCAGGAGGAACCCGACCTCCAGCGGCTCTCAGCATCAGCCTCCCCACGCATTACAAATATCCTTTGCATCCGCACAACCTGTCGGGCGAAGGTTCCCAAAGCTCTCCCTGAAAACCTCTAGCCCGGAGACGGACAGGCCAAACCGCAGCGATCACCAGAGGAGAGGAATGCAAAGCAACACCAAAGGGAGCTGGAAAGACCAGACGGTGACGTGTTGGCTGATCAGAGACAGGCAGTTTGTCCCAGATCAGGTCACTCTGTCTTTCTCTACCGACTGTAATACGAACAACGGCAACAGCTTTGGGAGGAGGATCATGGTACTCGCCCTGCACTGATCCATAAGCGAAATGAAGGAGGGGTGGGGAGGCATCACTGCTGCAGCCCCCGGCAGTGAAGGTGGTTTCGGAGCACGGGGGGGTCTCCCGTTCACACTGCAGACAAATCCGACAGTTGTGGGTCAAAAAAATCCCTAGACTGAAAATACCCCTTTTGTCAACTTTCCGTCATTCCTCTACAAGGACCATGCACGCATTAGGGCTCCCCACCCTGCTCAGGCTCACAAGACTAGGACTCTTTTGGTTCCTCGCTAATGAATATTAAACCCAAACTTTCCCCTTTTAGAAAATCCATCAAGTGCTTTTAACCACAGACGGAAGCACCACCTCCAGCTTCGGAAGTCTCCAGCAACTCACTGCCAGAACCTGGGAGGCTACACTGGAGAAAACATCACCATATTTCACCTTTTTCTAATATTCTTCTCCTCTGCAGCCACTACCAGCCACCACTAAGACGGGCTCCTGGCCAAGATGGACTTTTGCTCTGACCCAGAACAGACGCTGCGCTGTGCTCTTCTCCGGCACGAACTACATCTGCTCCATTTAATTTTTTTTTTTTTTTTTTCCTTTTTAGCCAAGGTCCACTGGATTTTACCAGTGAGGGAGCTATCTACAGGCTGCATCTCTGCAGAGCCAGGCAAGCCCTGACCTCTCCCCTCAGACCGGGAGATGCAGCAGCACACTTCAGAGTCTCCAGGGGACTGGAAGTCTGGCACGTGCCCGACCACAGAGCCCTGCGCACAGCTCGGCTTCAGTCCTGGCTCAGGAGCAGAGGTTGCCACTTGCCTGCCCTGGAGCAACAGCAGCAAACAAGCTCGAGAGAGATCTGCCAGCGAGCTGCCCCGCAGCCAACGTCGCTCCTGCTCAGCCAGGGCTGCAGGGGCAGGACACCCCCCTGGCAGGGTCGCCGGAGCACATGGGACCAACTGTGCTCCTGCAAGGCGCAGGTCGCCCACCACGAGGGTCAGCAGGTCAGCACGCACGTGGGATCGGACGACAGCAGGGTAACTCAGAGCTGCGCCCCCGGTACGAAGAGAACCCCGTTAATGGTGTCGGGGATGGGAGGAGCCCCGGGGGAAGCGCCGATTCGGGCTGCTTTCACTCGTTTAGTTTAACGCAAGAGGAAAAAGGTTCTTGTGATCAAGGCGCGGGACAGACTCAGGGAATCTGGAATCTAGATACCAACGTTTTTCCTGTGTGAGCTCTGGGCCTCCGAGGCTGGGGCAGAGCCAGAGGAACAGCTGGCTGCAGCACGAGACGTACGAGAACTGTGGACACAGCCCTTGGCTAAACAGAGGACACGCCATCTTGCACAAATATTTGAAGGGTGCTAACCCCAGCAGAGCGACGGTGGTGTTTATATTCAAAGGAGAGGCTGGAATGACAAGCAGGGAAATCAAGTTAAAGAAACCCTTCCTCTAAGTACGAAGAAAACTGGGAAACAGCCACGGAATTTTACAGGGACTTCAGAGAGTGCAGAAGGGGGAACAGTCCTGCAGCAGCCTGGGAACGGATGACACGGGACACTTCTCCCTCTCAAGGGACGGGAACTTACCACTGTTTTTCCCACAGAGCGCTAGGAATAACAGGATATATGCTGAAACAAGCAAAAAACTAGTGAATAGCAGGAAGGCTTTCTTCCCAGCAAGACCGGCTGTAGCTGGAAGAGTATTTTTTCATTTAAAAAGAAAATTACAAGTGCTACACAGCTAATTTCTCCCTCCTCCACCAGTCCTAGAGTTTTCCATGTTAAACCTGAAGCGCAAGGGACTTTTTCCCGCACACACAATTCTTCCCCCTGAAGCGTCCCCACAGAGCCCGCTCTAGCGGACAGCTCAGCGGCCGGTACCCCTGCGACCGACCACCAGCTGGCAGGCGGTGGGGCCCCGCAGACCCGCCTGAGCTCCCATCGCCACCACCAACAAACGGACTTACGTCAAATCGCCCCGTTTCCCCACAGCGTCACCCGCAAGCGCAGCAGTGATGGAAATCAAACCCGGGTGAATAAAGCAACGCGAAGGAGTACGCAAGGAAGATATTTCCAGTAAGAACGCATACTGAATTTCTAATACCCAAGCAGGGACTCATCGTAGTTCCATTGGAAATCTAAAAACAGTTACACAAAACTTGAAAACATTTTACGTTTAAAACAAGCCTGTGATTAACCCCAAGGACAATCAGTCCATGACCATTTTAAGCCTCCACAGTCTATACAAAAGCTGCAAATAAAGAAGGGGGAAGAAGCCTCAATTTCAGGTCACTTAAAGCTAAATTAAAATTAAAACATCAGAGAACTACTAATTCAAGCTACTTGCTGTAGCATGGGCAGGCTCACAGCGATCAAAGCACACTCTCTCCTTGTCACTACAATGCCAAGGCTCAAACCTGCCTTCATTTTCTAAAGACCCTCTTAAAACACGCAATGCTACAGAAGGACTGGAACTACGGCAGATGGTAATGACTGCCAACGACGCTCCTCCAGAGCCCCTTGAAAGCTTCTCACAGAATTCCTACAGCTATTGAAATAGGTAAGGAACAAGCACAGAGCCACCTGCACCTCGTGCTGATGGAGCACCTCCGCCACCCAAAGACACCTGCCCTCGAGAGATGCCAAACTTCAGCACCTCCCAAGCCACCCTAACCGGCCGTTCCCCAAAGCCAGCAGCCAGGGACTGCCAGGGAAAAGCTGCGACAGCAGCAAGAAACACTTGCTCCCTCTGAGGGCAAGACACAGGAAAGAGATCCCGACAGCAGCGCCCAAAAGTGCCGGGGCCCAGCACCCAAAGCCCGCGGGGCCCCACCAAGCAGCCCTCCCCTCTTGCTGCGGCTGCCGGCCGGCCAGCAGCACCACGCTGGGAGCCAATGCACGCCGCTGGAGCAGGCTTGCCAGGAGCCCAGCCCACCCCGCACCATCCCCGCCACACTCGAGGGCTCTGCGCTCCCTCCCGCTCGGGGACCCCAGCTTCCCATACTCACACGACGATGGAGGACACGTCTCCGAGCCCAGATCCCCGCTTGTCCCAGCTCTGCCAGCGGGTCTGTGGTCTGCCAAAAGGCACTGCGCCCACCCATCCTCCTCCTCCCGCCCTCGCAGCTGGAACGCTGTGGTCAGAAGGTGGGGGATGCGTGGAGGCTGCTTGGCTGCAGCGCTGGAGGGTCTTTGCGGCCCCAGACCACAACGAGGATGTAAAACATACCAACTCCAACCCTTTGCATTGAGATTTCCTAAACCCGTACTGAAATAAGTATAAACAAAAACGCAAGAGCCTTTGAAAATGAGTTTGTGAAGAGATGTAGGCTTAACGTTCAAATCGCTGTTTTGCCAACCAGGAGGATGCAATACGGACTCCTTCAAGGAGATACCATTTCTTAGCCTGACAAAGTTACGTAGCACCATTCACCGTTTTCTGTTCTAATTCCTCATTTACCACGTAGACTTTGGATGAAAGTTAAAACTTGACGGAAAGACAAGAAGCCAAGGTTAGACAGTAGTTTTATTAGTTAACTGAAACTGCATTACACAGGGATATGTAGAGCTTCCTGTAATTAAAGCACTGTGAGACAGTCTTAAGCAACCGGTGCAAACAAGAAAAATATCCGTAAGATGAAGCTGGCTGTTGGCTGCTGCAGCCTCTGTAGAACCAGGAGATTTCGGCCCAAAGCTGGCTCTATAGAGAGGAAAACAATTTTTTTCTCCAAACTCAGACACTGTCATTTTCGGATGAACTGCTGTTTCAACCAAACAAAATAACTAAGGTGAAGAAATCTTCCTGAGGCTGCCACAGCCACCAGAGACTACAGCATCCCCTTTTCCACAAAAACATACCCAATTTTCTGACTCACCTCTTACTGCCTGATCCCCAACTGCGCTCAAGGCAGCTCCTGCCCAGGTCATCTCACAACTGCACGCGATAAACCCCAAGCCTCGGACAGCCGACCGGCGTAGTTGATTCCCAAGCAACAGCAGCTGCTGGGCAAGCAGATTACCTGCCTCCGGATCCAACCTCACCTTTTAGAGTACCGACAAGAAAATTTCTTGTTACGAAAGAGCACTGTGCGTCCCCAGCAGGGACGGTTCTAGCAGACCTCCTTGCACCCTTGGTGCTGGAAAGACAAGACTCGAGAGCAAGGACAAGGACAGGCAAAGGCAGCGCGTTGAGCAGGGACCGGCACACCAGGGAAGGGACCGGTGCAGTGAGCAGTAACCCCAACACAGCCCCTTCTCAGGCATTTAGGTATTTATTAGGCAATTAACCTGTACCGTAAGAGCTGCCTGTGTGTTTGTTCACAATTCCAGTTCAGAGGATCTCAGGAGACGTGTATTCGCATGGGAGACTGAACTAGATCAGCCTGGGGCATACTTCAGGCATCAAGGTCGTTCTTGCCCAAGTTTGGGGCCATCTTCATTCACCTGCAATAAAGTGGCAAACGTTACAGATCTCCACACATCGCCCTTTACGGGTAAGTCGCCAGTGCCGCACCACCCTTCCTCCCCAGGGACACAGGCCATCCTGCAGGCCCTTCGCATCCACAGCTTTATTGGGACCCACAATGACTGTCTGGTACCTGCCCAAACTCTGGAAGTAATACTCTTCATTACAGATAGACGATCATTACAAGGCCAAAGAATATTCAGTTTAAAACCTTCAGACTTTCTGCTGAAGTCTGGGATAAGAAACAGTCCACACGCCAGGTAGCGAACAGAACACTAACAGCTTATTCAGTTTAAGCAAACTGAGCAGGAAGTTTAAAAAAACTTCAGAAAACTCCCCGTTATTTATTTAGGAAGCACAAAATGCCATCTTAGTGTATTTTTATATATACATATATTTTATATATACAAACACATCTCCCTGTGAAATTGCTTCAGCAAAGCTTCTTTTTGATTGATAAGCGCAGCTTAGTCTTCCATCAAACTTGGGGTCAGAAAAGAAATTCTAAAAACGGCCCTTCAGGGTTCTGTCTTTATCGCATCAACGTAAATCCAGATCGAGTTTGCCGAGTTTAAGACTTTTTAAATTAAACTCTAAGCTATGCATCCTCCCCCAGGTGACCTGAAAGTCAGCCTGGGTTCTTTTCTATTCTTGCCTGAGACGTGGAAAGATTGCAAGGAGAGCTTGATCTGCCCGGTCGTACCTGTACCAGCTCCCTCCTCTTCCAAGTTTGCTCTCGGTTATGAAAGTCGGCACTGCTCAGCATGATGGGCAGGTATACAAAAGGCAAACTCTAGCCCTGTGGTTGGTGCAAGAGCCAGAGCAAATCTCAACTCCAGCTCCTGTTCCAGCACCGCTAGCAGGAGTACAATCTTACTTCTGTCTCCCAAGAGCCACCTACATGAGGCCAATAACACAGAGAAAAATCTGCCAAGCCATTAAAAACCTTAATTAAAGTTCTCCTTTGTAATGACGTCCAATAATGAATGACAGATACTCTGCTGTTACGGTGAGACTGAAGCCCACCACGCTGACCAGTACTGCCCCATAAATTCTTTGTGCTTTCCACGTATCCGTATCCCAACGTGTCCCGTTTTATATTTAGACCGTGATCTTTTTAGAGCACGGAGCATCGCTCATCCTGTCCCCGTACACCTACGGCACAGGAAGGTTCTCGTCCACAGCTCAGGCTGCTGCAGACTGCAGTAATGCAGGCGCCTGAGGAGCCACGCAACCCTCCCTCTGTTAGAGGCGTTCACCACCTAAAATAAAGCACCTTAGCCTGTGTCACTTGTAAACAACATAAACCAACGTGTTTTGGTGTTTGAACCACGACTGCCTGACGATAAGAGACAGAGCTTGCACGGATAGGCAATGCCTTTGATGAGACAGCAGAAAACACCCAAGCCTCGTGCCCCCGCGCCCCAGCGCTTGGCACAGCACCCGGGACACGCCGGCGGCTCTCCCGCTGAAGGCCACGCTGCCACCCAAGCACCAGGAGAAAGTTTTCCGGACCCCTCGCCTATTTAAAAACAAGCTGTCAGAACCGGGTGCCCGCTGCAATGCTGCCAAACGCCAGCCCCGCACGCACCCGGGCCGCCAGAGAGGGGACGCAGCCATTGTCCAAGCCCAGCACTGCGCTCGTCGCAGGGCACCCACCCCAATTTCCAAGCGCGAATCGATCCAAGGCACTAGGACCCGGCGGGCGGGTGCTGCGAGCCTGCGCCCTGCACAGCTGCACCACTGCACGGCTTCAGCCGCAGCCGAGCGGCACCGCAGCCAAGCCAGGCAGCCACCGCTCAAGGGCGCGGGAGCACGCTCCGGTTGATGTCTCTTACACCACAAATCTAACGATTTTCTTTTTAGCTAAAACTGAAACTCTCAGGATTGCAACTGATACACCAGCAGCACTGCTGTGAGACGGTAACCATGGCAACGGACCGAAAAGCAAAGGATGCTGCGGACCGGCCCCAGCTCCCCGGTAGCAGGAGGAGGTCAGTCGATTTTAGCTCATCTCCATCAAAACAGTTCATTCATTATTTCACAGCTGAGCACCCTTCCACAGCCACCGAGTCCCAGCCATCAGTGTGCCTATGCCATTTAGCCTCCATTGGGTTTAACCATACCAAGAAAAGCTGATTTAAGTACGTGCTGCTCTGCTTCAGCGCGCAAAGATTTAGAGCGACCAAAACTGTTTATTCCTTGTGAGACTTTGATCAACTGCTGGAAAAGCCGCTGGTGCGTTTCAGCGTTTATACAACTGCCTTTGCTTTCTTTTCTGAGCGATCATCATCCTTAACGAACTTCTCTGCTCGTTATGGAATTCCTAGCAAGCAAGCCCCCTTCCCCTCGGAGAGCAGGTAGCCGAGGGCAGCCGCAGCGGGGCACGACGCCACCTCTCACCAGTCTGCGGCGGCGTTATCTGGGGCGGCGAGTCGTTTTACAATCCATAAAAACCAATCAATCAAAAACCCGGCAGAAGAGCATTCCTCATTGTGCCAAGAGGAAGATGGAGCCGAAGAGCTGCGTGCCTAGCTATGACAGCCCCTGCATGTTTAGCACCCATTTTCTTCCCTGCTCTCTGTGTTCTTTAGGTGTTTTTCAAACAAACAAGACAGGCTCGCAAACTCTTGAGGAATGGGTGCAAAAGCCCACACAATTCAGCTTCCACAAGTCCCGCTTGGGCTTCAGGGCTTTATGGTGCATTAGCACAACACACCCACCCGAAGGAAAGCCTCAGCTCCCAACGCCATAGCGCCTGAAGCTTCCCTTCTATTAAAACCAAACAAATAAAAATTGCTCATTGCTCCCCCTCAAACATTTCAAAGGAACTTAAAAGCGCCTTGCCTTTCATTTAGCAAGACGGCCTCCTGAGCGCCTGTGAAGTAGGTCACAGTCACAGCTTTGTGTCTGGGAACTGAGGGAGAAAGAAAAGGAAAGAAGAAATTGGTCCAAGGTCACACGGCAAGACCTTGACAGGATCTTAAAAAACACCCAAACATAACACCCGCATCCTATTTAACGACCAGCACTTCCTGGTGAAGTCAACAGCTGCTGTCAGAGAGCTCCACCAGGCAAGCTCAGGGAACCTCTTGTGCCGAACACGAATGGACTAGGAGGTTTTGTTAACAAAAAGGGAAAACAAAAAGCACTGTGCTGAGTTTTGTGCTCATCTCCGGAACGCTGCAGGATGCAACGAGTCCACGCGCAGAGAGGTTTTGCTTGATGCACGTTGCAGGAGCTCATCCTGCCTGTGAAACCAGCTGTGATTTACTGACATTGTATATCGTCAGCAAAGCCACAAAGACAGACTTAATTTGTCGAGAAGAGGTTTAGAACCCACAGGGGCTCTCGGCTGGCAGAGCTGCCGGGCACAGCCGGAGGGGACGACCCCCAGACGGTTCAGCTGCAACACTGAACAGGAGCACGTCACCACCCTGTTTTTCACTCTCACCCAAAACTTACTGCCTTGACGCAGTAAAAGACCCATTTAACAGCGAAAGCCCGGCGCAGCGCCTCAGCTCACACACACCTGGGAAATGTTTTGGGAAACTCCTCTGGGGGAGGCTGGCGGAGGGGACAGCGGCGCTGGTGAGAAGGGAAGAGGGATTACACTGGTGCCTCTGGGAAGGGAGCATGGCAGCGCCGGGGCCAGGCTCCTCTCCGAGGGTTCGCACCCTCTTGGAGTGCTGCTTTACCCCTGGAGCAAAGACACGGCTCTCTCCCTTTACACATCCCCCTCTCTGCGCTGCCGGGGCACGGGACTGGCTCCTCCACCGCCCCAGCGCAGGGCCGCCGCAGACGTGGGGCGACGCCACGGAGCGAGGCAGTACCACCGCAGCCATGGCACGCTTGGGACGAGCGTGAGGGACGCCCCGTGACACAGTTCAAACACAGGGCTGGTGTCCCTCGCGCTGCAGAGGAGAAAACCGATTCCTTCGACCGCAAAAGCAAATGCGTTGATCAGAAAAATTCAAGATACTGATTAAACACAGCAATGCCAAGTACCGGTGCTATACACGGACAGACACACAGCTTTTCACACACAACCTACAACATCACGGACTACAAACTGAGGTACGTGGCCCAGTCTTAATTTGATCAGTCAATTATTCAAATATGCTGCTGACTAACGAGGGCTCCAGTTTGTACTCTCACGTACCCAACGGAAAGAATTCTGAGCTAGAAGAGCTATACTGTATCTTTACTAGACTATATGAAAGAAAATATTTTGCTAGAACAATTCTGCTTTTCTTCTTGGCCACTGAACAGCCGTAATGCACACATGCAAATTAGCCCACTTATCAATTATCCAAAGGCTGAGTCCTTCCTGCACCTCCTCCGCATCCAAATTTTTCCAAACCAACAGCTGATCCCTTCAGCTTGTGCCACTTAGGGCCTTCCTAAGTGCTATTCTTAAGTTTCTAAGACTATAGTCCTTCCTAAATGCTATTTCTTAAATCTCCTTTTCATTTCTAGAAATGTTTTGGCTCAGTCTCTAATTTAGAACGAAAATTTCATCCGGATGGGGAAGATGCAGGTCACCTTGTACAAACTTCCCGTTCCCCAGCACGGAAACCTTCGCAGGTCAGAACAGCCCTGCGAGCAGTAGGCGCTACCGGGAAGGGTTGGAAACCACGCTCTGCTTCGAAGCAAGATTTTCTCATGTTTCACAAAGAAGCAGCTACAACTCGGCGAACAATTAAAGTTAACGTTAAGGGTTACAACGGCAGAACGAGTTCTATCCTTGCTGTCCTAGCAGAGGAGTTTCCACAGGCAACCCAGAGTGACTGTGTTATTTTTTTCCGACGGTGCAGATCCCTTCATCCCAAACGAGTCTGTCATGAAACTGCTCTGCCACACCCTGCGCAAGGAAGCCAGCCACCATTTCTCAGATGGACTGAAGGTTTCCAGCACCACACTGAGGAAAAAGGTGAATTACACTGGAAACAAACCCCAAAACCTGTAGCTACAAACAGCAGCTGATTAAAGTGAAAGATGACACTTTTTTTTCCCCCAAAAAAAAAAAACGTTTAATGCAAGTGTCTCTGCATACAGACAGCTCGGCTTCTGCAACGTTCCTCAAGGCACACTGGCCTCTCGGACCTGCTCTCATCTGTCTTTACATCTGCTGCTGGAAATAGCTGCATAAAACAGAATCTTTGTTTCTACAGAGGGCTCATGTGCTTAGTCGCTGGTCTCGAGGCAACCGCTGCTGTTACCTGCAAAGGTTTCCAAAGGACCTAGCCCCCTGGAGCTGGGCAATGCTGCCATGGCCGTAGATGCTTGGGCCACAACAAATGACTGCCCAGCCTTCCCCAGCAGCGCTGCAGCCCGTCGAGGGGCCCAGGGGGCTCCAGAGCAGAGGAGGGGAGCAAAGATTCTGCCTGCACCACAGGCACTGCCCGCAGCGAGGGCGCAGGCAGCACCACAGCGAGACCCGCGCTGCCTGTGCGAGCACGGTGCTGGCAGCAGGGACCCTGGCTGCGCGGGGGCGGGGGGCTCAGCGCCCACCAGGACGGGCGTTCCCCCTCCCCACACACACACTCCCCACAGAGTTGCTCCCTGCCTCTGCAGTGGTGGGGGCCAGGGAATGGGGAGCCTTAAGCTACCCCATGGCGGGGGGCAATAGGGCCTGGACCGAGCCCTGCTCCGTACCTGCGAGTGCTCCCACCCAGCACTGCCCCCCCCGCAGGCACCCCGTGGGTGCGGGGGCCCCCCGGCACTGCCCCCCCCGCA